>CAXITT010000282.1:423408-445295 GCA_964033795.1 Lymnaea stagnalis
AATATAAATTTTGTTTTTTATGACTTTCAGAGTTTCGGGATGAATAGTGTAGTATTTTTAAAAACCGCATGTACTTTCTGCCGAGGAAAATCCCCCCCCCCCCCCAACTGACATTACAAAAATGTAGGTGGCGGAGTTGATTGCATAGATTTAAATATTTAGACCCGCGCCATACACACTATCTCCTAAATCCACACCACTCATTTTGCCTCTGATTGCTACTGAAAAGTCCGACTTGCAGAATGTGCATTGGGCGTATGATGGACACTTCCATGAAGACCTCAACACAGTAAATTTTGTCTTATATCCAAGCAAGAATATAAACTTTCTTTATCCTTTGTTGAAGCTGATGTTTATCGGTAGAAGTAGAAGTTTCTTCTTCGTCATCGGACATTATACCTGGTACGCAAATTAAACATTAAAAAGTTTTATAAAATATTTATAACCCCCCCCCCAGCCGCACCTTGTCAACGTCAAGCAAAGGACCACCTAACTATTAGGTATTACGTACGCACTGAGGATGCGTACGACATATTTGATGGGGGGGTCAATAGAGTACACCTACATTTAAGCATACACTAATTATCCTGACAGTCTCTTATAGAGCCAACTGTCATCTGAAAATCTGTGAAATCTAATAAGGCCTTTTATTATCATTATTATTAAGGCTATAAGAAATATTACAATATTTCGCAGTAAGCATATATGCCTACTCATATAAGCTACTAATGCTTTGGGTTTTCATAAAGCGATCCCTGTAGTTGTAAAATTGAACATGACATAGTGATAACACACTGCAGTCCAGTAATTCCTCTTTCCGTGCTAGTGACGTAAACCCCCCCCCCCCTCATTACTGGGGAAAAAAATTCAGCCATCGTCTGATTTTTTTCCGTTTAAAAAAGGGGTGGGGGTGGGGGCAGTATTAGTAGTGATACCAAACTGTCGTATTACGATCGCTGAGGGTAAAGAGCTGCTTTGCCAGTTCTACCAAAATTTGTTAAATGCCGCTGACTGGCTCTTATCAAATATGTCCACGTCCAACATTCCAGTGAAGAACAGTGGGATCAAGTATTTGATTGTATAAACCATCTCGTCTCTAGTTTTCTCCGTTTTCACAATCGCCGCGGTTCAAGGGAACAAAACTACGTCACACGCTTGGTAGCAGTCAAAGGGGGGTGGTGGTGAATAGTATAAATATTACCGGTGACGCAGCTAACTAGTTCAGTGTGACACACAAAGCAACAGTATGACAATCATCACGTGACACACAAAGCAACACTATGACAATCATCACGTGACACACAAATCAACACTATGACAATCATCACGTGACACACAAAGCAACACTATGACAATCATCACGTGACACACAAAGCAACAGTATGACAATCATCACGTGACACACAAAGCAACAGTATGACAATCATCACGTGACACACAAAGCAACAGTAGGACAATCATCGCCATCAAGACGATACTTTGCGGTGATATTTTTATAACCTTTGACACTCCGACCAACCCCCCACCCATGTGTCCAGTATGCCGCAAATCTCCATCATTAACAGACCCCACCTCCCCTCTCAGTGCCTACATAATATAATGAAGGATGGTCCCAACTTTAAAAAAAATTACAACCAATCGTTTTTCTCGCTCCATTCACCAGTAGATTTTTATTGGCAAAGGCTAAAACTTCAACAAACGAATTTTAATCGGAATTTTTTTTTTTCACCGGCTCTCTGAAAATCGTAGTTTTGGCTGGTCTCGGCGTACAATCGTAAAAGACATCTCAAAATCGTACATTGTACGCCAAAATCGTAAGAGTAAACAGGTCTGTCAAAGTTATTATACTTCATAACAGTTATTTTTAAAACAAGACAAGGGTCTTACATTTTCATAACAAAAGAAATGTGCCTCACTTTTGTTGTGAAGTGCATTTTTCAATATTATTAAAGGGCTTTGGAAAGAGTGTGGCTAGTTCCCTGTAGGGACTCACCTTGTAATTCTTGGAATTCTCAGCTTGAGCTCATCCAAATTTTTACCTTTACCCAGAGGTTCTATTAAAAAGGTGATCATAAAATCGTTGACATTTAATAAAAAAAAAAAAGTTTCAGATTAATTTATAATATATTGTTCTACGTGTAGCTTTACAAAAAAAAATAAAATAATGTCCACGAAATAAGCAGTTTCTGACCGACAATGGTGAAAATTACATAAATAAATATATAGTATAATAGTAGCGGATTGTCATAATATTAAAATTGTTTGCTTTGTCTAGTTTTTAAAACATTTTTTAAAAAGGAATATAAGTTTTAATATCAGTTTTAAATTGGGGCAGTCTAACCATGATTGCTGAAGATGTGGACACAAATTTTAATTGGGGCAGTCATGGAGTCTGACCATTCTTGCTGGAGACAAAGCCAAATATATTTAAATTAGGGCAGTCTGGCCATTCTTTCTGAAGACAGGGTCAAAAACATTATCCCAGAAGTAGGGGCTTCATAGTTTGTGCTTATTTAATCAAATTATTTTTAGTATCCCCTTGATAGCAGACATGAGATTTCCCATCCCTGTTTTACTCAAGTGACCTACCTGAAACACTCCTCAGGTAGTCATGATGTTCATGATCCTCCTTCAACTTTCTGGCGCGCTTCCTCCTGGTGCCTAGATTCCTGGTCAGGGGAGATAACATTTATTTAACAGCAAATACAAGGCTTAGCAAAAGTTAAGGAGAAATATTTTACCATTGGGGATCTATTATAAAAACTGACATAATGTCAGTCCTGTGTGCCAACCAAACTGAGTTGGAATTAGAAAATAAGAGACATTTGTTCAAGAAATACCTTGAGATCACTATTGGACATTATCAGGGTATAAATACTGATCAAACTTACTCATATAAAAATGGGTGCTCCAATAGAGCCCCGGCTGTAGCCCTGTTCACTGGATCTGGTTCAAAGCATCTATTGAGGAGAAATATTAAAACCTTTAGTCAAATACTTTTTATGACAATAGATTCAATCTCAGGAATACAATTTTCTTGTGAGACTTTACATTTGGAGACTTACATTTTGGTTTTAAGAAAGAACACCATAAGGTTTTCTTGGAATGTAGGTGAATTAATCAAAGAAATCAAACCTGGAAATGTACGGTTTGGGAAACCTATTTTACCTGAGTAGAAATTCTTTAGCCCTCTGTGACATAGATTCTGGTATTTGAGGATGCATCTTGTAATAACCCACTTTGAACATTGTTGCCTCCGCGGAGCCAAGCTGAAAAAAAGACAAAAGATATTAGATGTCATATGTCGCAAAATTTTAAATCATAAATCACCATTGTAGCTTTCTTAACGAGATTTCAAAACCTTTACTAGTCAACATAAATTCTACACAGAAAATAAGTTTTAGCTGTAAATAACTGTACAATTAAAAATGACAGTAATTTTTCAATTCAGAGCATAAGGATATGTTATTTCTATATTGAATAATAGTATTACAATAATACACAGATAAATTTCACGAATATAGGTTAACGAGGCTTTAAAAGAAAGAGAATTTCACCTCAATAAAAGGTGGCTTCCCAGTAGCCATCTCTATCACAGTACAGCCTAGGGACCAGATGTCAGCCTGAAAATACACATTTTCAACAGGTCTATATAATAACACATGAGGTAAATACACATTTTAACAACTCTCTCTAAAACAGAACAGGGATAATATGTCAGCATTACGTAAATATATACATGAAGTATAAAGATAGTATTTAATGCAACAGACTTATGCTATCTATACCAAAAAAGTCAGTTTTATTATCATTATTTGTTATAGTGTAATGCTGTTTACTCCAGCAGAGTAAAAAGTTTGTCTGAGTTTATAAGTGGTTGGGGGTGGGGGGGGGAGAGAAGGGGGGGGGGAAGACACTAATTAACTTACAGGAGGGCCATATCCCCTGATGCCTTTGTCTATAACTTCTGGTGCCATGTATTGAATTGTACCTGATGGAGCGAAACAAAACAGCTGTTTCAATGGAAATCACTTTAAAAAAATTACATTCTTATTTAAATTGCACTTTAAAACAAATTTCATAATCTTAAGTATTTTCCCACAGTAATCAGATAATGTCAACTTATGACAAGTTCTTCTTCTTCTATATCTTAAGGGCCCACAAATTAGTCTTTAAAAAGATTTTTCTGAGAAGTAAAAGAAAGAAATGATGATAGTTAAATTTCAACTTATGAAAGTTTGAAAATTGCCAGCTGACAATAAAAGTTGGTGTTGATTACAGGTCAGAAATAATTTATGCCAAAATTAGTTACAGAAAGTTCATTTGCCATGTATAAATAAAGAAACTAAACAGTAATGTATCATCTGCCTTATGATCAAGTGGGTGAGGAATTGGAGTGGCTCAGGATAGTCTCAGGCTACGTGCAACTAGTCCAATGGAACGGAAAGTTCTAAATTGTTTTTAATACACACTTGGAAAAGTGCAGATCCTTCAAAGTTAGTCAATGTGAAAATCTACATCATAAAGTGATATGAACATATTTAATAACGTGAGAATTTTTATAACAAATAAATTCTTAAGCCCGAAAAGTCTTTCAAAAGTTGTATGATAGCTTACCTGCAAATGTATCTGCACAGGGGTTGATGCCAGACAATCTCTTGGAAGTCCCAAAGTCTGATATTTTCAGAACACCACTGTACGTGTTAACAAGGACATTGTCTCCCTTGATATCTCTATGAACAATCTTGTTGTCATGCTGTATGAAAAACACAAAAATATTCAAAAAGATTATAAAAAGGACAGCATTTGGGGGACACGTTGACATTTGAACAGTTTTAGATTTGATTAGGGTTATTGGATAAAAGAAGATAGTGCATTCATTAAAACATCAAATAAATGAGCACATATACAAATTTATAATAATTATGCTTTAACGATAATTGCAAAATTTATTTAAATAAGTTCTAAAATCAATACCAAGTACTTGAGTCCTTCAAGTATCTGTTTGGTATAGAAAGCTATAGTAGTCTCATTATCCTTCAGAGGACCCCATTTAGATCGGAGCAGTTGGGACAAGCTTCCTGAAAACCAACAAAAATATGAGTGGCTAACAATAAATCATAAGCCACGCCAGTTAATATTTATTTTAAAATTATTAATTCTGTGTTGAGTGCACAAATTCAAATGATGAAACCTATGTAAAGTACTTGCAAATAATTGCTAAAATGTTATGGAAATTTATAATATATTTATGCAAATGTGTATATCAGTCTCATTAAGTGGTTTGAACTGGTACCTCCTGGCACTTGTTCCATGAAGATTTTGAAGTATCCCTCTTCACTGACAGATCCCAAGTACCTGACAATATTCTTGTGGCTTAGACGCATGTGCAGCTTGATCTCCTCATGGAGTGGCTGCACTTCCCTTTTTAACAAGAAACAACAGCATAAGACTACCTCCCATCAGATTTTTTATAACATTCATTATAACACTTTTCAATAGCTATGATATAAAGATTTTATGTGAAATTGACAATACTTTAACGTTATTTGTTGTACTGATGAAGGCATAAGCCAAAATGTTTCAATTTATATTTTGTTTTAGGATCAAAGCTTATATGTAGTTTTATTTACACAAATTGTTTACGACACATTAATCTAACATCTTTTGACAATTTTTTAAATACATTAGTAAACTTTCTTTCAAGAAATTTAAATTTCGTGTGGTCACAGTAACTCTCTAGAAGTGTCACTTTGGTTTCCAAATGTTACAGGTAACTCTAAAAACCTATTAACCTAAAGCAATTTTTAAAAACATGTAGTTAAAACATTGGGTTCGATCATGTGACAGTAATTGTACTTTTCATTAATGCAATTTTTAAAATAATTTTACAGGAAATGGAGAAGCCTTAGATATTAATAAGCTAAAATATTTTCAACATAAAAAATGTGACTTACGCATTAAGAAAGCTACAGCGGTATGATTTATAATTGTGCGGCACATGAACAATGCTATTGATATACATACTGATGGTATTTTTCAGGAACTTCCTTGACTGCAATCTTCACTTGTGTTTTATTATCTCTGGCTGCGTAGACAGCTCCGTAAGTTCCCTTGCCCAAAAGGATACGATTGCCTTTTTCATCAAGGTCATAGACATACTTGTGGAGAGAAAATAACATATTTTGTAGAATTTAATATATTTTTAGTTTAAAAACTTTGTCTTCATTTTCATTTCTAAAAAAAGCAATGTCAGAAATTGAGCCTGGTTTAAAAAATATGTGTATGGCCTGGGCTTACATCAACAACATCCTCAATGTCGTCTTCATCTATCAAACAATCTGGACTTGTGGCAAGCTCGCTCATCATTGAGTAAAACCTGTGTGGGGTAGAAACATTATTGTACTATTTAAATATTAATTCTTCTTGTTTTAAAATAAGTGAAACAGTGTTTTCAATGCATTAAAAAAAGTATTGTTTTTAAATTTTAACCCTCGAACTGTGGCATGCATCATTCTGTGGTGTGGAGCTTTTCAGAGCTTTTTGAGTGCCTTTTGAAATTGCATTAAAAGACATAAACATATTGATACAAGACCCCTATAAGTATATATTTTTAGAAAGGTAAATGGATGGGGATAAAGTTGGCCACATAACCCACCCCGTAAAAAAAAAATGTTCAGTGTCCTTGACCTTGGAGTTCTCAAGAAAATAAAAATCGACAAAATGTCTTGCCTTCAAGTGCTCATAACATCATTAATTTTTATAGATACACTTAAAACACAAATCTAAATGTTGTAGCCAATTCAATTATCTATCAGAAAATGTATAGTTTGCTAAGGTTTTGATTGCAACTACACATCTTTTAGGTCATTTATATAAGAAACTGGGACCACTGCTAAAGCCAAGTACAAAATATAAAATCTCAGGCAAAATAGTTATTATTGACTAGTAAACATTTAAAAAGGAACCATGGAACTGATTTGGGTTGTTAAACTATAAAATTTATTAGTTTTGATCTATAATCTCTAGCTTCTGTGACTAAAATTCAGTCAGTCCTTGCCCATCCTCCGTGCCTGGCTCAAAGTCAAATAGTAGCCTCAGTAGGCCTACTTCAGTATCACTAAGACTAGTATCAGACTCACGAAAAGAAGAATCTGAAGTGAGATGTCATGGGGAATGTTAAAATCATCATCAGTATCACTTAAATTTTGAAAAAACTTTCAAAAATATTTATATTAGTTCTCGCACTGAAGGCCCGGCCACAGCGTCTGCCATTTTTGCTTTAAAAAAACAGCTATAGAAAATTCCGATTAAAAAGTACTTATTGTTAAGTTATCAAGAAACAGCTTGACCCGGAAGTTGATTTAGTTATTAATAAAAGGAAATGGCTACGATTTCGGTTAAATATTTGATTGGAAGTTGCTATCGGACAATGTTTTTATCGGCCGATTTTTTCGGCTGCCACAGCACAGATCGAGAATGTTGGCCGACCACAGTTCGAGGGTTAAAAAAAATACATGAATGTGTGGTAAATTTTAATTTAGTTAATAAGTTAAATTTTAATTTAGTTAATAAATCTATAATTTCTGTAAAAAATTAATACAAACTTAGTTAATAAAAGATTATAACTTAAAAAGGACAAAATATTATTTAATAAGATAAAAGTGGTTAAAAAAATATTACCTCTGAGCCTGAATATCAGAGGAGAAAAAAATGTGATAGTCATCGTCAGAAATATCTTGTACATACAGAAAGATGGCTCTTGAGTCTCGCTTATACAAACTGTTAACAAAAATGAAAGCTGGGTTTTACATAATTGGAGAAGACAGGACTCTGGCATTGTGGTAGTTGTGCTTTTTCAATGTTAAGTTGTCAGAAAAGAATGTATGAATGCCAAAAAGGAAGGTTCAGAAAAGAATGTATCAATGCCAAAAAGGAAGGTTCAGAAAAGAATGGTTAATCACAGAATAATTTTAAATGTCAGAAAGCTGTGAATTTAAAAAATATTATTTATTGACCCTTCTGGGAACTCCCAAAAGGCTGGTTGTGTATGGAATTAAATGAAAAATGATAGATTCAATATTTTTTTGGAGGTAGCGGTAGTATGATATAAAAACAAAAAAAAAATTTTAATGTAAAATATTAATTATTAAAATCTTTTACTTCAAGGTGGAGATTGGAATGTCACGCCTATGAGAAAAATCTTAACTCAAGCTAACAATATGACTTGTTTACTAATTACTAGATGCAAAGAGTAATTTATAATAACTATGTAATTTTGTAAATAAAGGTTAAATTTAGCACGCAGGGATCTTTCAATAATTTGTTGTGCAGCATTTCCATTAGTAACAGCATATGATAACTATTTTTGGTGAATAGCTATGAGCAATACTCCGTTATTTTTAACTATTGGAAATTTTTAATAATTTATTTGACTGCTATTGAGATAGGACAAAAGAGAGTAGGGATAAGAGAGAGAGAGATAGCATAAGAGAGCCAGTAAGACAGATAAAGGATGTGAGAGAGAAAGGATGAGAAAAGAAAGCTCATTGAAGTTTATCTCCTAAGAGTGTATAGATTTTCAAGAGCAGCTCTTTTGTTGATAACAGGACTATTGAGAACTATGGGTGGTCTTATTTTTTTATTGACATAAAACAACTTCTCACTCTGCCGAGATTATGCCCACTGGGAGACATGTTATCAATGGAATTCCCCCAGCTATCAACACTGCGACATAATTCTACATGTTTATTAATTCTTGACCTCGACTGAAAGTGACAATGAAGTGATCATATCTTTCTGATAAGCCTCAAGTGCTGATAAACCAAAAGTACTAAAAATTTATTACAACTTGTTAACTTTTAAGCTCGAGGATTATTAACATTTTTTTTTTTTGAAACTCGAAGAGCTGGAGGTATAAATGGTCCATTGACATAATGGCCTTTAAACACCAGCTGAAACAGGTACGTTTTGAGTGGTAAGAAATAATACTTAGAGCTCTATATTTTGCATAGTTAACAATGTACATTTTGGGTGGTAAGAGATTATACTTTGAGACCTACATCTTGCATAGTTAACAATGTACATTTTGGGGGAGTAAGAAATGATACTTTGAGACCTATATCTGGTATTGTTAACAATGTTGCAGAAATTCTTTCTAATAAAGTTTTTGTTACACCAGTACATCAACAAATAGGAACAGGAAAATGAAAAAAAAAGGGCATGAAAACAATTAGGAGCTCATTACCAACCTCACTCGTTTGATTGTGTCTGCAGGAAATGTCCAATCATTGGGACGGTGATCTTTAGGATCCTGCCACACATGCCACAGTCGCACATTCTGCAAGCAGGAAGAATACTTTAATATCAAACAACAAGGAATTGTGTTTGAATGGTGTAAACATTAGTTGAGATTATTAAAGATCTATAGAAAATATGTTGGTGGGATGGATTCCCAGCGAGCACACATGCAAGACATACTGACGGTAATGACGGTAAATGTGCCCTTAGTTCAAATACATTGGCAACTAAAGAGTAGATCTGCACATTGTTCTTAAAAGTGGTTTGAAATCACACAAAGTGATATGAACAAACAACTTTTAATTATGCAGTGTTAAGTAAAGGTATCCATTTTATAAATTGCAGCTTAAAACTGTCAATTAAGGCTTCCTATACTGCCCTTAGAATTTACAATTTATCTAAAAATTTATTGACTGAAAAAAAAAATGATTTTAATTTTGAAGGAAAAATGTTTTCTGAATCAAATTTCATTTACCTTTTCTTGGATTTCATTATTGATCTGGATGTAGCTAGGGATAAATTCTCTTGTTGGCTCTAGCAAAAGGACCTAAAAGAGTTTTAAAAAACAACAACATAAATTTATGCCAATTATTTGTTAACAATTCAAATAGGATAGTATTATGTTCTTCAAGAACGTAATGAAATCTTTGATCAAGTCATTTGAACACTTTAAGTTAACATCAGCATTTACTCACTGGAAACTGGCTGCTTGTTAACTCAGATAAAGGTTTGGAAACCTCAATGAAGAAATCTATCCAAAAACTGAAAAGCTGTTGGTAAGAAGTGAAACCAGGGAATATAAAATTGACAAGCAAACCACTCAAGTCTGTATAAAGGGGACAGGCAATTAAACATTTTTTTTCCCTTCTTAATGCAGAGCTGCTTACCCTTGGGTTAGTGTCAGAGTAGTTTTCAGCTCTCAGAAAAAAATTATTTTTTTAATTTCTTTGTCACATAGTGGCGGGGTGTGTGTGTGTCTGTCAGTCCAGGAAATATACACTGTTGCTTTTTTATAGCTATTATTGACAATACATGTGCATCAACAATAAATGTAATTTTAATGCATAAAATATTTAGACAAATTAAAACATAAATATATAGATTTTAGTCTTCAGTTTGGTATTTTTTTTAGTCTCATTGTGAAGCCAAAGTCTTAGGCTTAAGCCTGTAGTTACTAGGAAAAACGTGTATGGGTCAAAAGGTCTGAATAAGTTAAATAATTTAGTGACAAAAAAAAAAATTACATGAATTCAATCCTCATTCAAATGCAACATGGGAAGTTCTGTAAGTCAGGTGGGGGATGAAAACTAATTGATACCCCCAAAAAACAAGAGCAGAGATAAATAAATCCTTTCTAACCTGACTTTCTTTAGTGTTGGGATTGTTATTTTTGCTTTTTCTGAAGCGACTGATGAGGGCAATATTGCCAATGGTTGACTTTAAGTACCTAGAACAAAAAAAAAACATTGTGAATTAATGACCAACAAAGTAGCATGTGGCCCAAGGTTTTAAAACGGTTACCGGAAATTTGATCGAAAGTAATTTTGTCAATGGTAAATTGATCCAAGGTAATTTGATTGAACGGAAATTTGGTTGAATCTTTTTTTCCGTTCACGCTTTAAAATTTTCTTCAAATTTCTTTTTGAACGGACTATACTATTTAGTATAACAAAATAATTCGTTCAAAAAGAAATTTGATGCAAAATTGTAACGTAAAATTGAAAAGAAGATTCGACCAAATTTCCGTTCTATCATATTACCGTCGACCAAATTTCTTTCGATCAAATTTCCGAATACGGGCCCAAGGTTTTAAAACTAGTGCAATGTTATTTTTGTTTACTTGACTATGCATATTAAAAAAAATAAAACATTTTGAGGTTGCAGTTGATTTTGATTTTAAAACAAACAAACTGAATATGTTCAGGACATTTCTAACACAGGCATGTTGAAATAAATAGTTTTATGCATCTCTTATCAGACTATTATTGCCCAATGTAACAGTGTCACACAAGTGTCCTGAGACTCATCATTCTGGTTAGTGTAACACAAGTAGTGTCCTAAGACTCAACCATTCTGGTTAGTGTAACACAAGTAGTGTCCTAAGACTCAACCATTCTGGATAGTGTAGCACAAGTAGCGTCCTAAGACTCACCATTCTGATCAGTGTAACACAAGTAGTGTCCTAAGACTCAACCATTCTGATTAGTGTAACACAAGTAGTGTCCTAAGACTCAACCATTCTGATTAGTGTAACACAAGTAGTGTCCTAAGACTCAACCATTCTGATTAGTGTAACACAAGTAGTGTCCCATGACTCAACCATTCTGATTAGTGTAACACAAGTAGCGTCCTACAACTCAACCATTCTGATTAGTGTAACACAAGTAGCGTCCTAAGACTCATCATTCTGATTAGTGTAACACAAGTAGCGTCCTAAGACTCACCATTCTGGTTAGTGTAACACAAGTAGCATCCTACAACTCAACCATTCTGATTAGTGTAACACAAGTAGCGTCCTAAGACTCATCATTCTGATTAGTGTAACACAAGTAGCGTCCTACAACTCAACCATTCTGATTAGTGTAACACAAGTAGCGTCCTAAGACTCATCATTCTGATTAGTGTAACACAAGTAGCGTCCTAAGACTCACCATTCTGGTTAGTGTAACACAAGTAGCATCCTACAACTCAACCATTCTGATTAGTGTAACACAAGTAGCGTCCTAAGACTCATCATTCTGATTAGTGTAACACAAGTAGCGTCCTACAACTCAACCATTCTGATTAGTGTAACACAAGTAGCGTCCTACAACTCAACCATTCTGATTAGTGTAACACAAGTAGCGTCCTAAGACTCATCATTCTGGTTAGTGTAACACAAGTAGCGTCCTAAGACTCACCATTCTGGTTAGTGTAACACAAATAGCGTCCTAAGACTCACCATTCTGGTTAGTGTAACACAAGTAGCGTCCTAAGACTCACCATTCTGGTTAGTGTAACACAAGTAGCGTCCTAAGACTCACCATTCTGGTGGTTCCAGTCTGTACATGCAATCTGCTGCCTGCACAGCTTTATTGAAATCCTCTGCCAGGACACTGATTTCAAAGAATGTGGCCACATCCCAGTAGTTGTTCAGGGATGACAAGCTGCCTTTCTTACCAATCAAATTATTGAGAGTTATACCTGTTGAACAGAAGTCAGAGCTGATATCAAACCTGGGAATTAAATAATGTTACAAAAATACACTCAACTTCAACTTCTAGAGCATTAACAATTCACTTAAGCAATCAGCGAGTGATTGATTTGTTTTATTATAAATCATTAAAATCATTCGGATTTTTATAGATGTTAAATAATACTCCATCAAGAAATATGTTGTCTCATACCGATTCTTTGTAATTCAGAACAAGTACTGAAGTCTTTGCCAGAAATAACCAGCAGTGTCGCCAAGTTAATGCCAGCATATTCATTAGGTTGGACTTCAAATCCTTTCCTATACCTGTTATGATACAAAAGATTATTTATTGTACCATACTTCGTGTAATGCAATAAATTTAGGATAAAATAGCTACTTTAAATGTGTCAACGCAGTTCCTCATACATTATACTTTAAAGGGATTTGCATTATTTATATGTGCATAAGCAAGTTTTTCGTGAAATAGCAACAAGAAAAATTTATGAATGCTCTCCTCTTCACTGTGAGGAAATTCCAACATGTTAACTTCTTTCCCAAATAAATAAATAAAAAATAAAAACTTCTGGCAAGTCTGATTTTCATCAAATTTTTTAGTTTTTCCATTGATGAATAGCCAATCTATAAAGAATAGACTCAGATAATGAATTTCATGGCAATTTAGTGTATTATGTACCCATTAATACTAAACAGTTTGCCATATAATTAATTTGTTTACTGTCATTAATGGTTAAAAATGACCATTATCATAAAATGACTATATTAAACCATTTCATAAACTTTATTCAGGAGTAAACTAAACCTACTGACCATGTGATGGCATTGTGAAGAGCATCTTGGTCTGTATAATCAGAATCCACAAATTTATCTTTGTAAATTCTACCACACAGGCAGATCATATCAGGAACAGGGGTTTCAGATTTTTCAATAGCCTTAATTAAAATAAAATGAGATAATACATTAATACATTGTTTTAAATACATTTAAATGGTTATCTTTCCAAACCAAAGTAAATTTATCCATAAGGTAATGAAAAAAGTCCTTCCTTAACACAAAGCTAATAGAAGGTAATGAAAAACAGTCCTTCCTTAACACAAAGTTAATAGAAGTGGCAACTAAAAATACCATTCATTATTGTGTAATTTTTTGGCTATGATTTGCTTTTAAAATACAATCCACACTAAGATGAAATCTATTTGAAATTCTCATTTTCTTTGTCTCATTCAAAACTATCCATATTCCTTGTGTTCTCTCAATTCAGTGTTTCCCAAACTTTACCCTGTGGCTAGCTTTCAAGAGTGCCATGAAAAACTATAATTACTTTGTATAGTATAAAGTTTACAAATATAACCTTTGCAAATAATTTAAAGAAATATTAAGAATTTAAAATATGTTTTTAACTTGACTAATTAATTGCACCAATTATACAATGGAGCTGTTAGGTAGGCCCACGTTCTGACTTATGGCTATGGGAAAATCCATACATTAAAAGAAAGCCCACAATTGAAAAAGTTTAAGAAGCACTGCATTAAATTGATACGGAAACATACTTTTAATATAACTTGCAAAGCCTTCTCTCTGTTCCCATTTCTGAAAGTACAGAAGATTTGGAATATAAATAATCTTATTTAATACAGTCGGATGTGCATTCATTTAGTAATATTTAGTGTTTACTTATCTATTTCAAATATTTATTAAAGACATGAATAATATGTGACATTTGTTAACACCAGTCCTACCTATTTAAGGAGAATGAATAAAGATACTGTATTCCCTGATTGTTCTCTATTTTGATGAATGGAAAAGTGCTGACATCTTCCACTAGCTTAACCATTGCCTTGTAATCCTGGGATCATAGAAATAAGTATAAACAATTTTAATTTTCATAAATCACAATTAAATTATTTTTTTAAAAACTTTTTTTACATAGTAGATTGTGCAACACAAATTGTATTTCAATTGTACCATCACAATTGAATTTTTATACAAAAAATAGCTTCTCAAAACTACCAATTAAATTGAAATAAATTAAGACAGAATGACGTAACAGACAATAGTCAATAATATAATCCATGTATTTTATTCTCTCTAGGCAGACTAGGAATTTACCTGGACTTCCCTGAACGATATAAGCATGTTAAATACAGTATCCACTGTCAGCAACTGCGGGTCATCAAGTCTTCTTCGCATTCCGATTAAAGCCTTTAAGCAAGGGATAATATTGGTTACTTTACAAAACTTTAATTAAGGTGACTAATTACATTGAATTATCTAGTTTGGTATGTGAATTTGTTTTAGAACACACTTAACATATTTGGGATTTCTTCTAAATCAGCAAGGTTCATCAGAGAACAGTTGTAGTTGAGAGGGAACAGAAAAATAATTTACACTTATTTAATTATATACTACTTAAAATATAAAAGAATCTTGCCATCCACCTGTTTAAGATCATCTCCTTTATAAGTTTCCCTTGCCTTTCTCAAATCACTTAAAAATCTCTCCTTGGCGTGAACCCTGTAACAGGTGGCAAAATCTATTGTAAATATTTCAGTAGATGAATGTATTAAATGAAAAAAGCTTAGCATTTTGAATCAAGAAAATGTACTTGTAAACCCTTTTACTTATATAGTAAGTAGGATATGCACTTTGACATGATCCCTTATGCAACTGGACAAATTTAACATTATCTTAATCTTTCAGCACTTATGAAAAAAAAAGTGGAGCCACAGTTTTTGTAATCCCACCCTGACACCTTGCATATATACAATTAATTGTAATTTCAAATTACCTATTATATATTTTTAATATTATTTTAATGCATTCAAATGGAACAGGTTAAAAAAAAAACAGAATATAAAAAGATAATAAAGTCAGCATTGAAATAAAACATACAAATTGTCTTCATCCATGTCTTCCAGCATTGACTTGAGCTTCTTGCCTAAGCTAATAGACTCGGGGTGAATTACACACAGTTCTGACATCCTGGCCCCAGGATCACTTACTACACACTGACCATTTCCATCAATTTGGTATGGCAGAAAAAGAATGCCTGCTTGACAAGACATCTGGAAAAAAATGAAGGAAAAATAATGATTTTAAAAACATTTTTGAGGCTGTCACTGAATGCTTTTTAAAATTCCAATCTCTGAAAATTTAACAAGCTAGTCTAAAAAAAACAAGGATAATTAATTCATCTGATGATAATTTTTTTTTTTCTTCATTAAAAACAAAAGGTATTGATGTGCCCCTATTTGTTTGATCACAGCAATAGCTTTAAGAAAATTAAGCTTGATAAGTATTACCCTTAGTGACATTGACATTTCAGGGTCTGAATCAAAGAATGTGACAATATTGTGCTTCATGCCCATGGACTCTCGAATACCAATATGATAAAATAAAGGTGCTTGCTGCACTGACAGTGACATGTCAACCACAGACAGCTCAGCATTGTAAAATGTGTCCAGGACAGCAGTTTCTCCAAAGTCTAACTTTTGAAATGGAACTATTTCTAGTGTTCCATTGGCTCTGTTCAATGAGAGGAAAAGAACTTGTTGAAAAGCAACTTTACATCATGCATATAAAATAATTAATATTTTTAGAATAATAAAAACTTTTATTTTTTTTTACACAAAAAAACTGAATACATTAATTATAATTTGATGAATAAGTAAATAAAGGTGTAACTTACTCTTTCACAACTGTCTGCAGCTCTCTAAATGCCTTTTCTCTTGCCACAAGTAATTCACTGCTGACAGCAGGACCTTTGACTTCTCCATTTTCACTTACAACGCAAACAACCTTCATGGTCCTAAATCAAAATGTTTTAAAACATAGTAATGTCCTAAATTAAAATATTTTAAAAACATAGTAATGACATGTCTTGTTTCCATCCTTTTTTTGATGACATCTGTTAATTGTTTATATGACCTACTTCATTCAAGGATTATAACTGTGTTTAAACTGGGGGAATGAAATTGAACAAGGTCTATTGCAGCTTAAAATGAAAGAAAGGGGCAGTAAAAAGAGAGTGCTTCAGCTAAAGCCTGCTTCAGCAGACGAGACAAAAAAAAGAAGGAACAAAGAAATAGAAATAATTTAAAAAGTGTTTTTAATTTGAACCAACAAGAAAATATATTAAAACTATAAATCTTATAATTATAAGAAATAAGAAACTAATAGAAATACAAGGAAATTGAGGACCACCATTAAAAGAATATTTGGTTGATTCCATATGGTGATATCGGAATTAATTTCTTTTCATTCCTGACTTTTTAACAAGTGAATGACATTCATGCCATGTAGTGTGAGGGTCCAATTAGTCTAAATCAATTTGTTTTCCAAGTTCACCAGGTTTGGCATGTTTGTACAATACACAATAGCAGTGATAACAAAATCCCCTGAGCCCTTGTGGTCACTTCCATTGAAGTGTTTTGAGATGGGATACTGCTTATTGTGTGCAATATTTCAATGGTGTTCAGTACATCTGTAGTAGAGATGGCATCCAGTCTCACCTATATATGCCATCTGGCAGCGTAGATAAGATTGGGGCTGGTACAAAGGAAACTGTCTCTTATCTGAAAACTGCCTTTAGAGAAGGGAAAGTATTGATTTTGGGTGACAAAATGGCAAGTTTTGTCCAAAGGCTGTGACCATATGGCTTGGTCCCAAAGTGGGAGGGGCACCACGGATGCGACTACGCACAAGGATATCTCTCAGATGTGTCTCTTTCAAAACTACTTAGTTCAAAATGTGCCATGAATCAACATGCACAGCTGGGTCCCATTTTAGTCCCCATAGCAACAACACTGATGTGGTCGAAGAATCAGCGATTAATCTCAAACCTATCGAAGGTGAGAACAAGTTCAGCCAATCGAAGGAGGTGTTAGGAGGTATAGATGGATGGGGTATGTAAGAATTGTAAAGCTAAAAAATTGTTAGTATGAAGGCTCAAAGGATATAATATAGAGAATGTTCATAAAGTAGAAATAGATGTTTTGTTTTCTGGAGGGATGATGACGATGACAGTTTCAAAAGTTTTTAAGATTATGCTTGAGTTGGGGGGGGGGGGGGGGGACTACGGACGACCTAAATTTAGGTTTGAAGGGATCCTGACTTTTGTGCTCAGGACATTTATTATTCAGGTTAAGCAGAGTGAAATTTTTTCCTTTATTTTTTATTTGGGTGGATAAGTAGCTAAAACACACTATCTCCTTTCCCTTCCCCATTTTTTCCCATCTTTTTACACAGCTTTTTTTGATACAGCCACCACAACAGAAGACATCATGGTAACAAAGATGAGGGCCATGACAAAAAAATTAGTGCAAAAAGACATAAAAAGAAGGGACTTAGCCTTAGCTTAGCATAAATTTATCTTAACCTTAAAAATAGTTGTAGGTAGGGCTTAAAAATATAGGCAGTGTCTACACGTTCGACGACTGGACAAATAGTGCGGGAGATATTCTTCCAGCGGGCATGTCACGTGACTGCCGGACGACTGGTGTGTGTTATTATTCCGGCAGACACGTCGTGTGACAAGGGGTCGCCGACAAAATTTTTAAAAAAAAGTTTGTTACCTTGGTTTAAATATCTTATAAAGCTCTACCTAGTAGCCAAAATTTAAAATATGAACCAAAGAAAATAAGACCAATACTTGCCAGTTGACTGGCAATAGATCTACTGTCAAAAGAGTTTTATTTTAGGCTATTAATTTTGCGTGAAAAGTAGGCTACCCCAAAAGCACACTTTATTCACTATTCACCCTATATTAAGAGGTAGGTCAATTTCTTTGTGAACTTTCGACCTCCCCGCCTTAATTATTTATCACCCTCTATCATTTTTATCCTATCTCTCTCAGTATTTCTTCCTTCTAGATTAATAGGCTTTGCTCCCCCCCTTCCCACTTATTTCTTGAAATGAAGTGTATCTCAGACGCCAGTTTTATGATCGACTATTAGCGGGCGGACAGATATCTGGCCCAACTTTGTTACGGCGGTCATGTGATTTGGTCCCCGGACAAATATCTCAAGAATTATTTGTCCGGTCGCCGGACACGTAGACACTTCGAAAAATATAATATTTATTAATATATAGCATTTTGCCCTAAGCCTATCACTCTTTGACTTTTAAAGCAGTACATAACTCAGCATACTGAACTAGTAATTTTTATTACAATTAAATGCTAGATTAATTTTAAGTAGATTAAATAAGAATTTAAATTTACTGACATGATGATGCAGATGGTGATTATGTCACAGTCACAGACATCATCATGGTGTAACTTTGTGTAGTAAGTGTAATAAATTTTAAATAAATTTAAATAGTGTATGGTATGTACTAATACTATGCAGTATGCAACATTCCGTTTAGTCGTTTAGCTTAGGCTTAGGACTCCTCAGCTTATCATGATGATGTCCAGGGTGAGAATGAAAGTAAGAGCCTTACTTATCAATTTCAACAGTGACAATAGATAGTATAGTTGTAGTAGTATTAGTAAGAAAGTATTAAATAGACCTATTTAAAATTAATTAATACTTATTAATAGTAATAGCACTTACTTAAATTTACAACATTAATAATTAATATAGCAGAGGGCTTGGCAGTGGTAATATTTTTACTTGAAATAAATAGCATGCATTACCATTAATTAAAATAATGGCAACAAATAAATTATGAAATTTCCCAAAATACCTTCGGAAAAATAAAATTTCTAAAACATGAAATTTCGGAAACTAATATGTAATCCACAGAAGTAGAGAACCTGCTGTGGAAGCTGAGACGCCATATTAGGCTGGATCAACAGAATTACGTCCCTTGTAAAGGTCATAAGTAAAATAGTGCAATGGCTGCGAAACTGCGGCTTTAACTACTGTTTGCAACTTTTATAATTTAAAAATTAAACATATTCGTGATGCAAAAAAAGCTATATTTCTCCCCTGATATTCGTTCACATTCTAGACTCTTGAATGGGGAAACTACTAGGCCCCCAAAATATTAAATTAATTTTTTTAAAGGATACTAAATTAAAGCATCATATGCTACAGTATCTCTACAGGCACACTCCAATGCCGCAATACCAGTATATTTTTGCGTCGTGTCGTATGAATTATATTTAATATTTATTTAATTATAAGCATTATAACGAGACTTGGAGATTCTGAATTCGGATGAATAAAGAGCCCCATAATACAACGTTTTGAGAAGAAGGACAAATGTGGACTGAACTTGATCTCGTTAGTGCATCAAAATGAATTAGGTGTCATTTCCTGGTCAAACTTTTTTTTTTTTAAAATGCAAATCCCAAAATGCTGACACCACCCTGAAGTACGACGCAACAACAGAAGATCTTATCGATGTCATAAAAGGAAACAGGGTCTACCTTCCTTGCATCTACCTTCTCAATAAAATGTATAATATTTATATAGAAGAGCTGGACATAAAATTCCTCACACTGTTTTCAGTTCGCTACACAATGAACTTTGTCGACTTGTTAGAAAAGATGTGGGATCGCCTCCACCTTGTTCAAATGACACCAAACCAAAGCGTCAGCTAGCTGACTACCCTTCCCCTATAAAGCTGAAGAAATATAGAAAGACAGGAACTCAGTGGAAGATTTCTGTAACAAGATGCACAAGAGCTTGAGGTGTAATGTTGTACGCGAAAATTTAACTCGTAAGTCGTAATAAATAAAATGGCCCGTGAACAATATTTGGCATATGTGGGAAATCTAAACCATTAGAGCAATAATTGAATCTGAGTAAACAACTCAAAACTCAAGCAGGCTTAATTGCCAGTAAGTAAACACCTACCTAACTTAATTACATTTAAACCCACATCTACAATTTGAGATAATAAACATAATTAAATAAATAAATTATATGATTATTTCACGAATGTAATTATATGAAAATCATAAATAAACTAATTTGTGCAATATAACTACTTAGTAAATAGTTTGGAATTTGTGAACACTGCATATGTTTAGAGGCCATCCACATATTACTTACGCACTGAAGGGGGAGGGTGTGTTGATTTTTGAGATTTTGAGTACGGGTGCATATGGCCAGTGGTGTAGCTAGGGTTGGTGTCACCCGGTGCGGTAAACTCATGGTGTCACCCCCCCCCCAAACTTCTATGATCGATTTTTTCTTGTTAAAATAAATCCACAATATAGCATCAACCTTGAACTTTTAATAAAGCACGCATTTGGATTGGTTAAATTTGTGAAAAATATATGTGTGATCGGTTATTCTTTTATGAATCTCGGTTTTTGCGAGCAATGTGTGCCCTGTAAATATGCAATTTTTCAATCGGGATCTTTTATGAATCTTGGTTTTTGCGAGCAATGGGTACCCTGTAAATATGCAATTTTTCAATCGGGTGTCACCCCTAAAATGGTGTCCCCCGCCCCCCCCGCCCCTGCCTGGCTACGCCACTGCATATGGCACCTCCCTCCTGGAAGAAAAGGGGGGGGGGGAGTGGGTCTCAGTACAAAGTACGCACATTCATGCGCAAAGTCTACAATAGTTATCCTCAAATTCTTAAGTCTCTTACATATCTGATAAACCCAACTGTCGCCTAATATTTTTTTTTGAAATCCACGATTTCTAATTATTTTCAAAAAGGCTATAAAATATCACCTCAATGACTCGTAAAATACGTCATGATTTTGCTTTGTCCATTTCAGAAATAACTTGCTAGTTATCGCAACAGTATTATTTAGTCAAAGGACTTACTGCAGTCAACCGTGCGTCTGACAAAATTATTTCATTCTGCTGAACCTAACAGCTACACTAGCGAAAAGGGGAGGGAAACACAACAAAATTTGTAATCACGTCTACCTAACGTTAGTGAACTAATTATAAAAAGTGTTGGACTGATAAAGCTTTAAAATAGATTAATTAGACACCAACAATTTGTGTCAATATAACAATATAATTTAAGCTTTAATAATAACTATACATAATACACAAGTAAACGTTTCGGCACATGCCTTCATCAGTACAACAAAAACATTTCAATAACTATAAATTAAATTTACATAATAGGCCTATATATATACATATTTCCTACCTGTTTTTGTCTGGTTTTCGCGCCCTCTCCTATTTAAAAAAAAAAAATTAGGTAGGAAATATGTAGAGATCTATATATATTATGTAAATTTAATTTAGGCTATACTTATTAAAATTTTTTGTTGTTGTACTGATGAAGGCATGTGCTGAATCGTCTACTTGTGTATTATGTATAATTATTATTAAAGCTTAAATTATATTTTTATATTGACACAAATTGTTGGTGTCTAACTAATCTAACGTTATTGAAGTGCTTGCCAATCGTTCCCCTTTCTCCCAATGCTACAAAGTACGTATCACTAAAAATTTGTACCCCCCCCCCCCCA
>CAXITT010000282.1:445548-483470 GCA_964033795.1 Lymnaea stagnalis
CCCCCCACAACCCGGTACAACAAAAAAAAAAAAAAAAAAAAAACTGCAGTGGGTTGAAAATGCCACAACTACATGTAACTAAAAAAAGACGTAAGCGAAACAAAGTATGAACATGGGAAAATCTTATTTCCTTCTACCTAACCTGATTGCAATCTCTCCCCTAAATTACCATAAAGAAAAAAAGCTGCCCGGGGCGCTGCACCCCTCCACCCCATTCTTACTCCATTGTCAAGCAACATGTCCTCATATTCATATTATTTACATTCGTCATTTATGGAACTTGACCTTCGAATTTTTTCTTTTATTTGGGGAATTCAAGGGGAATAACCTATGGCTGCCCAAAGTTATGGGTTTGGCTAGCAGAATGTAAACATTGCGGGCGCGGAAGTGAATCGAGTTCTAAGATTAGAATCTCAGTCACCGACAACCGTCTTTTATCTATGATCTTAAACTTCAAGCCACTAATAAACATTTGCACAGAAGATGTCGATTTAATACATTTAATATAATTGTCCGGTAATAATGCAATTTTAATTATTGATTTTATTGCTGACTGATATAAAATATTTCAAGAATCAAGTTGATTTCTAACTGGTCTAAATTTTTCGTCTTCATTTTCTACTATCTAGTTCTTAAAATTAAATGTCTTAAAAATACGTGAGTAGTGAGGATACTAAATTTATTAATGATAATGATAATGCAAGTGTGTTGTAGATTATAATTGTAGAATACTAGTATTAATTAGTATTGTTAGTTAACAAAATTAACTAAACTTAGTTACATTTACATGACATACCCACCCTCCTTTCTAATTTTATAAATATAAACTTAAATTAAGTTAAATAAGCTAAAATTAAAGCTTTATATAGTGATAGTCTGACTTACCTATTATTATTATACTATACTAAATAATTATCAGACTAATAAATCCCTGTACTGGTTGCAAGCAGTAAACAATTTTATTTGGGGCTTATTTGGTAATCCCTTATTTTAGCGCAATTTATTATTTCTAGAGAAATAAAATAAAAAAATAATTTTTACGTTTACCACATGGGAATCATGTGCAAGACACTCAAGGGGTTGATTGTAGAGAGTGCCCATTGGTTGTGGATCTTGGGTTTCTATCAGAAAGTATCCTATTTTTTATTGTTATTGTTCCTCTGGTGTCAATAAGTGTGCTTCTTACTTAAGTTATAACTCTCTCTAGTGTTAAATATTATACAATACAGGGAGTCTCCCTGTCTTAGGTCTTGTCTAATCTAAAATCCCCTTGAATATTCTCCTTGGACCTTGTTTTTTCTTTTTGAGTTAGAGTTGTACAATGTTATATGCTTCAGTATTGTCAGTTTGTTGGGTATGCCAAAATCTTGCAGTCTAAAAAAATTTACCTCAAAATTTAACACATTTTTTAAATAGCTACCATGGCTGACACATTTGAACATTTAAATTCAAATAAACAAATAAATTTTCATCAGAAGTAGATAGAGTTAATATGAAAATAAGAGCAACATTTATTTGTAGGAAATTGTATTTCAAAAATTTAATCTCAAATTTATAAATATATGTGAGTATTGTAAGCCATTTAAGCAAGTTTCCTTTAAATCTTGAAGAGAACTTGATTTGTTAAAAAACTGATGTTGCTGATTGAAATTTGAATACTTTAAAAACTTGGAACAATCTTCACAGTTCTTCAAATCTCAACATGAAGAAAATGGCTTTGTTCAATGGACTTCAAATCGCACTAGATCTTAGCTATTCATTAAACTTCAAGAAGAAATCTGAATTGAGGAAGCAGATTGTTGAAAATGGAGGAACCATAAGTTACATAGTGACACGCAAGGTAGATGTTCTTAATATTCAATACTTAAAAAAATATTAGTGTGTTTAATAAATGTTTTGCGAAGAAGAGTAAAATATTATCTGTGTAGAAATAGTAGTATTTAAGCTACAAAATAAGGGCTGTGTAATGCTGTATTTCTGCTGTCAATTTAGGTTGGCAATAACAATAACAGACCTGTTTACTCTTACGATTTTGGCATAAAATGTACGATTTTGAGATGTTAACATTATATATACTGTATGTTTATTTTTTTACTATAAATATAAGGTATTGAACGATTTTGTGATGATATTGTACGATTTTAAGGGTTTGAGGGTAAACAGGCCTGCAATAAAAATTGTCTGTTGTTTAAAAAAAAAATGTTCAAGCACCTATACTCATCGTCTGATACTAATAAAGATAAAGTTTTTCATTTTTATAATTTTATAACCTTGGCAGTTTTAGAAATACCTCTCCACTAGTTCCTGGCTATTTGCTGAAATAAGTTAAACACATCTGAGAGGCAGCAAAAAATATTTACATTTCTGTTGCAATAAACTGGACTGACTCATGACCCCCCATTAAATAAATTGTAATTTGTGCAAATGTTTCAGTGTCAGTTTGTTGTGACAAGTGATCCTGAGAAGTGTGATGTCTCAACAAAGTGTAGAATGGCCCTCAAGTACAGACTGCCGGTTCTCAAGCTGGACTACATCTGGGACTGCTTAAAAGCCTGCAAGCTTTTACCTAAAGAATCATATGTCGTTGGGGGGAAAAGCAAGTTCCTTGATTTTAAGTCAGGGAAAATTACAGGTGATTCAATTTTTGTTGCTGTTGATTTTAAAAGCTCCTAAGATTTATTGTAAGTTATATCCAAAAAAACTTCACTTGAGTTTCTTTCTAATGTGGACTAAAAGAATAATAGATGTAAAGATCACGTCACACGTCTTGTAAAATATTCTAACCCTTAACATTAATATTCTTTGGGAATGAAAGGTATGACAGTATGGGATTTGATCATTAGTCACTTGATATCTGATATGCCATTAATTTTTTCAAATATTTTTTATGTTAATGTCAATTTTTGGCAGCTGCAGAAGAAACAGAAAAACCCAAGAAATTTGGCAACAGATCAGTCTTCAGTCCTAGATCTGTGAAAACTTGGCTTGCAGAGGATCAGAGTCAACCACACTTTAATGACATGACCTTTGAAGTTGCAAAATATGCTATATATTTGGTAAATTAATGATATGAAAGTGTACACATTTTCTATGGTTTAGGATATATTGTTTCATAAATGGTAATTAACTCTTACTTTAATCACTAAAGAAGTTAGTGCAAATTTTTGGAGCACACAAAATCAATAAAAAAATAACAAGTTATTGAGATAAATCAGTGTAAGTGAATACAATTAAGAACACCGAGATTACATGTTCAAAGAAAATCTTAAGCTGAAATGATTTTCGTGTTTCCACAGGGGCATAACAAAGTTACAAAATATCAAGTAGCCTACATTCTTGAGCTTCACACGCCTCCTGGTGTTAGAGGAAATCCAAATTTAGATGACACAATGGAAGTGGACAGACCTGTAGAGCAGCCCTTGTACAGAATAACTCTTCAAACAGGAAACCAAAAAGATTTGGAGGTTGTTTGAATTTCTTCGCAATTATATAAGTGAAAATTGTGTTAAATGTTAAACGTTTTGAAATACAGCATTTATCTTAATCTTTTCTGCTGTGTTAGAATTGTAATAAACAATTTTTTCTTGTTTTAAAAAAAAACATTTTTGCGTGTCCCTGTTCATTAAGTATGTTAATACTTGAGCACGATATTTGCCTTTATAAATATTTTTTTTTTAAAAGAATTTTGTTATAATCTGAATTGCACTAGATTTGTTTTCATTTTGACCCCAATTAGTTTTATATTAAAGTTAAAGTGTTAATTTCCTATTCCTTAAGTTTGTAAATCCCAATAATATAACCTGTGTGTTAAGCAATAAACAGAAGTTTTGAAAATATTTTATTTTTAGTCCATTATTAACAGTGTTTCAAACTGGCAGTATTTTATTAGATTAAAATTCAAAATTATAAGATAATATTATTTTATTGATCCAAATAAATGGAAATGTTTTTTGATAACATTGTACCGGTACAAATTTGTTTTGAGCACATAAATAAATGCATATTTTAACCAAGACAACATTTTACAATTATAAAAATTTAAGCACAAGACATCTACAGTATTTCTCAATGTATTTATTGATTGTATCAAAATGTATACATTTTAAAGTCAGATTTAAAATTGTCTGTCTCATGACCTGACACATGACAAGTTCCCATTTCACTTGACATAAATTACTGCATTAACCAGGCAGGCAGATCAGGTCACATTGAACACCGCTATGTCACCTCAGCTGATCAAGCTTTGGCCGTGTACGCCATGTTGTATGAGGACCTAGAGAAAAAGCCTGATGTTGTCAAATATGTAGGTCACCTCAGAGGGCTTGGATCTCAGAAGCTGCAGAAAGTAAGTCATATTTTAATTTGGGTTTCAGTAAGTAGGCTCTGTGACAAGCAGTTGAAGCATTTTTTTTGTTTCAGGCAATAGTATTTGATAACCTGAATTACAAAGCAATAGATTTCTAATGGCAAAAGAGTTAATTAACTTAGGGGATCCTGTAGCTATTGGCTGACATATTGAATGACTAGTTTTGTATCATTATTTCCGCAGCTATTCTCAGAAGTAATCTATAACTAGTTTTGCATCGTCATTCTCACAGCTGTTGGCTGGAGTAATCCATGACTAGTTTTGTATCATCATTTCTGCAGCTCTTGGCAGAAGTAATCCATGTCCATGACCATTGCAGCGATGAAGTAAAACATTTGGTAGAACACATTTGGCAGGAGGCCATGGCAGAAGTTACAACTACCCTGGGAGATATCAGTGCCATAAGACTGGAGCAGGTAGGTGAACCTCTCTTGACACACTTCCTGGGAGATATCAGTGTCATAAGACTTAATGTTGAATTAAGTGAGGGACAGTTGCGCAATTCATCAGCCTTGCTCTATCATCCTTGCCTATTTTGATCCAGTGGCGAGACTTAGTCAAGACGATGTGAACAAGATGCATTGGATGACCAGCAGTGTTTTTTTGGTCTCACTGTGCTCTTTGCGCATTCCACTTCATGTTTTCTGTATCTGCTTTTCCACCCATTGTATCACATAAGGATCTCTTTTGCATGGTCCACCAGGTCCAGTCTTCACATGTGAGGTGGACACATCCTCGTGTTCTACCCATGTCTTGTGGTGTGCTCACAAGATATAATAACCCTTTGATATAATAACCCTTTGATATGATGACCCTGTGATATAATAACCCTGTGATATTATAACCCTGTGATATAATAACCCTGTGATATAATAACCCTGTGATATAGTAACTGTGTGATATAATAACCCTGTGATATAATAACCCTGTGATATAATAACCCTGTGATATAAGGACCCTGTGATATAGTAACTGTGTGATATAATGACCCTGTGATATAATGACTGTGTGATATAGTAACTGTGTGATATAATAACTGTGTGATATAGTAACTGTGTGATATAATAACTGTGTGATATAGTAACTGTGTGATATAATAACTGTGTGATATAGTAACTGTGTGATATAATAACTGTGTGATATAGTAACTGTGTGATATAATAACCCTGTGATATAATGACTGTGTGATATAATAACCCTGTGATATAATAACCCTGTGATATAATAACTGTGTGATATAATAACCCTGTGATATAATAACTGTGTGATATAATAACTGTGTGATATAGTAACTGTGTGATATAATAACTGTGTGATATAGTAACTGTGTGATATAATAACTGTGTGATATAGTAACTGTGTGATATAATAACCCTGTGATATAATGACTGTGTGATATAATAACCCTGTGATATAATAACCCTGTGATATAATAACTGTGTGATATAATAACTGTGTGATATAGTAACTGTGTGATATAATAACCCTGTGTTATAATGACTGTGTGATATAATAACCCTGTGATATAATAACCCTGTGATATAATAACCCTGTGATATAATAACCCTGTGATATAATAACTGTGTGATATAATAACTGTGTGATATAGTAACTGTGTGATATAATAACTGTGTGATATAGTAACTGTGTGATATAATAACTGTGTGATATAGTAACTGTGTGATATAATAACCCTGTGATATAATGACTGTGTGATATAATAACCCTGTGATATAATAACCCTGTGATATAATAACTGTGTGATATAATAACTGTGTGATATAGTAACTGTGTGATATAATAACCCTGTGATATAATAACTGTGTGATATAATAACTGTGTGATATAGTAACTGTGTGATATAATAACTGTGTGATATAGTAACTGTGTGATATAATAACCCTGTGATATAATAACCCTGTGATATAATAACCCTGTGATATAAGGACCCTGTGATATAGTAACTGTGTGATATAATAATTGTGTGATATAGTAACTGTGTGATATAATAACTGTGTGATATAATAACTGTGTGATATAGTAACTGTGTGATATAATAACCCTGTGATATAATGACCCTGTGATATAATAAGCCTGTGATATAAAAAGCCTGTTATATAAGAAAAAGCCCACCACGCCTTACAGAACATACTTTGAAACTATCAATCCTAATCTTAAAACAGGTAGAGAAGGCTGAAGCTGTACTTCTCAAAATTCGTGATGCCATCAAATCTGCAAACTCAACTGCAAAATTTGAGGACCTGGTAACAGAGTTTTACTCTCTACTGCATCATACTAATGAGAAGTCCTTTGTCAGTGAGCCGGAGAGAAAAAGGTGGTTGGCTCGAAAGCAAGACATGTGTCAGGTGAGTTCTCTGCGCTGTTATTTCTTTTATTGTTATTAAAGATTGAAGACAGTATTTAAACTTATAGTTTTAGTGTTGAATTTCCTCTCCATTCATAGTTTTTGTTTTTGAAATTCATTTCATTTAGCTGTTACGTATTTAATAGCCTAAGTGATTTGCTAAGAATATATAGCCATAGGTTAAATTTAATGGATGTATTACCTTTTATGATTTTTTATAGATGTTTACCTTTTATGATTTTTTATAGATGTTTACCTTTGATGATTTGTTTCTGGAGATATTACTCTTGATGGAGTTGAAAGCCTCCTGTGTTGTATTGTAAATGAGTCGCTTTTGTTCTGTCACTAACAAACAGCTGATCAAAGACATGATCTCCGTAAGTGAGCTGACTGACTACCAGACCAGGGCTTACGTTGAGGCCAAATATGCTGCTCTGAGATGTCGAATCACTCACTTGGATGGGGACAAGAGAGAAGAGGTGGAGGAGTTGGTCAAGTCTTCAGTGGACAAGTATGTTAACAAATTTCAAATAGTTCCTCTTGATTTTTGAACCTGTTCATTCTTTCTAAAATTTTTAAATAGTATTAGTCAAGCTAACATGGCCATGAGTATAACTGGTCAAACTATAACATGGCTGTGAGTGTGACTGGTCCAACTAACATGGCTGTGAGTATAACTGGTCAAACTGACATGGCTATGAGTATAACTCAAATGTCAAACTAACATCACTGTGAGCATAAATGATTGGTCAAGTTAACATCCCTGTAAGTATAACTGATTGGGAATGCTAGTTATCTAGGCCATGACTCAATCCAATTTTTAATTAGCAGTTTTCTGTGTGTTACATTTTCTATTTCATATTATTAATATAAAATAGTTTTATTTTGATTGTCTTCTAGTGATGACCTTTGCTTGTCAATACTCCATGTCTCTTTTGACCTTAGCTTGTCAATACTCCATGTCTATGAGGTCTGGAGGCAAGTGGAAGACTTAGATTTCCGCCATGACATTGAACCCAAGAGTTTGCTCTTTCATTCATCTAAGGTTGAGAACTTCGTTGGAATCTTATCCAGGTAATCAGTTAGCTTATCCAGGTAACCAGTAATTTCTTCACCTTTTCTTTGCTTCATCTTGAAGCGAATATATGGATAAAGAGAGCATATCCACATATTTTAAAATGGCCATTTCTCCATGGCAGTTGAATGCAGCAGTGATGAATCATACCATATAAATTAGCTTTAGAGTACATTTAATAGTTTAATTAACGATTCAACTCAATACTTTTAGACATTTTCATGATAAGGGTGTCCAGCGACTACATTGTGGCCCACCAGACAACTTGACGACCCCCGACCTTTCCTGCACCTAAAAAGAGCTCCACACATCATCCCATTTTTTTCCACTAGAAGGTTATTTCTATTTTTAAGTTAATTTCAAAATATGAGAAAAGGTATCAGGCTATTAAGATGTTGATTTTTAATTTTGCGCTTTGGTTCGGGGCAAAAAGACTGAGTTCAACATAAATAAATGAAATAATATGACTTTGCCTTGTGACCGTTTGCCATTTCATATTTTTCTTTATAATGCTTTCAATATCATTGTTTTCCCCAGCTGGACAAGTTCTGCTGACTTTATTAATTCAAAATATTTAAGAAAAAAAATGGGTACAGTTATCCACTGATTATTGATTTGATGATTCGTCTGTTGTTTTTTTTTAAATTTAAAAAAAAAATTATTATTTACAGAGGGCTTCTTTTACCTAAAGTTGTTGTTGATGACTTTGGTGGTAAACGCAGTGATGTTGGAATGTTGGGCAGTGGCATTTACTTTGCCAGTGCTGCCAGGTAAGAGTCAGTTGTTTCCCATGTAAAGGATAAGGTATTATAGCAAAGAGTTAATTTGTCGGCTGATAGCAAAGAGTTCATTCAGTCGCTGATAGCAAAGATTTAATTCAATCACTGATAGCAAAGAGTTAATTCAATCGCTGATAGCAAAGAGTTAATTCAATCGCTGATAGCAAAGAGTTAAGTCATTGGCTGATATCAAAGAGTTAATTCATTGGCTGATAGCAAAGATCCTCTTGTATTTACTCCTCCAGCACAAGTGTGAAATATTCTTCCCCAAGCAACTCTAAAGGTACACGTCTGCTCTTGATCAATGAAGTTGCACTTGGTCATAGTAAAGAGTATCTTGATTATGCTCTAGATCTGGTTGCCCCCCCAGGGGGCTATGACAGCACCCACGGAGTCAGCAAGCAGTGGAATAAATCATCCAAGTTTGAAGTTAGTAACTTTGGAGAGCTATCAAATAGCTTTCTAGCTTTTAAAATATGAATTAAATGGTTTAAATGATTTAAAGGGAAATAAATGAATAATTTAACAAACTACCCCACTAAATACATCCGGTTTGATTTCATAGAACCATCATTATTATCATTTTTCTTTTATTAGTTCTCATGCTGTTGATTTAATAACTTGTGATTTAAATAAAACAAAAATCAATTTGTATTTTTAAGTGAACACATTTTTCAGAAAATTCTTAAAGAAAAACATCATTTAGGAGAATATATCCACAAAATATGGAAGACTGAACTTCTATTTTTAATTAAAAGAAACAAAGCTAGAATAACAATGAAATGTCAACTGTATGTTGGTTTAGAATGATGAATATGTGGTGTATGCTGCCAATCAACAAAGACTTCGTTACCTAGTGGAGTTCACATTGGCAGAGGATAAAGTTAAAACTGTTGTGGAAGCAGCAGCAGACGTGGACTCTGACATCTTGTGTGAGACTATAGAGAGCACCAGTAAGTCTGTTTGTTAACCCGGCTTATTTATGTTGATTTAAGACTGTCTTATAATTGCTGATGTTTCAGATGTTCTTACACTAAGTAAAAGCAGTTAACTATGTTGAATCTTTTAAGTTGAATGACTTTATCATTAAAAATCTTATTTTAAAGAGATTACCATTCCTCAGTGGTGCAGTATAATTTTATCAGACCCTCAAAGGCAGTCATAGCAGAGCTTTGGAGTCAGATAAAAAGAAACACAATTTCTTTGATCACTATCCATTTCATTCTTTTGACTCGAGGACTCGAGCTGCTGAACACATTTGTGTGATAATATTAAGATTTAAAAAAAAGTTAACAGTTTAATTTTTTTTTTTTAGTTTGAATAAGATAGAATATAAATATTTGTTAATGCTTCAACTGTATTTCTTGACTTTTCTCACCAACAGCAATAAATGATGTCACAGACATTGCTGACCCTATGTCAAAGGTCAAGCCAGGTCTCATTGGTAATGGAGATGTAAATGTGGAGTTGCGGGGAGTCCACATCAGGGCTAAACTTGTCGATTTGGCGGCTCAGGTAACGTGTCCATGGATAAAGTTTGATAATTAATTAGATATTTTATATTTGATAGTAGGCCTACATCTTGGCTTCGTAAACTGTAAAATTGAATATTGAAATATCTAATTGAAGTAAACAAAAAATTTTACAACTGAATTTGATTATGGGGTACAGTTATTAAAAAATGAAAAGAGTTAAGTTTTCTACCAATATCAGGTGGTTGTCCTGCAAGAGTACTACAACAACAGCCATCGTGCCATAGAGGCCAAGTATGTGTTTCCACTGGATGATACGGCCGCTGTGTGTGGGTTTGAGGCTTTCATCAACGGCAAACACATCATAGGGGAGGTCAAGGAGAAGGAGGTGGCCCACAAGGAGTACAAGAAGGCTATCAGCGAGGGACATGGGGCCTACCTCATGGATCAGGACAAGGAGACACCAGTAAGTCCACACTACTTATTTACAAGGGGTTGAGATGTTTAAGCTTTGTGTGAATCTTGGGGATTTAAAAAATAAGAATTCACTGCAACAGAGCAGTGTGGCATGCATAAAAAAAAACAACTCTTCTAAAAAAAGTATTTAACTCAGAGCATCATACAGATTAGAACTGTGCAAAACTTTTATGTAGGCCTATGAGTATTTTTAGTTGGTTTTTGAGGCCCTGCTCTCTGTCATTGGTCATATGAACTGCATTTTATAAACTCTGATTTTTCCAACAATCCTTGTGTTCAATACGCTAAACTAAATAACTCATTGAAACCAGTTCAAACCATTTCATAAATAATGTATTTGCTTCATGCTGTTGTGACCTGCTGCTTGATTAGCCTAGTAGGGACCAATGCTTCAGCCACTAGGTTTTTTTCTTATCCAGATAATTTTCTCTTCTGATAGGATGTGTTTACGGTGAGTGTAGGAAATCTCCCTCCGTACTCATGCGTACTCATCAAAATCACCTACGTAGCTGAGCTGCAGGTGGAAGATGAGAAGATCAGCTTCAGACTTCCCGCAGCAGTGGCACCTTGGAAAGAAGATTCAGCTCTCAAGAACTCAACACAGGTATAAAGTTTTTAAGATGTCCTCCTTGGGCACTCGGTTTGACCATGATTTTAGGCGATGATCTTGGACGTTCAATGTGAAAACATTTTTTAGATGGCTTTCTGATAAAGAAATATAAACAGAATCATGTAACCTATAAATAGCTGTTAATTTATATCAAGTTAAAGTGAAAATAATCATTTGAGATTAGGTAGACTGCAAGGATCTTAGTTTTGATGACCTCCCCTTGTTTTTTAATTTGTTATATTTTTCTCCTTGCTATCATTGACAGGAAGAGCTGAAGAGTTTCAAAATGGCTGCTGCCAAGACAACAGTTCAAGTCTCTGTAGAGATGCCATTTGAAATCAGAAGCCTTCACTGCCCCACTCACAAGATAAGGGTCAAGGTAATTCAAAATAAAAAGTGAAATATCACCTACAGGCTTTAATGTTTGTGTAGAGGGTTGCACTCACCATTGTAAGAACTGCAAGGGAACTCTGCGCATAGGTAAAATTTTAGAGCCGAGAGCCATTTAAATTGAAACTTAATAAACTGCCACTGCAGTCTTGCTACATATTGGTCTGCTTAATTTAACATGTTCGGAGATGAACTCGTAAATAAGGATGGTGAATATAGTCTTCACTTATTTCCCAGTCATAAATAGGCTGAGTCTGTCCCCTTGACCACTGTTTTCAGATTAAATTGCTGATTCTTATGAGAAAAGGGGTGTTCTATGATAATGGCAATCACACCCAGTAACAATTAAGGGGAAGTGGACATAAAAGAATAAGTTGATGCATTGGATAAATAAGTGTAGACCTAGGGGGAAAAATAGCATTCACATAATAATTTTAAAGAGGTTCAGATAAGATTTAAATAGTAAAAAAAAGTTATGTTTTACTCCTGATGCACATCTAGCAAACAGCTTCAAAAGCCTATGTTGAGATGGCACGTCTTCAGAAATTTGGGTCAGGGTTCCAACTTCTGATTGGTTTAGCAGAGATTCACGTGCCAAGGATGTGGGTGGAAAGACATCCAGGCAAATCCCAACACCAGGTAAAACACATAACGCTTGACTAATGGCTAATGCCAGGTAAAACACAAGACACTGACAGTCCCAACACTAGGTAAAACATAGGAAACTGAATCCCAACACTAGGTAAAAAAATAGGACACTGACAATCTCAACACTAGGTAAAAAAATAGGACACTGACAATCTCAACACTAGGTAAAAAATAGGACACTGACAATCCCAACACTAGGTAAAAAATAGGACACTGACAATCTCAACACTAGGTAAAAAAATAGGACACTGACAATCTCAACACTAGGTAAAAAAATAGGACACTGACAATCTCAACACTAGGTAAAAAAATAGGACACTGACAATCTCAACACTAGGTAAAAAAAATAGGACACTGACAATCTCAACACTAGGTAAAAAAAATAGGACACTGACAATCTCAACACTAGGTAAAAAAATAGGACACTGACAATCTCAACACTAGGTAAAAAAATAGGACACTGACAATCTCAACACTAGGTAAAAAAATAGGACACTGACAATCTCAACACTAGGTAAAAAAAATAGGACACTGACAATCTCAACACTAGGTAAAAAAAATAGGACACTGACAATCCCACACTAGGTAAAAAAAAGGACACTGAATTCCAACACTAGGTAAAGCACAGGACACTGGGATGTCAACACCAATTAAAACACAGTATAAAGTCCAGGCCTCGTTATTTCTTAATTTGACCGTGAAGTACTTTTTGCAAAAATAATTTTAAAAATTGTGTCATTTAAAAACAGTAGGGCATTTGAATTACAGTTATCCTCGTAAGTTTATGTAAATTTTCTCAGAATAACTGTTATCTTCTCATCATCTCACAGTTATCCTTGAAAGTATCTGTATATTTCCACACACTAACTGTTATCTTCTCATCATCTCACAGTTATCCTTGAAAGTATCTGTATATTTCCACCCACTAACTGTTATCTTCTCATCATCTCACTGTTATCCTTGAAAGTATCTGTATGTTTCCACACACTAACTGTTATCTTCTCATCATCTCACAGTTATCCTTGTAAGTTTCTGTAAATTTTCTCACACTTACTGCTATCTTCTCATCATCTCACTGTTATCCTTGTAAGTTTCTGTATATTTCCTCACAATAACTCTTGTCTTCTCATCATCCAGGCCTGCATGTTGACTTTTTTCCCCGAGTTTGAATCAGCTGAAATCACAGAGGGGGAGATTGTTCTGGCACTGGATGTGTCCAACTCAATGAAAGGTGACCCATTAATTCAAGCCAGAAAGGTGGCACTGCTGGTGCTCAAATTTATTCCAGTGGGATGGCATTTCAATGTGGTCAGGTTCGGCTCTGGTGAGTTCTTATAAAAAAATGAAATTATTAAATGTAAATACTACGTAAAGTTTTATTCTAGCTAGAAATGAATTGTTATCTTTAAAAGAAATTCCAAAACTACCAGGAGGTAACTTTTAAATAAAATTACATGAAACAAATGATTTACCCACCAAAGCCCAGTCAAGCAAAAACACCACCAGCACCTCGGGTGGATGGGACTCGTTAACCTTGGATGGCAACTCATCTAAGAGAAGAAAACTCTGAATTCAAAACCTGGAGACGGAGTCCCGTAGACGCATAACATTGGCACAATGAAAAATTTCGGCAACACCCTGCGTTGTCTACACCATTGTCACATTGTGATGGACGGATGTCAGCATACCAGTAGAAGAAGTCTACCCCCACTTACATAATGATTTTGATTCAAAATATTTTACAGAATAGATAAGCATACATTTTTTTTCTTTGCTTGGATTTGTCTCAATTTGTTTAAACTTTTCAGATTTTGATGAGCTGTTCCCAGCACCAAAACTAAACACCGAGGGAAACTTGAAAGATGCTTCGATTTTCATACAGGTACGAAAATAAATTACTATATTCTGTGCTAAAAATTTTGTTTTATTACACATATGATATGATATGATTGAGTACTTTTACAACGCTTATGTCCATGCTATTGTAGCAGTCTCACAGCTGTCTGATGTCAAAAAATCTATTGAAAGAAAAAATCTTTAAATGGTTCTCAAATGAGTTTTTATCATTTTCAATGTCCATCAAAGATTGAGGCTACCTGTTCCACAATTTAGGTGCAGTAGCTTCGAAAGATTACTCAGGAGAAATGTGTTTGCATTCAGCGGTGTAGCAAGTGACACAATCTCAGGGAGTGACACCAAATGGAAAAGTGCATATTTACAGAGCACACACTGCTCTGTCTAACCAAATTTCATAAAAAGGAAAACCGATCACACGTAAATTTTCCCCACATGTAACCAATCCAAATGCATGCTTTATAAAAAGTTCAAGGTTGATCACGGCTGGTGCTATACATTTTTAGGTTGGGTGAAAATTAGCAAATGTCACCCTCTGGAAAATTTTTGGAAGGGTTCAGAAATTAATTTTTATTTTTGATTTTAACAAATTTATCCGCCTTCCACGGTTTGGGCGCTTGGCGCCTGTGTGATGATCACACATCATATCCGCCTTGAGGCGGCCCGGAGGTTTATGCGACAGAAATGAGGTGACCTATAATTAGGTCAGAAAAATTCTGAGAAATAAGGGCTTCTATTGATACCAAATGAGATGTGGTCGAGTGAGTCTAAGTGCATTAATCCAATCGGCAAAAATTAAAAACAATTGAAAAATAGAACCTTTTAGCCATTTATAGTGTTAAAAAAATAATATTTTAATAACATTTTCTAACATCTTTGAATAATTAATGAACATTTATTTTTTAAAAAAATTAAAGTAATTTTAATGTAAAAATAACTATAAATTTGCGTTGTTATAGTTCTTAAACACATTTACCTCTTGCCGTTCAATTTATTTGTTTTTGCTCTTGTCATTGTTATACTGTGGAACAAGGAGAAATCCATCGGGAAGGGGGGAGGGTGGGTGGCACCATGTGTTCCCCCCCCGGATGACACCAACCCTAGCCACGCCACTGATTGCAGTGACCATGTTTTAAAAACTTAATAAATCCATGACATTGTAAAGACTGAAACGATTAACTTAAACATCACTTCCATTGTGCTAACTTCTGCATCTTCTGTGTAGAACTCCTCCGCCAACAAAGGCAACACTGATGTCCTGCGTCCGTTGCGGTCGCTGTTTCTGCTGCCCACTTCCCACAGCCAGAGAAACGTTTTCCTCATATCAGACGGTCACATCAACAATGAGGAAATAGTGATAAGGTCAGCACGGCTGAACTCATCCCACAACAGAGTCTTTTCGTTTGGTGTGAGGTAGGTCCACAGTAATGTGAAGACTTAATTCTTTGCACCCACCACCAACACGTATCTAATGTTCATCTCTGATGTGCTATTTTAGAGTTTTCAACATTGGTGAAAGCATCAAAACAGTATTTAAGTGCGTGCGGATTGGCGTGTTTGTATATTGTTAGGGGAAGAGGAGGACGGGAATGATAAAAAAAAAAACATTCTGACATTTTTTGCCCCCCTCAGTATTTTTTTGTATTACATTTTAAACACAGTTATTTACTGCTCAAATGTGGTTGTCTTCACCAGTGCCACTTGCAACAGCTACACCCTGAAGGCACTGTCTCGCGTCTCTGGTGGATCATTTGAATTTTTCAACACAAAAACCAAGTCAAAATGGGAACCTAAAGTAAGAAGGTGCCGAGGGCATGCTGCACACTGACATTATGAAAACTAGTCATTTACAATTAAATGTTTGTGGAATTTCAATAGAGACTAGCATTATATGCAATTAGAAATTTGTTTCTGAAAAGTGAAAATACATATTTTGGTTGTAAAAGTTTTAATATTTGTAAATGTAAGAGAAATCCTTTGAAAAAGTTATGAGCTTTTTTTTTTGAACCTCTCAAGTAGTCAGTGTCTTATTTAATACTCTAAAGCAGGCCTGCACAATATATGTCACATGCAGCCAGCCATCACCCCCTTTGTGGCCCGCTAAGTAATGAAATATTCTTTATTCTTATTATCTTCTTAATAGCTTTCCCCCAGATCTAATTCTTTTGGCCCGCACAAGTCCTGTCTCATTTTCTTTTGGCCAGCACAAGTTTTTCATAAAGTATTACGGCCCGCCTTACATTTTGATTTGTGCAGGCCTACTCTACAGCATGCAGTTCCAAGCCAAAACATTGCTTACAATCCTTGTTCAACTATTGCTATATTACTCTTATATTTTTCTTCTGTCATTTCTTGTCAGTCTTTGACTAAATTTAAACACAGTTTTATATCATTTTTGTTGCTGAAAGGTCAAAACCCAGATAAACAAAGCTAGTCAGCCAGGACTGACGGCAGTGGCAGTTGAGTGGCGTCAGTATGATGACAACCTGCCACCTCCGGTGCAGGCACCTCGTCAAATCACCGCCATGTTCAACGGGTCCCGCCAGGTTATCTACGGCTACGTGCCCAACTGCACTATGGTGTGTACATTTTTTTAACATCTACCTGCCCATTCGTCTGCATCTACACTATGCTGTATAAACGTATAACACACTTCTGTTCTAAAAAAAAAATGTGTTAAAGCAAATTTTGTAAGTTGTTTGCATAATGCACAATTAAATGTTCACAAGTAGGCTGCATGACATAAGACCCTGACATTGCGACACAACATCTGACTTCAGATCTGAAATTAACACACTCAGTTCAGTATAATCCACATGATAGATGCCCAGTAGCAGAACAAAATATTTCCGACGTTTTCCTGTGGATTGTTTGTAGAAAATGATTGGATTATTTGTATGAGTGATGGGTTAAGAAAAATTAAAAAAAACAAGGGTCACTGGATCAATAGAAAAATCTTCCAGACATATTTTTATGTAGCAGAAGTATAGCATGTATATAGCATTGGTAAACATGTTCTTTATATTAAGGGTATATAGCATTGGTAAACATGTTCTTTATGTTAAGGGTATATAGCATTGGTAAACACGTTGTTCTTTATATTAAGGGTATATAGCATTGGTAAACATGTTCTTTATATTAAGGGTATATAGCATTGGTAAACATGTTCTTTATATTAAGGGTATATAGCATTGGTAAACATGTTCTTTATGTTAAGGGTATATAGGGTAATAATGATAATAATAAGACGTCTTTTATAGCGCGGTACCCCAGCTTAGGGCTGGGCTCACCGCGCTGTACATAAAAATTTTATCAAAAGATACATAATCATGACATTAAAATAAAATACATTTATGAAATAAAGAACAGCAATGTATATTCACCCACCCCACCACATAACTTTTACAAGGCAAACCATGGACGGCAGCCAGCAAGATCGTTTAGCGGTCAGAGGAGGGGAATCAGTCAGGGTAGTATAAAGGGTATATAGCAGAGGAGGGGAATCAGTCAGGGTAGTATAAAGGGTATATAGCATCGCTAAACATGTTCTTTAGATAAAGTGTATATGGCATTGGTAATACATGTTCATTGTATAAAATACCTGTTGGTTTAAACAATACAAAGTCAATTATAAATAGCTTAATTTTGTTTTCAGGCCACACTCACTGCAAGTGTTGGTGGGCAGCAAGCCTCGACAGTTGTGTCCACTTCAGAACTCTCTATAACAGAAGGACACGTAAGTTTGTATCTTTATGCATGTGACGAGCATATTAACAATGTATATAACCAAGCAAACCAAGCCTTGGGGTTCTTAAGGCGAAATCTAAAGATTGGCAACTCCTGTGTGAAAGAAAGAGCATATAAAGCCTTTATCCGTCCGATTTTAGATTATGCATCTTCAGTCTGGGACCCATTTACCCAGAAGAGCATTGACAGGTTGGAGGCGGTCCAGCGACGAGCAGCACGCTTTGTCCTAAACCGCTACAGGAATACCTCTAGTGTTGGCAGCATGCTAGAAACACTAGGCTGGTCACCATTGGAGAAACGACGACGACAATCCAGGCTCTCCATGATGTACAAGATAAATAATGGGCTGGTCCACTGTTCCAGTATTAAACAGAAACTCGTCCCTCTCCCCCATAGACAGCGACGAGGCCATGACAGGCAATTCAGGCTCATACCAGCAAGAAGCCAGTATAGGAGCTGCTCATTCCTGCCCAAGACAATCAGGGACTGGAACCATCTTTCAAAAGGAACAGTTGAGGCGACAACACTAGACACATTTGTGTCTATTGCCTCAAGCCTTCAAACCCCTAGTGCATAATTTCCTCATCACCACCAGTAACAGAAACATTGCAAATCCCATCTACATGCATAGGAGCCAAAATGATCAATAAATTGATCGTGGGCCCTTAAGATATAGAAGAAGAAGAAGAAGAATATTTTGTCTCAAGCTGTAACATTGTAGTTTTTAATGTTTCCTAAGCACAGGACAGTTTTATGAATAGCTAATGTCTCATACCTATGACAAATGAACCGTAAAACATGAATCGTTTTCTCCTCTATAGTTAGTTCATCGTTTAACAGCCAGAGCAGTGATCAGAGATTGGGAAGATGGGGTTCTATCTTCAGACAGGACAGGTCATGAGGCAAGTATAACAAAGCTTATCTAAAATTTAAAAAAAAAATTAAAATAAAACTGTCAGCAAAAACATAATGTTACACAAATGCACTGAGCACTGTAAATATGATAGATAGTTTTGATATAGATTTTGGCAATATGATAGATAGTTTTGATATAGATTTTGGCAATATGATAGATAGTTTTGATATAGATTTTGGCAATATGATAGATAGTTTTGATATAGATTTTGGCAATATGATAGATAGTTTTGATATAGATTTTGGCAATATGATAGATAGTTTTGATATAGATTTATGCGCCATGATAGATAGTTTTGATATAGATTTAGGCGCCATGATAGATAGTTTTGATATAGATTTTGGCAATATGATAGATAGTTTTGATATAGATTTAGGTACCATGATAGATAGTTTTGATATAGATTTAGGCGCCATGATAGATAGTTTTGATATAGATTTAGGCGCCATGATAGATAGTTTTGATATAGATTTAGGCGCCATGATAGATAGTTTTGATATAGATTTTGGCAATATGATAGATAGTTTTGATATAGATTTAGGCGCCATGATAGATAGTTTTGATATAGATTTTGGCAATATGATAGATAGTTTTGATATAGATTTAGGCATCATGATAGATAGTTTTGATATAGATTTAGGCGCCATGATAGATAGTTTTGATATAGATTTTGGCAATATGATAGATAGTTTTGATATAGATTTAGGCATCATGATAGATAGTTTTGATATAGATTTAGGCATCATGATAGATAGTTTTGATATAGATTTTGGCAATATGATAGATAGTTTTGATATAGATTTAGGCACCATGATAGATAGTTTTGATATAGATTTTGGCAATATGATAGATAGTTTTGATATAGATTTAGGCATCATGATAGATAGTTTTGATATAGATTTTGGCAATATGATAGATAGTTTTGATATAGATTTAGACGCCATGATAGATAGTTTTGATATAGATTTTGGCAATATGATAGATAGTTTTGATATAGATTTAGGCGCCATGATAGATAGTTTTGATATAGATTTTGGCATGGTTACAGGGACCCATGTTTTGGATTTCTTTATCTTAGTTGTCATATAACTCTTAAACATAATTACTGTGTGAGAGGACTCAATCAAAATGAATAACTGCAATGGTTATTTAATTATTGGATGGATTTGAATTTTTTTTTTTAATATAACAATTATTTCCTTTCTGCTAATCATAGTCATCATGGGCCCATGAGAAATTTGATCAAATGCACTCATGAAAACTGGAATATGTAAATTCTAGAATAAATATAAACAAAAATTACACATCAGACATCCGCACAATTGTACATATTAGAAATGTATGTATACATTTATGCACTTGAAACATGTAAACTTTAGAAACATGAACAGAAATACAAAATACAATTTTTAAAAATGTGAAAATTGGAAACGTGATCAAAATTACACAGAAATATTTTCAAAAGTTTCAGCTGCAAGAAAACTGAAAACTTATTTTAAATTTTCATCTTTCCAAAATGCTGACCTGTTCTAAATCCAGAGTCTCGACTGTATTCCTTTTCAGGCAAAAAATTTGAGAGCTATAGCTCCACAAGTGTTTTTTCTTCTTTAAATTTCTACCCGATATTTAAAAGAAAAAAATATCTCAACTGGTTATTCCAATAAATCCTCCCCCCCCAAAAAAAATGTATCCTGTTGNAAATCCAGAGTCTCGACTGTATTCCTTTTCAAGCAAAAAATTTGAGAGCTATAGCTCCAAAAGTGTTTTTTCTTCTTTAAATTTCTACCCGAAATTTAAAAAAAAAAAATATCTCAACTGGTTATTCCAATAAATCCCCCCCCCCCCTAATAAAATGTATCCTGTTGTACAGCTAGCTAAAATGGACATGAAAAACTACATCATAGACCTAAGTAAGGAGTACTCCATTGTGACCCAGTTTACTAGCTTCATCGCAGTTGAAAAACGGGAAGAGGTTAGTCATTGTAATAGACAAGTAGAGGTTAGCCATTGTAATAGATAAGGAGAGATTAGTCATCGTAATAGATAAGTAGAGGTTAGCCATTGTAATAGATAAGGAGAGATTAGTCATTGTAATAGATAAGGAGAGGTTAGCCATTGTAATAGATAAGGAAAGGTTAAACTGATAAGTAGAGGTTAAACAGATTAGGAGAGGTTAGTCATTGTAATAGACAAGTAGAGGTTAGTCATTGTAATAGATAAGGAAAGGTTAAACTGATAAGTAGAGGTTAAACAGATAAGGAGAGGTTAGTCATTGTATTAGATAAGGACTGAACTGGATGTGTTACTACATGAGACAATAGCATGAGACAATAGCACTTGCTAATCTTCAATGTTGAAAAATATAAGATGTTTTAAGAGTGTCACCCGAGACGGTGAAGATTTCATTGTGCATTAGTTACTATCACTTCTACTGTTGTGGAGTGAGGAAGAAACATTGCTGTTAACATATGTTTTGGGCATGTATGATTCTTTTTGTGGGCATGTTTTTTGTTTGGAATATTTGTTTGGGAGTTGGGGTTAGGGTTAGGGTAAACAGTAGTAGGAGGGGCCAGACTGGTTCACGTTTGATGTCAGTAAACATGTCATAATGTTTAGATGTTGGGAGCATGAGGATGTACGGCAGTGTATGTTTTGGTTTCTGAGAACTGCGTAGCGCGTGAACGGTTATTGTAACAGATTTATTCTGCTCCTAAGATTAATTACTATCGCTTATCCTGTTGTAGAATGAGAAAGAGACACTGCCATCTGGTCCTAAGATTCAAGAACTAGTGGATCAAGAAAATGTTGACATTTTACAATACATGGGTTGGACAAAATCCCTGGTAAACCTTTTCTCTTTTTTTTTTTTTTTTGAGGCATAACTTTTTTTTCTGTTAGGAAATTGTTTGTTCTTTTTAGGCATAATTTTTTTTTTTTTTAGGCATTAATCTGTTCTTCTTTAGGCATTAATCTGTTCTGTTTTAGGCATTAATCTGTTCTTTTTTAGGCATTCAGTTTTTCTGTTTTACCTGGTAAACCTTTTCTCTTTTTTTTTTTTTTGAGGCATAACTTTTTTTTCTGTTAGGAAATTGTTTGTTCTTTTTAGGCATAATTTTTTTCTTTTTTAGGCATTAATCTGTTCTGCTTTAGGCATTAATCTGTTCTGTTTTAGGCATTAATCTGTTCTGTTTTAGGCATTAATCTGTTCTGTTTTAGGCATTAGGTTTAGGCATTTGTTTGTTCTTTTTAGGAATTAATTTGTTCTTTTTTAGGCATTAATTTATTTTTTTAGGTATTAATTTGTTCTGTTTTAGGGAATTAACTTGTTCGGTTTTAGACCTATGTTTGTTCTATTATAATCATTTATTGCTGTTTATGGGTTCGGCTCTACTTAGGTAAAGGAATTAAAAGGTGTGAACAATCTCCTAAAACTCTTTTAAAAAAAATAAAACTTTGTTACCTTTGATGACAAAGAATGTGATCCATTCCTAAATAGGTCACAATAATGTTCAATATACCCATTCCTTTTTAGTTCACAATAGAGGTTTAATATGTCCATTCCTTATTGGGTCACAATGAATTTCTAAAATACCCATTCCTATTTTGATGACAAGAAATATGCGATTCACCCATTGCCAAATCTCTAAAATAAATATCTCTACCCAGGAAGGAGATGACATTCCACTGGATTCTCTGCTCCAAGATCTTCGTACAGAGATTGAGCAGAACAACCTGTCCAACAGAATGCTCAGCAGGCTCCCGGCAATTGAGGAAAAGAAATTATTGTTACGGGAACAGTTTGGGCCGTGCAACAAGGAGATGTTGTTGGTAGGTCAGCCCCGCAATGTGTCTTTTTCATGTGCTACTTCACTGGGAGAGATCATTTAAAAATATGAATGATAAATGACAATCTAACTGTCTCAGTGTTTGGTCATCAGCATTATAATGTTATAAGCATATTTACGGCACAGCCAAGTCTTAAAAACACATTGCAGTTAATTAAATATAGATTGTTTAAGTTTCGGTTTTAATCTTTTTCAATGGGCATGTTAAAGTTAAAATAAACCACCCCATTTATCTGATTATATTAAAAAAGTTCCAGTAATATGATTATAATAAATATCCCATTGATCTGATTTGGGGCCATCCTCACAGTACATATGCATTAAAGGGGGGAAGGTTGTTGATTTGGAGATTTTGCATATGCATGCATATGGAGGGGAGGGTTCTCTCAGCAGAAAGTAAGAACATTTATTAAAAAAGACTGCAATAATTATCCTGCAACTCTGACAGTCCAAAAATAGCTTATTTATATCTCTAAATGCTGTAAAAATATGATGCAAAATTTTTTACGAATTGTGATAATGTTGCCTTATAGTACTCAGTCAAGGTAGTATTATGGTAATATTTAGTCTGCCGTATGTGCATTTTTGTTCGGTTATCCAGTAGTTCCAAAAATTGTTTAATTCCCGAATGTTATGCCAAATTCAGGTTTTTACCAGGTTACCCCATTTTAATTCCAAGTACACTTTCAAATAGCGAATACATAAACAAAATAAAATAAATGGTTGGGTTATACAAAATAGTGTCAATAGAACAATATGAGTTAGCTTTAATAATAATTGTACATTATACAGAATTAAACGTTTCGGCACATGCCTTCATCAGTACAAACAAACACAACACATTTAAATAAGTATAAATTAAATTTACATAATGTCAATATATATATATCCTACCTAAAACAGAAAAAATATAGGGGAGGGTGCTTAAACCAGACAAAAACAAAGTAAAGAGAAGTAGAATGTACAATTATTATTAAAGCTAACTCATATTGTTCTATTGACACAATTTGTTTGTGTCTTATTAATATATTTTAAGCTTTATTGCAGTCCAACACTTTTTATACAAAATAGAACAGGTATGTAGGCCACTAAGCATCATCTAATACAGCGTTCCCCAAATGGCGGGTGTGGACTGGAACCAGTCCACGAGCCTTATGCTGCCAGTCCGCACAGCGTAACTATTTACGGTCAAATAAAAAGAAAATATAATTAATAAATCTGGCACCAGACCCTGGTGCAATGTCTAAACTTGTCCACCAAACTTAAAGCTTTGGTAAACGTGGATCTAGTAACTACAAAGAGTAGTTACTCTAGTGGGTTACTGTTTGCAGCAAGACAGCTAGATGTTACATTATATTAAAATTATGACAATTGTGTAATATTTCATGGTGCCACTGTGAGGAAACCAAAGCAAGCAGGATGGATGGGGAGGGGGGGGGGGTAGAAAGCTTTTTGAACATCTGCATTTGGGAGGTGTCCACAAAAGTACACATCTGCATTTGGGAGATGACAATTGTGTAATATTTCATGGTGCCACTGTGAGGAAACCAAAGCAAGCAGGATGGATGGGGAGGGGGGGGGGTAGAAAGCTTTTTGAACATCTGCATTTGGGAGGTGTCCACAAAAGTACACATCTGCATTTGGGAGGTGTCCACAAAAGTACGCCTGAACGGGTGGGCTGTTAATAATTTGACCTTTTTTGTGTGCGTATGTTCTAAATGGATGGCACCTAATGCAATCATATGACATTCATCTGAAGATCTTTCTGACAAGCCCTTTATTTAGAGCCCAGGTCCGACTCTGTTAAGTAAGCATTGGAATAAAAACAGTGTTAATTAATCATTAGCCAGGCTTGGGTCTCTGTCTTTATTTTGGGTGTCTTAGGTGCCAACTGCATTAGCCCTGTGTGCAATCTTGTCTCTATCTCTCAATCCAAAGTTCCGTCCTCTTAAAAAATGCTTCCCAGATATTTTAACTGATAGTTTTTAATCCGTTTTTTCTGGGAAGGACCCACTGACGTGACCTCGGTCTTATCTTTGCTGATTTTCATTTCATAAACCTCGCAGGTGCATTTCCAGTTATCAACATGGCTCTGCAACAATTCCTTGTTAACGCACAGGATGCATTGGTTAACTGCAATTTGCAAATTGTCTGGATTTATATTGGCATCCGTGGTGACTTTATCCCATTTATCTGATTTATATTTATTTCCTCAATGAATGTTTGAGAACCATTTCCTTTTCAGACATCAAAGCTTCTGATGGAGGCTTACATGCTCCAGACTGACAAAGCAAAGGCAGCTGATCTAGCAGTAGAAACATTCAATGGTGAGATGCTTATTAAGAGAAAACAATTTCCCAAGCTCCAGGCAGTGTAAGAAAACTAACTCACCAAAAGCACCAGGTGGAAGGATTAATGTAGTAAAATATTAAGTCATTGTTTTAGAAGAAAAAAAAATTTGTTAAAAAAAAAAAAAAAGTTGATTAATTTTTCTTTAAGGTACAATCCTATTTTATACTGTGCACTGTCATACATACTTAAAAACTGCACTGTCATACATACTTGCAAACTGCGCACTGTTATACATACTTGCAAACTGTGCACTGTCATACATACTTGCAAACTGCGCACTGTTATACATACTTGCAAACTGTGCACTGTCATATACATATTGGAAATTTGTATTCATTCTAGGAAAAAAAATTAATAGTTTATATTCACTATTTTAACATTTTTTTTCTAATTTAGAATGTATGGGCAGCATACAGCCTTTGTATGATTCAGAAGTTTACATTGAGTTGGCGGAAATCCTGTCAGACATCAGAACTAAAGCTGTCACTATGCCTGACGTGAAAGATAAGCTTCGTCCAACCAGAATTCCACTTCCTGTCATGTGTGAGTTGGATTCATTACCATGCCCAGGCTTTGTTTTCATATGTCTCTAAGAAAGGTGGGCGGGAGGGGGGGGGGGCTACCACTGTGTCAGGTATTGTTTTGATTGACAGTAATATTTCTACAATGTCAGCCCTATATGATGAGGGTTAGGCCAACTGGGGTAAATCACCCCGAGGGTTATAAAATGAAAATCTTGGGGGGGGAGTGAAGAAGGCTCAAAAGACATGAGTAAAATTATTTTTATTAAAATATTTTGTTCCGCCAACACTGCAACTGGCCAGTTTAGCAGTGGAATGCACCCAACATGTTGTGTTTGAAATGTTTTGTTCCGCCAACACTGCAACTGGCCAGTTTATCAGAGGAATGCATCCAACATGTTGTGGTTGAAAGAAGAGTGGCATGTTGTATACTTGAAAGTCTTAATTTGTATACCAGTGTCACTGGTGATTGATTCATCACATTATCTTATAAATTACATTATCTTTTTATTAGATCACAAATATTCCTATTGTGTAGACCGGCAACGTAAGGCTCGCGGGCAGTCGGTGGACCACCGTTTGAGAAACACTGTTTCATTTGACATGTTCACCCAGTCACTGTTGTTTTATCTTTTGCTCAAAGATGTCAAAAGCCTTTCAAAATAGCACATGAGGAGGCAGTCAAAAAGCTTTTGTGAACACAGACTTTCCACTCAAATGAAAACAAATCAGTGAAATGGATTGAATCTCAAAAGTGGTATCAGACGTCCAAAGGCCTCAGTAAAACCATTTCTCCAAATTCTGAATTGAATAAGCTGTTAGCAGTTTTTGTTGTTCCATAATGAGAGGTTTATTAAGTTATTATATCGTGATCATTGTATACTTTTTGTACCTGTAGTTTTATTTTCTGAATAAAGAGATCTATAAAAGCAATTTGAATTTATGTGGTCTATACAGCAAGCACAGATAGAGTAAGAACTATTACAGTACCATTTAAGACAGGATAATAAGAACTCACATGGATGTACTGAGTTAGAAAATGGAACAACCTTGTTCCTATCCAGTTCATCTCCTTCTTATCTCCCCTTTTGACAGCGCAAGGGAAGGTACTCCTGAAGACTCTTACAGGAAAAGAGATAAGCATCCCATCAACATCGCACATTTCAGTGATGGAGTTTAAGAATCTGGTGGAGAGGGCGGATGGAACCCCTGTCAGTCAACAACGCTTGATCTTCAACGGATGTCAGCTGGAGGACAGCTGCTCCCTGGAGGATTACAGCATTGGCTATGGGGACACCGTGCATCTGGTGCAAAGACTCAGAGGGGGAGGGGAACCTGAAACTAGGGGTCTGCTTGACGGTAGGTAGAATAAATAGCACCATGTCCAGCTGCTGTTACCTACACACAAGCTGGTATAGTCGAGACCATGCCTTCTGTTCAGCTTGTGGGCCACTTACCATGTGGGCTATCTACTATGTGGGCCACTTACCATGTGGGCTATATACTTTGTGGGCTACATAAAATGTGGGCTATATAAAATGTGGGCTATATAATTTGTGGGCTATAGACCATGTGGGCTATAAACTTTGTGGACTATTTATCATGTGGGCTATCTACTATGTGGGCTATAGACCATGTGGGCTATAAACTTTGTGGACTATTTATCATGTGGGCTATCTACTGTGTGGGCTATAGACCATGTGGGCTATATACTTTGTGGGCTACATAAAATGTGGGCTATATAAAATGTGGGCTATATAATGGCTATTCATCATGTGGGCTATCCAGTGAACCTCTCAGTTATCAATTTTGTGGAGTCCACACATGCATTAGGATTTAACTAAAATTATTTTTGTAGTCTTTGACAGTTTTTTCTCTCTCCAGTTTATACAAGTTAGATATTTTATTTTCTAAACAGCACTTGGGTATCAAAGATCTGGCATCTTGAGATCAGGTCTGCTTGCCAAAAGTGCATCACGTAGGACAGCAGTTACGCAATTTTATCAAGGTAACTACATATACAATGACCATTTTTTATGTAGTGGATGTGCAAAGAGAAATATTATAATTTAAGTATTAGAAAGGCCCATAATATGTCATTTAAACTTAATGAGTTAAACTTAATGAGTTAAACTTAGTGAGTTAAACTTAGTGAGTTAAAATTAGTGACATTAAATATTTGTAAACTAAATCAGAACTCCTCAACACTGTTTGCCACAAGATTATGCCAGGTGTGCCATGAGATTATGCCAGGTGTGCCATGAGATTATGCCAGGTGTGCCAGGAGTTTATGCCAGGTGTGCCACCAGATTATGCCAGGTGTGCCACAAGATTATGCCATGTGTGCTATGAGATTATGCCACGTGTGCTACGAGAGTATGCCAGCTGTGAAATGAGATTATGCCAGGTGTGCCATGATGTTATGCCAGGTGGGAAATGAGATTATGCCAAGTGTGCCACAAGATTATGCCAGGTGTGCCACGAGAGTATGCCAGGTGTGCCAGGAGATTATGCCAGGTGTGCCAAAAGAGTATGCCAGTTGTGCCATGAGATTATGCCAGGTGTGCCACGAGATTATGCCAAGTGTGTGTCAGATGTGCCATGGAATAAAGTCTCCAAGAGGTAGAAAAGCACTAAGTTAATGTTTTGCGTATCAATATGATAAAATATTGTTAATAAAATGGATATTGTTTAGCCATGAAACTTTTGAAGTCATGTTTCACAGAATGTGTGCACGCAAAAAGAAAAATTTACAATTTAAAATCAAATCCATCATGCAAACAAGGTTAAGCTAATTTATTAGCTAATTTTAAGACAAAATATTAATTGGATGTTGGTAAGATGACTTAAAACATATTTAATGGGAGAATTGGATGTTGGTAAGATGACTTAAAACATATTACATGGGAGAATGTTTCACTAAAAGTCTATCCTGTACCAATAGTTTAGCTCTGCTGTGAGATCAGTCCGATTCATTTCAATCAAACCATGAACAAACACCAGCTTCAGGAAGGTTATCCCCAAGCTGCCAAATATGCATTTGTGTTGACTTGTTGTAAAATAGGACTGACATAAAATGAAATGCGTGCTGAGTGAGTAATCTATGACTGATAATTTAAAAGGACTGTAATAGAAACTCAGTCGTTGGCAAAAAAATTGCAGCAAGTAAATAAGACATGTTCTACAGAACTAACTTGACCACTCCACTAATACAAAGCTACAGAAGCAACATAAGACATGTACTTTAGAATTAATGACCACTAACACAAAGTTACAGCAAGCAACTTAAGACATGTACTATAGAACTAACATGGCCACTAACACAAAGTTATGAAAAGTAACATAAGACATACCATAGAACTAACTTGACCACTAACACAAAGTTACAGCAAGTAACATAAGACCTGCACTGAGAAGAAATATGCTGATTGCAAAACCTGAATCACACAGCCTTGTTTACGACTTAAGTTTCGCACAAAAAGAAAATCTGCAAATTGCGGCCAGCTCGATGGATCTATTCCAGCTGCCCGAGTTGTTGATTTGTAGGGCCGGCCAGTTCAACAGTGATTTTGAAGTGATAGAAGATTCAGTGTCTGTGCATAGTATTAGTTCAACAGCAGGTATGACATTTCCAATGAGGTAGACATATAAGTCGCTCAGTACAATTTGAATAGGACAACCTTGAAGAACCTCACAGGAGATGGTGGGAAAACATGTGCAGGAAAGGGAGAGGTTAAGTTTATCAAATTGACTAGGCTGTTTAAAGTATTGGCTGTTTGAAGTATTGGCTGTTCAATGTTGGCTGTTCAAAGGCTGTTTAAAGTGTTGGCTGTTCAAAGGCTGTTTAAAGTATTTTCTCTTCAAAGGCTGAAGGCTATAAGTGTTGGCTGTTCAAAGGCTGCTTAAAGTATTGGCTGTTTGAAGGATTGGCTGTTAAAGTATTGGCTGTTCAAAGGCTGCATATAGTATTGGCTGTTCAAAGGCTGCTTATAGTATTGGCTGTTAAATGTTGGCTGTTCAAAGGCTGTTTAAAGTTTTGGCTGTTCAAAGGCTGTTAAAAGTGTTGGCTGTTCAAAGGCTGTTTAAAGTGTTGGCTGTTCAAAAGTTGTTTAAAGTGTTGGCTGTTCAAAGGCTGCTTAAAGTAATACTGTTCAAAAGCTGTTTAAAGTGTTGGCTGTTAAAAGGCTTTAGTTCTTCATTGCATAATTCATCAACAGGCAATGTGGGGGAAAATAACTTGAAATGTCCTGTGTCAAGGAACCAAGGGTTTGAATCGGAGCTTCATTCACCGTAATGGCCTCAGTCATTGTCAGCTACACAATTGTTTAACCAAAACTAAAAGCAGAATATCCAGACTTACCCTACAACACACTTCTGTCTCATTATTCAGTTGTGCAAAGGTTTTGTTGAAAAAAAAAATTATGCCCAAGTACAGTGAGCTGAGATTTATACATTATACATTTTCAGCACATAAATAAAACAATTTGAAGACAAGACATTTATAATAAATTATCTCAAACAGCCATTCAGCGAGTTCTCTTAGCCAAATCGGGGACTTATTAGTTCTCAGAGGGAGCACGCCGGTAAATTCGTACAGATTGGGGAACAAAAGAATTTTTATATCTTTCAGTCCTCTCCTTGATGAAAAGAATTCATCCCGAACGGCCTGATCCTAAGTATCTGTGATAAAGAAGGTGGGATGTATCATCCAAAATGTTTTTAGTTTTACAATAGCATCTTTCTTCCAATAGTTCTTCCAGTGAAGGATGTCTAGTTTGTAATATGTTCCTAGCTTTCTTGATTAGTCGGTTTATGCGGTTTTTAATATCAGACTTTAAATTCCCACACCAGCAGGTAATACTGAAATTAAGTAGGCTTCCAATTGTTGCACTGTAGAATAAGTTAATGACTTTCCTGTTTACCCTGAAATTGTACAGTTTTTTGAGATAGAACAGTCTTTGGTTGAATTTCTTATACAGCATTTGGCCGTGCTCATGCCATGTTAGCTTATTATTAATGGTGACACCTAAGTACTTGTATGCCTCCACTTTCTCTACACTTTGATTTTTTATGTTGAGATCTGTAATCTGGTGTTTCCCCCTCCTGAAATCAACAACCATTTCCTTTGTATTTGAGACATTTAGCTGGAGAAAATTTTCATCGCACCAATTGATAAAACTTGTAACTAAATTGTGGTATAGGCCGTCTCCTTCAGATATTAAGCCAACAATGGTGGTATCATCAGCAAATTTTAAGATGGAACGGTGTCGCTTTTACAAAACTTGTTTGATTGCTTTGTCGATGAGCTGTTGGCTGAACTTAATATGGAAGTTTCGATCTGCAAATCAATAATTGGTTGAAATTCAGATTAAAAAAGGAATAGATTTTTTAAAGTGAATTTTGGGTGCTATGTATCCATTTTTATATTAGCCTCATTTAGCCTTGTGTGATCATTTTTATTTTTTGTATTGAAGAAAAAACAAAATAATGCATGGTCCAATGAGTTAGCAGTCAGTGCTTTGACAAATGTGTTAACAGTCAGTGCTTTAACAAATGTGTTAAGAATCAGTGTATGGTCCAATGTGTGAGCAGTCAGTGCATTGACTAATGTGTTAGCAGTGAATGCATCAACCAATGTGTTAGCAATCGGTGCTTTGACAAATGTGTTAGCAATTAGTGCTTTGACAAATGTGTTAGCAATCAGTGCATGGTCCAATGAGTTAGCAGTCAGTGCATTGACTAATATGTTAGCAATCAGTGCATGGTCCAATGTGTGAGAAGTGAGTGCATCAAACAATGTGTTAGCAATCAGTGCATGGTCCAATGTGTGAGCAGTGAGTGCATCTACCAATGTGTTAGCAATCACTGCTTTGACAAATGTGTTAGCAATCAGTGCATGGTCCGATGTGTGAGCAGTCAGTGTATTGACTAATGTGTTAGCAATCAGTGCATGGTCCAATGTGTTAGCAGTGAGTGCATCAAACAATGTGTTAGGAATGAGTGCATCAACAAATGTGTTAGCAGTGAGTGCATCAAACAATGTGTGAGCAGTGAGTGCATCAACAAATGTGTTAGCAATCAGTGCATGGTCCAATGTGTTAGCAGTGAGTGCATCAAACAATGTGTTAGGAATGAGTGCATCAACAAATGTGTTAGCAGTGAGTGCATCAACCAATGTGTGAGCAGTCAGTGCATCAACCAATGGGTTAGCACATCAACCAATGTAGTCAGCACATCAACCAATGTAGTCAGCACATCAACCAATGTAGTCAGCACATCAACCAATGTAGTCAGCACATCAACCAATGAGTTAGCACATCAACCAATGTAGTCAGCACATCAACCAATGTAGTCAGCACATCAACCAATGTAGTCGGCACATCAACCAATGCAGTCAGCACATCAACCAATGTAGTCAGCACATCAACCAATGTAGTCAGCACATCATTCAATGCAGTCAGCACATCAACCAATGTAGTCAGCACATCAACCAATGTAGTCAGCACATCAACCAATGAGTTAGCACATCAACCAATGTAGTCAGCACATCAACCAATGTAGTCAGCACATCAACCAATGCAGTCGGCACATCAACCAATGTAGTCAGCACATCAACCAATGTAGTCAGCACATCAACCAATGCAGTCAGCACATCAACCAATGTAGTCAGCACATCAACCAATGTAGTCAGCACATCAACCAATGTAGTCAGTGCATCGACTAATGTTTTGCCAGTCAGTGCATTGACTGATTTGTATCCAAAAAGACATGTCTGTTTGTGATTAAATTAGAGAGGATTTTAATTGCATACTTCAAAGAAACAATTTAAAACTGAGACATTTGTGGTTATAAAAAAAATATTTTTTTTTCCCTTCAAATTAACGTGACATAAAGATAAAGCAACAACGTTATGCTCTCTGTGTTGTAATCACTTTATCCATCAGCCGTTTTACTTCTCAATCACAGTTTTGTATAATCCTCGATTAAAATAACGACATGCCAGATATTCTCATTACACTCCAGTTGTCTCATTTGGGGGCCACTGGAAATGGGTGCAAAACCAATTTGTTAGAATGAATGTTGTTCAAATGGAAGTTTGTTTGAAATGAAATCTGTTCATCAAAGATTTTTATAATATTTTTTTATTGGAAGGTGCGAGTGAATGATGGGAAAATGTAAACTATTATATATTTTTGTCCGCTCTATTATTTCTGTTCAAACAAATGGGTTCAATTTTTCAGTTTCATCCACACGAAAAGAAAGCCTTCCTAAGTCAGGGACAGGGACAGAGTATTCTGAAGGTTTGTTATTTCCATGCTTAATGCTTACCAAAAAAGCACGGTATATATTGATATGGATTGTTTTGGGAAGTAAGTGGGGGGGGGGGAGCTAACCCAAAGACTTCCACGGCTTGCACACTGTCATGCTACCCCACGGCAGCCACTGATAACAACTAAGTATACGGGTGCTGTTGTTAACCACTTGAACTGTTTGAAAGATTATTCCCTTTATTTTGTATTTGGGCAAAATTATCTGACCTATTTCAATCCAGAATTCTTCTGAAATGCCAATGCCAAACAATCAGAATAGAGTTGTTAAGGACATCATTTAGATTTTGATTATATAGATATTATATATTGAAAAAAAAAAAAGGAAAAAAAAAAAAGGATAGTTTTTCAATTCTACTGTGTAGTGAATTTCCTTCTTAGGACAAGCTCACAATTAAACAACTCCAGCATTTGTTGCGTTTACTGAACGGCAGTTGATAGGCTCCATAATTTCTAGGGGACAACACTATTTGAGGGGGTACTTTGGTCCAAGTTATCTATGGGACATCACTATTCAAGGGTTTACTTTCATCCACAAGCAATGAACACCAGGTTGTAAATAATAGAGCTCTTAAGATACAGGATCTTATCAGCATCACAGTAACTACACAGTAACTTTGAGTAACACATCACAGAAACACATCACAGTAACTACACAGTAACACATCAGAGAAACACATCACAGTAACTACACAGTAACACATCAGAGAAACACATCACAGTAACTACACAGTAACACATCAGAGAAACACATCACAGTAAATACACAGTAACACATCAGAGAAACACATCACAGTAACTACCAGTTCACAAACCCCGTCTTATGACTCCACACGATTCCACACTACACTGACTCTTAGGACGACACACCAACTGCCACTGACTGACTTGTTGCTCTGACTTTGAAACATAAGGGAGTATTTTTGGACTTTGCCAAGGGCCCCTGTCTTGGTTCGACTTTATCAAAATCAAAAGCCCATGTCGTGGTTTGACTGTTTGAAATGCCCCTGTCTTGGTTTGACTTTGTCAAAAGCCCCTGTGTTGATTTGACTTAGTCAAGGGCCCCTGTCTTATTTTGACTTTGAATCATCCAATAAAATGCCATTAAGTCTCATTTTGTTACATAAAAATCAAGCTCCATACTTTGATACATTTATACCTTATTCTAGTATTCTGTGTGCCCTTCATGTTTGTTTTGCCTAGCTGTTCTGTGTGCCCTTCCTGTTTTTTTACTTTGCTGTTCTGTGTGCCCTTCTTGTTTGTTTCACCTTGCTGTTCTATGTGCCCTTCTTGTTTGTTTCGCTTGGCTGTTCTGTGTGTCTTTTCTGTTTGTTTGTGTTGTGCTTTTCTAAGATGCCAGCACCTGGTTTTTTTTCGGCGTGCCCCAACCTGTTTTTGTTTTGCCTTGCTGTTAAGTGTGGGCATTTACATGCTGTGTTAAGTGTGGGCATGTACATGCTGTGTTAAGTGTGGGCATGTACATGCTGTGTTAAGTGTGGGCATGTACATGCTGTGTTAAGTGTGGGCTTGTACATGCTGTGTTAAGTGTGGGCATGTACATGCTGTTTTGTGGGCCCTCCCTCCCCTTCCATTTTACATCTTTCCTGTCATTGTGCTGATTCCTATTTTTTTTTCTTCACTCATATAATTTTTTTCAACATGTAAGACTTTGAGGACTGGTCATTTGGCCTAGATTCTTATGGAGGCAGTGGCAGTCGTGGGGGAAAATATTTCTTTTTTTTTGTTTTTTGGTTTATTTTAAATTAATTTTGTATGAATGATTCAATTATTCCTCCTCCCCCTTTTTTTAATTAAAATTTTATATAAATTTGTAAGGCATCCTTTAGTGTTATGCTCTTGTTGTTGTTTAAATTGTTTAAATGATAATTATAACTAACATCATGCTAGAAACTATAACTTGATGCTTAACTTATTGACAATTAGTATTTTGATAAATTTGCCATGTATTTTTTAAAAGTCATGTCAGACCTGTGCTGAGAAGAAATATGCTGGTTGCAAAACCTGAATAACGCAGCCTTATTTACGACTTAGGTTTTGGACAAAAAGAAAATTAAATGACGAAAGGCAGTATTTAAAAAAAACTATTTTTTATGCCTTTAAAATTTCATTATAAACTATGGCCATCGTGATGGATCCGCTCAAGCTATTGAGCTATTGTAAGGCCGGCTAGTACGATAGTGATTTTGAAATCATCGAAGATTCAGTGTCTGTGCATAGTATTAGATCAACAACAGGTATGACAGTTCCAATGAGGTAGACATATCAGCTGCTGAGTACAATTTGAATGGGACAACCTTGAAGAACCTCACAGGAGATTGTGGGAAAACATGTGCAGGAAAGGGAGAGGTTAAGTTGATCAAATTACTAGGCTGTGTCAAGTATTGGCTGTTCAAAGGCTGTATAAAGTATTGGCTGTTCAAAGGCTGTGTAAAGTATTGGCTTTTCAAGGGCTATTTAAAGTATTGGCTTTTCAAAGGCTATTTAAAGTATTGGCTTTTCAAAGGCTATTTAAAGTATTGGCTTTTCAAAGGCTATTTAAAGTATTGGCTTTTCAAAGGCTATTTGAAGTATTGGCTTTTCAAAGGCTATTTAAAGTGTTGGCTGTTCCAAGGCTATTTAAAGTATTGGCTTTTCAAAGGCTATTTAAAGTATTGGCTTTTCAAAGGCTATTTAAAGTATTGGCTGTTTCAAGGCTATTTAAAGTGTTGGCTGTTTCAAAGGCTATTTAAAGTATTGGCTTTGCAAAGGCTATTTAAAGTATTGGCTTTTCAAAGGCTATTTAAAGTATTGGCTGTTTCAAGGCTATTTAAAGTGTTGGCTGTTCCAAGGCTATTTAAAGTATTGGCTTTTCAAAGGCTATTTAAAGTATTGGCTTTTCAAAGGCTATTTAAAGTATTGGCTGTTTCAAGGCTATTTAAAGTGTTGGCTGTTTCAAAGGCTATTTAAAGTATTGGCTTTGCAAAGGCTATTTAAAGTATTGGCTTTTCAAAGGCTATTTAAAGTATTGGCTGTTCCAAGGCTATTTAAAGAGTTGACTGTTCAAAGGCTGTATAAAGAATTGGCTGGAAATGGGTGCAAAACCAATTTGTTTGAATGAATGTTGTTCAAATGGAAGTTTTTTTTTGAAATGAAATCTGTTCAACCAAGATTTTAAAAATATTTTTTTATTGGAAGGTGCGAGTGAATGATGGGAAAATGTAAACTACTATATAATTTTTTTCCTTCTATTATTTATGTTCAAACAAATGGGTTCTATCTTTCAGTTTCATCCAGACGAAATAAAAGAGATCTTTTTCCAGCAGCAGAGCCTCGTGAAGGTTTGTTATTTCCGTGTTTAACGCTAACCCAAAAAGCACCGTATTTATTGATATGGATTGTTTTGGGAAGTAAGTGGGGGGAGCTAACCCAAAGACTTCCACAGCTGGCACACTGTCATGCTACGCCACGGCAGCCACTGATAACAACTAAGTATACGGGTGCTGTTGTTAACCACTTGAACTGTTTGAAAGATTATTCCCTTTTCTTTTTATTTGGGCAAAATTATCTGACCTATTTCAATCCGGAATTCTTCTGAAATGCCAAACAATCAGAATAGAGTTGCAAAGAATATATTTAGTTTTTGATAAAAATATGTATATATAAATATTTTTTAAAAAAAAGAAAGAAAAAAGGATCATTTTTCCAATTCACAAGTTCACAAATAAGTAACTCCAGCATTTGATGCGTTTACTGAACGGCAGTTGAAAGGCTCCATGTTTTCTAGTGTACAACACAATTCTAGCGTGTACTTTCATCCTTGTTGTTTATGGGACAACACTATTCTAAGGTATACTTTCTTCCATGTTATCTATGGGACAAAACTATTCTAGGGTATACTTTTCTCCATGTTATCTATGGGAAAAAACTATTCTATGGTATACTTTCATCCATTCTGGATGACAAGCAATAAACACCAGGTTGTAAATAATAGAGTTCTTTAGATACAGGATCTTATCAGCAATAGAGTAACTACACACTAACACATCACAGAAACACATCACAGTAATTACACAGAAACACATCACAGTAATTACACAGAAACTCTTCACAGTAACTACCAGTTCAAAAACTCCTCTATGACTCCACACCATTCCACACCATTCCACACTGTACTGACTCTTAGGATGACACACCTTTATTGACCCTGCACTAGCTCAAACAGTAACAACTGGCCCTCACATAACCTGACAGATGACAACTGGCCCTCACATAACCTGACAGATGACAACTGGCCCTCACATAACCTGACAGATGACAACTGGCCCTCACATAACCTGACAGATGACAACTGGCCCTCACATAACCTGACAGATGACAACTGGCCCTCACATAACCTGACAGATGACAACTGGCCCTCACATAACCTGACAGATGACAATTGGCCCTCACATAACCTGAAAGATGACTACTGGCCCTCACATAACCCAACCAATCATAACTTGCCCTCACACAACCTCACCGATGACAACTGGCCCTCATTTAATCCGACCAATGACAACTGGCCCTCACATAACCCAACCAATCACAACTGGCCCTCACATAACCCAACCAATCACAACTGGCCCTCACACAACCTCACCGATGACAACTGGCCCTCACTTAACCTGACCAATGACAACTGGCCCTCACATAACCTGACAGATGACAACTGGCCCTCACATAACCTGAAAGATGACAACTGGCCCTCACATAACCTGAAAGATGACAACTGGGCCTCAAATAACCTGACAGATGACAACTGGCGCTCACATAACCTGACCAATGACAACTGGCGCTCACATAACCTGACCAATGACAACTGGCGCTCACATAACCTGACCAATGACAACTGGCGCTCACATAACCTGACCAATCACAACTGGCCCTCAAAAAACTATTTAACCAACTTATGACCAACAACTATTCCCTACATGACCCTATCATGCTCACTAGAGACCGACCGAATTTCGGCTTCGGCTTCGGTTTCGGCGCCGAAAGTGGCCATTTTATCACTTTCGGCCAAGTTTCGGTTTCGGCCGAAACTGAAAAGTTAACTTTCGGCTTTATTTCGGTTTCGGCCGAAAGAGAAAAGTTAACTTTCGGTTTTTCTTCGGTTTCGGCCGAAATTGACTTAGACT
>CAXITT010000282.1:484789-527159 GCA_964033795.1 Lymnaea stagnalis
AAAAATATCGTCTTGCGGGTCACAAATGGCTTGCGGGCCGCGAGTTTGAGACCCCTATTTTAGATGTTTATTTATTAATATTCACGATTATCTCATTTTTAATAAAAAGAATTTAAATATTTATACTTTCCCTCATCATTTTCGATGTATGCAGATGTATGCGAGATCGAATTTCAAAATAACTTAATATTACATTTTCGGTTTCGGCTTCGGTTTCGGCCGAAATTCATTTTTAATATTCGGCCCTTTTTCGGTTTCGGCCGAAAGTCATTTTTAAACCTTCGGCCTTTTTTCGGTTTCGGCCGAAAGTCATTTTAAACTTTCGGCCTATTTTCGGCTTCGGCCGAAATCAGAAAATCACTTTCGGTCGGTCTCTAATGCTCACATAACTTATTAAACCAACTCATGACCAACAACTATTCCCTACATGACCCTATCATGCTCACATAACTATTAAACCAACTCATGACCAAAAAATATTTCCTACATGACCCTATCATGCTCACAAAACCACTTCATAACATCCTATAACTTTGTATTCTTTACCACAAAAAAGACAATTGATACATATGGTAGCATTTTGTAAAATGGTTATTTTTCCTGTTAACTGAGACAGATAGTTATACAAGGCAAATAGTTTGGGAAGAAAAGGCAAAAGCGAGAGTGCCAGAGCCACAAAGAGTGAGACTTTCAAAGGAAGCCTTGGGTAAGCTAAATCAATGTTTAGGCATACTTACTTACTTACCTACTTATGCCTTTAACCCTGTCTGGGACATAGGCAGTCGACAAGAAATTTCCATTCTCTTGGTCCTGTGCTTCCATTTCATTTAGGGATACTATTCACATTTTTAAAGCTCTAATTACCTGCCAACTGTTAAGGCAACTTGAAGGTCTTTTGAAATCGAAAGATCCATGAAGAGTTAGCTGGTTAAATGGAATGTTATGCTGATGTGATGATCTGTTATTTCGAAAATACAGTAGAAACTGGTATACTTGGAGAGAGAAAGAGAGAGAGAGAGAGAGAGAGAGATACAAAAAACACGACTATGGTACTCAGAGTCGTATTCTGTAACCCAAAAATGAACACTTCACACCAGTGAAGGTAAGGAAATATCAAATCAAACTTTACATCAGTCTAGTATAGGATACATCATCACAAAGTGGTATTTTTAATCTGATCAACAGCAAACTACTCACAAAAAACTGTGATCCAAAACTTTGATATCAGATCATATTTTTTATGCCACAATGCTTTATATAACTATTCAAACCATTTTGTTCTAATTTTTTATCATCATCATCTACTATTATGATTTTTTGAAACAGTTTAGAACAACCCTGGACACAATCAGCTCTGTTCAAAATTAGTTGTGATTAAAATTAGCTCTCGTTACAATTAGTCCTGGTCACAATTTACCCCCTGGTTTCAGTTAGTCCTCATTAGATTTAGTCCTGGTCACAATTAGTCCTGATCAAGATTAGTCCTGGTCACAATTAGTCCTGTTTACATTAGCCATGATTAGAATTAGTACTAACCACAATTAGCCCTGGTCACAATTAGCCCTGGTCACAATTAGCCCTGGTCACAATTAGCCCTGGTCACAATTAGCCCTGGTCATAATTAGCCATGATTAAAATTAGTCCTGGCCACAATTAGCTCTTTCACAATTAGTCCTGGTCACAATTAGCTGTGATTAGAATTAGTCCTGGTCACAATTACCCATGGTCACAATTAATCCTGGTCACAATTAGCTGTGATTAGAATTAGTCCTGGTCACAATTACCCGTGGTCACAATTAATCCTGATCATTGATTTCCTACAGCACTGCTGTTTCATCAGTATTGACCAAAGTTGAACTGACTTGATGCTCTGTCCAAATGGTCAGATGGATAAATTACTTTACGAAAGGGCAGTACGAGGCAGTAATGTACAATCATATTATATAATAATAGAAACATGTTTGCCCACAGAGATGACATGATCGCATCAGAACTGCATGCCTTAAAATGGTATTTTGATGTCAAAATTTATCCACATGAATCAACAATCAAATAAAACTGAGCCGTTTTTTTTCTCTTTTAGATTCTGGACTGTCTTTGGAATCCCATCGTTCACGACGAGATGTTAATGCACTATGTATGGGTTATGAAAGAATGTCCTCAGGTGAATACAGTAGCTGCTAGTAGAACTATTCCTATGTAATAAAGTCATTCATTCTTCTATATTGTTCTATTTTCAACAAAACCTGAACCAAAGTAGCGAACCCAGCCACCTCCAAAACATCTCATTTCATAGAACCGTTTGGGTTGGGGGGGAGTGGGGGGGAGGTGGGGGGTAGGGGGGAGTGGGGGGGTGTCGAGTGTGCAAGAGTTTTGTAATTTTAAATTCACATTCTTTGACATTCCTGATCTATCTGAAGTCTCTGACATACAACCTACGACAATACAGCGAGAATATGTTTTCATGTGACCCTTATGATTAAATAAGACAAAATATTTGTGGGGTTTTTTTTTGTTATTAATATTGCCTGTCGAACTCATGAATAACAAAATATGCTTTTGGGCACAATATGAAATGAATAATAATTATGAGTCGGTTCAAGTCTGCCACACAGCAAAAAGTCCGGCAAATTAGTGTAAACTCTTCTGAGATGGATTTCATTGCACTGTGGGAAGCAGCACCTGTTATAGCATATTAAATATTTAAGTAGTATTTTTAGATTTGTCAATAGTTCAAAGAGGGAATGCATGATGGGTATTATTGAATGGGATGAATAAATCCACGGAGTGAATGGGTTAAGTTTGGGCTTCCTGGGTTAAGTTTGGGCTTCCTGGGTTAAGTTTGGACTTCCTGGGTTAAGTTTGGGCTTCCTGGATTAAATTTGGGCTTCCTGGGTTAATTTTTAAGCTTCCTGGGTTAAATCTGGGCTTTCTGGGTTAAGTTTGGGGCAGCCTCAATTAGCTTGGGTTTCCTGGGTTAAGTTTGGGACAGCCTTGGTTAGTTTTTAAATGCCTTGGTTAGTTTAGGCTGCCTCTGTGAGTTTGGGCAGCCTCGGTTAGTTTGGGCGTCCTCGGATAGTTTGGGCATCCTGGGTTAATTTGGGCAGCCTTGGTTAGTGTGGGCTGTCACAGTTAGTTTAGGCTGCCTCAATTAGCGTTTGACATTCTTGATTAGCCTCAGACAGGCTTAGTTAGCTTTGGACATCCTTGGTTAGCTTTGGATAGTAGCTGTTAGTTTTTTGTTTGTTTGCAGCCTCAGTTTTGGATAGCCTCAGATTGTTTTCAACAGCCTCTATAAATATTGGTTCCCATGTCATTTTTTGTTAGATTCACCAATATATACAAATATATTGCTATGATTCTTGGTAATATTAACAACATTAAAAGTGAAAACTTGTGTGGGTGAAAATCATTGTTAAGCAGACTGGTTAATGTCTTAGCAACATCCGTGCCCCTCGTTTCTGATTATAGTCTATAATATTCCTTTTTGTTTTGACAGAATCAGCTGAGCAAGATATTGATTTTGATAGTTTATTGGAATCCTTGGATTATTCTTATGGTGAGAAAGCACCTTAATGGCTGGTTTTGTTTTCAGGTTTAGAATTGGAGTGCGCTCTATTTATATTTCAGTGGTTTCCAAACTGTTTATGTGTCACCAGGCCCTAGCTGCTTCTAGGTTTTTCCCAAAACACCATCTTTCAAGTGACTTAATAATAAACGAAATTAAGTTGATTATTATATATTTAAATTAATTTAAAACTGAGACAGTGCAAAACTGAAAGCTATTTATATATAAGCACAAAGCATGAGAAACTGCTAACAAAATAGATAAAGTTATAAATTGAGTAGCCCCTGCTAGTATCCATTTGAAAAGGCTTTGCAAAACAGTTATTACAAAGTGAGTTACTAGTTTGTAATGAAAGCACTAAATATCATGTAACATTACCGGATGACATATTGAACCACTTTGGGGCACCCCTGTGAGAGAGAGCCGTGGCTTGCCAAAGCGTGCAGCTTAGGCACCTATCTTATATGTTTATACTTTTTCTATATCAACAGCTTTATAAAAGGGAACAGGTACAAAAATGAAAAGTAATAACCATAAGGAAACTCTTGACTTTGCAATCAGGAGTTCACTGTACACCATGTGTACACCAGAAAAATATCTATTTGGAAAACAAATTGATTGCATCAAACCCATTCAAAATTTCAAATTATTCCGTCCGTTGCGGAGCAATAACCCATCCCCATAACAAAGGCACAGAGCTTGTCATTAGTTAAAACTTAATTATAGTTATTTCTAGACTCTAGACTCCCAAATTGAACAGAATTGACATGTACATTTGTAAAGGCAAAATAACCAAGTGTCTAATTATAAAAATAAATCTAACTAAAACAATGTCATTTAATTCTGAAATTACTGTATCCTTAAAATTTCTTCATCTATACAAAATTGAATTACCAAGTCACAATCTTATCTAATCATAAATTTAATAAATTTCTTTAAAAAAAAATTGAAGTGTTACAACTGTGTAAATAATAAAATTGGGGTGCAAATGCAGAAAAATTTGATCAACTTACAAAAGAAGGCATACAAATTCTTTGAAACTTTTCATTAAATTAATTCTCAAGTGGATTATCGGTACTTCAATTTTAATTCACTGCAAAAATTATTAATATTCACACTTTCGATAAAACAAACGTTCTTTTGCATTAAAACATATTTACTTCTTTTATTAAAGTCTTCCGCAAATGTGGTGGCCAAATTTGAACAATATCGTCTGTCAAAAAAATTATGAAGATCTCCTTTAGCCAGCTCATAAGCTGACCATGCCACTTTTCCCCTGAAATCTTAGCTCTATATTAGTATATGCAGTACTCATTGTTCAGCATCTGACAGGATAGAGGTAATCCCTCTGAAAATCTCTCTGGTTACACTACCAAGCCTGGGTCAGATACTTTGTGAAGAATTACCCCTTTAATCCCCAGTGTACTATGACTGGAAGGCGAGACATATGCTGGTAAATCATATCCTACTGATCTTAGTCATTGCCATCTGATTTTTCACTCATCTTCTTCCTTAGGCCACATATTATCTCCTGTTGCAAAGAGTATGTCACCCTGTTCTGAGTGGTCCTCACAAAGTTATTGGAATTTTTCACAAGTTTTTAAAGAACCTTTAAAAGACAAAGATACACATCTACTGCATAACATCCCTACACAAACATTTTTAAAAATATAACTCCTCGAACTGTTACGTTAGCGTGATGTAGAAATAAAATACCGCAGCTATTGTTGTTGTCATAGTTTTGGGTTTGAAATGTTGCATGTTCCAATTGTGGCACACCGGGCAAATCTGTGACCACCAGGACTAATGGTATCTTTTGGTGTTGTACAACTTTAACAACTCTTAAAATGTCCTCCACCTCTAACGTTACATGTTTGAGAAAAGATGATACAATTGAAGCAAAGGCTGTAGTGATACAACCTTCTAATAATGATTCAGCACCTGTTTTCTGACGAGGACTCGTGAGATTAAACAGGTGGAGCAATAAATAATTTACCATGGTGTCTGTCTTAAGCATCTGCATGTCTTACTCCTTATAATGAAGTCTGATCCATGTGCAGATGATGCATCATCTCAAGATTTCTTCCTTGATGATGTTCTACTAACTTCAACGGAGGAGCAAGCACCCATGAAAAAGAGCAAGAAAGGGAAAAAAATTTATGGCATGGGGATAAAGTTGGACTCAACTGCACAACCCCCAGCAGGTAGAGTGACAGAACCACTAAACCATTTTCTTCTTTCTATCAACGCAGCGTAGCCAATTAAAACATTTTGTTTTTTTGAGTCTGAAGTGCTAATTTACAGGAAATACCACAGTAGAAAGTGGAACAAGAGAGGATGGGACTAGTTAGCCTTGGAAGGGAACTCATCTAAGAGAAGGCAAACTCTGAATTCAAACCAGGAGCCAAAATGATCAATAAATTGATCGTGGCCCCTCAAAAATAAAGGGCTCTGCGTTTTAGGTGTCCTAAAAGTGGGAGCGGCTGCTGTTTTCTTGTTCAAGTGCAAGATGGATGTACAATTTTTTTCAGACAATTTCCTCCGGAAAGGGTGGGAATTTCAGATTTCCGGGTGAGCAGTGCCAGTTGCATAGCTAAGGGTGGGGGGAACAGAAGGGACAAATGTGTCCAGGCGGCAGACTATTCGGGATGCGAAAATAGAGCTTTTTAATGGGTTTCAGAGTTGGGGGGAGGTGGGATAAAAATGAATCTTGTCCCCTGATGCCCTAACACTCCAGCTGCCACTCTGCTAGTGGTGTAAAAAGGGGGTTGGGCATGGATGGGCTGGTCCACCTAGGTTTTTCTTTATATGGAGCGGCAGCATGATCGGACAACTGCAGAGTTTGTATCATGAAAGGTGAGTGGGCCAAAAATCTTAAGTATGTGAAGGACTTCACTTCTTCCAGTGCCTTTCTTGCCAGAGAGATATGCTATTGTTTGGCTGAGTTTACCTTCATGATCATTGTCTTGTTTCATTTATATTGAGTCTGAGCTGTGCTGAAATGGAGAATACGTCTTTCATCTTTTCCTGTATTTGTTGCTGGTTGTGGGACAGAAGAAGTGCTACATCATATGCATAGTCTAGGACATTCAGTTGTTTACAGTTTCCCAGAGTGTGCACTGTATCCCGTTCCTCTTTTTGTCTGTGGATTTTTTCATTATCCAATCAATGGTGAGGATGAATAGGAAAAGGGACAAGAGACATCCCTTCAGTGTCCACTTTAAAGTCATCAGTGAGTCTACATTCGTGGACCACCCTGCAAAGGTGGTTTTGTATCGTGTTATTAAAGTCTTTAAAACTTGTAAAGTTTGCAAAAAATAAATAATCGAGAATACTGATATGTGCGAATTATACAGATAATCAAATTTATTGAGTGCAGCGATATTTCATAGGCTCCAATAATTGTAATTGGTTCAAGGCACCAGTTACTATTATTTTTAAAAACATAAAAATAACAATTGCTCTATTTTTTACAAATAAAATATAGTTTCTTTTTATTGTTATAAATTTGTCTTTTTGTGGGGTGGGGTGGGGGAGTGGGGGCACTTGACTTTCCGTGGGGGAGCCCGGAAAGATTCCTGAAAGTGACACTGAGTGGAATCACTTAACAAGAGTGCATAGAGTTAGAGAAATATATCCTACCTAGTTCACATATTCTCTCTGATGGATAGATGGAAGGTTTATGCCAAAATAAATCATATTCATATTAAACATGGAATCTACCAACACTCCATTTAGGTATGTCAACAAAACTGCTGCAACCCAAATGATGCTTGCACTGGTGTTCACACAAAGAATGCATAAACTATATCGATGAGCAAGAAACGCAAACTGAAAAGATAGTTAGGCATTAGCCACACATCTATCACTTCTTATTCCCTTCATTGTTACTTCAGGGAAAATCTATGATAAACTCAAGCTCTGTTAGCCGAGATATTATGTTCTTTTCATACATTAAGTTGTTACAATTGTTTCTAGTTTTAAAATGTTGTTTTGGCAGGAATATGTGCTAAAATGAATGTGTACAATGAAATTAAAAATGTTTGCATTTCATTAGATTAATAGAAGAATCTAATCATATAAAAAGAATAACCTGATAGAATATAGCTCTTCAGACCCAAAAACTACAATTTGTGAATAGCAGCTGCCGAAGTGCTAGATTAACTTTTTTTCATTTTAACATTAACTCCCACAGAAATTCTTAAACTGAGTGATGATGCCAATTTCATGTAAGTCTTAGCTTAACTAGTTTTTGAATTCTATTATTTTCTGATAAGTTTGGTCTCAATTCCTGGAAGGCGTATGTTCACTGACCTGATGACAGATGTCCATACTGCACATGTTGGTGGTGCCATGAGACTTGACCGTGTTGATACTATATTTTCTTACTTGCTTGATGCTGACAGTGCAAATTTGGACACAGTGGTCATGTTTCCCAAGTTTCAGCATCTCATAAACAATCTCGATGAAGTGCATGAAATTCATTTTAAATAAAACATTTCCGCTTTGATGAATCTATGGCTCATCACTTTGGTCGTCATGGGTGCAGAGAAAGTATTTGGCTAGTTTTTTACAGCATTTGTTTTTTGGGGCAGCATCGGTTAGTTTGGGCAGCTTCGGTTAGTTTTGGCATTCTTGGTTAGTTTGGTTAGTTTGGGCATCCTCTTGGTTAGTTTGGGCATCTTCAGTTTGGGAGCCTCGGTTAGTTTGGGCATTGTTAGTTAGTTTGGGCATTGTTAGTTAGTTTGGGCATCGTTAGTTAGTTTGGGCATCCTCTTGGTTAGTTCGGGCATCTTCAGTTTGGGAAGCCTCGGTTAGTTTGGGTAGCCTCGGTTAGTTTGGGTAGTCTCGATTAGTTTGGGTAGCCTTGGCTAGTTTGGGCATTGTTAGTTAGTTTGGGCAGCCTCAATTACTTTGAACAGCCTATATAAATTTGGGTAGCCTTGCTTAGTTTGGGCATCCTCAATTCGTGTGCGACATTCTTGATTAACCTCGGAACGCCTTGGTTAGTTTTGGACAACTTTGGTTAACTTTGGAGAGCAGCTGTTAGTTTTTTTTTTTTTTTTGCAGCCTCAGTTTTGGATAGCCTCAGATAATTTTGAACAGGCCCTATAAATTCACCAATAAATTTAGATTCACCATTGTGTACTAATTTTGCTGTGGTTCTTTGCAATATTAACAACATTAAAAGTGAATACTCGTGTGGGTTGAAAGTCATTGTTAAGGAGACAGTTTAATGTCTTAGCAACATCTGTGCCCCTGACTTCTGATAATCATTTCTAATATTCCTTTTTTTGTTGTTGACAGAATCAGCTGAGCCAGATATTGATTTATTTAGTGAGACTCAAGCTTTTCAATCCTTGGATGATGGTGAGAAAGCACCTTAATGGCTCAAAACAGCGGGTTTAGAATGGGAGTGTGCTCTATTTATATGTCGGGGTCTCCAAACTGTTTTCGTGTCCCCAGCCCCTTTCTGCATCTAGGTTTTTCCCAAAACACCACCTTTCAAGTGACTTAATAATAAACGATATTAACTTGATAAATATGTTTAAATGAATTTAAAACTTGAGCAGTGCAAAACTGACAGCTTTTTATATATAAGATACAAAGCTTGAGAAACTGTTAAACAAATTTGTCTCAGTTAGTTTTGGGCATTCTGGGTAAGTTTCGGGAGCCTCGGTTATTTTGGGCATCCTAGGTTAGAATGGATAGTTTGGGCATTCTCTGTTAGTTTGGGCAGCCTCTGTTAGTTTTGGCTGCCACAATTAGCATTGAACATCCTTGATTAGCCTCGGACAGGCTTAGTTAGTTTTGGACATCCTTGATTAGCTTTGGATAGCAGCTGTTAGTTGCTTTTTTTCAGCCTCAGTTTTGTATAGCCCCAGATAGTTTTGAACAGCCTCTATAAATTTTGGTTCCCGTGTCATTTTTGTTAGATTCACCAATATGTATAAATATATTGCTATGAGTCTTTTCAATATTAACAACATTAAAAGTAAATACTCGTGTGGGGTGAAAGTTAATTTTAAGCAGCCAGGTTAATGTCTTAGCAACATCTGTGCCCCTGGTTTTTTATGATAGTTTCGAATGTTCCTTTTTTTTGGACAGAATCAGCTGAGCCAGATATTTATTTATGTAGAGAGACGAAAGCTTTTCAATCCTTGGATGATGGTAAGAAAGCAACTTAATGGCTCCAAATAGCCACCTGGTCTAATGTTGGCTTTAAAATGGGAGTGTGCTCTATTTATATGTCAGAGGTTTCTAAACTGTTTTAGTGTCACCTGGCCCTTGCTGCTTCTAGGGTTTTCCCAAAACACCAACTTTCAATTGACTTAATAATGAACGATATTAAGTTGATAAATATATGTTTAAATTAATTTAAAACTTGAACAGTGCAAAACTGATAGATATTTATATACAAGACACAAGGCTTGAGAAACTGCTAAACAAAATTGATAAAGTTATAAATGGCGTAGCCCCTGCTTGTATCCATTTGAAAAGGCTATGGCTAACAGTTATTACAAAGTGAGTTACTAGTTTGTACCGAATCCACTAAATGTCATGTAATATTACAGGATGACATTTTTTAACACTTGGCGGCACCCCTGTGAGGAAGCCCTGGCTTTCCACAGTGTGCATTTTAGGAACCTATCTTATATGTTTAAGCTTTTTCTAGAGCAATGGCTTTATAAAAGTTAAAGGGAACAGGTACGAAAATGAAAAGTAACAACCGTAAGGAAACTCTTGTTATTGCAATCTGGAGTTCACTGTACACCATGGGTACACAAGAAAAATAGCTATTTGGAAAACAAATTGATTGCATCAACCCCATTCAAAATTTCAAATAATTCCGTCTGTCTGTCGGGGAGCAATAACACATCCCCATAACAAAGGCACAGAGCTTGTTATAGTTATTTCTAGACTCCCATATTTAACAGCATTGACATGTATATTTGTAATGGCGAAATGAAACCAAGTGTCTAATTATGATGTAAAGCTAACTAAAACAATGTCATTTAATTCTGAAATTTCTATAACCTTACAATTTCTTCACTTATACAAAATCATAAATGAATTACCAAGTCAAAATCTAATTATAAATTTAATTAAAAATTTAAAAAATTGAAGCTTTACAACTGTTTAAATAATAAAATTGCGGTGCATTTGCAGACAAATTTGATCAACTTACAAAAGAAGGCATAATAATTCTTCAAAACTTTTCTTTGCATTATTTCCTAATGAATCTTTCATACTGGTACTCACACGGATACTCATTCAGATACTCATTCATTCTAATGGCTGCTTAAGCAGGACAAGTGGGTCATCATATCTGTAGTGTCTGAATGTATTTGTTAGTTTAGTTTATCTAAAAAAATCTGTTCAGATCATTGATGAAAAAAATGTTGAACATATTTTTCAGATAAGCAAAAGACATCAAGATTAGCAAAGACATCAGCAGAAGAGGAAGGTACAGTAGAGAAGCATGCTTGCATATTTTAACTCTCTTTAAGTTCCTGAATAAATATGTTTTAGATTAAAATGATAGGTCAAATAATATTTTACAGATTGTATGTGTAAGTTTTGGCATCATTGGGTTTGAACCAATTATTGCAATTACTGCAGACACACGCTCTATAAAGCCTGTTAGACCACTCATAAGCTGACCATGCCACTTTTCCCTGAAATCTTAGCTCTATATTAGTATATGCAGTACTCATTGTTCAGCATCTGAGATGATAGAGGTAATACCTCTGAAAATCTCTCTGGTTACGGTACCAAGCCTGGGTCAGATATTTGCTGAAGAATTAACCCATTTACCCCCATTGTTCCATGACTGGAAGGCTAGACATGTACTGGTAATTTATATCCTACTTATCTTGGTCATTGCCATACGATTTTTTCACACATCTGCTTCCTTAGGCTATAAATTATCTCCTGGTGCAAAGATTGGTCATCCTGTTCTAAGTGGTCCTCAAAAAGTGATGGGAATTTTTCTCACATTTTTTAAGCACCATTCAAAGACAAAGAGATACACATCCACTGCATTACATCCCTACACTAACATTAAAAAAATATAACCCCTTGAACCGTTATGTTATAGTGAAAAAAAATAAAACACATCAGTTATTATTGTTGTCATAGTTTTGGATTTGAAACTTTGCATGTTCCAAATTTGGCACACCGGGCAAATCTGTTATCACCAGAATGTTGCATGTTCCAATTTGGGCACACCGGGCAAATCTGTTACCACCAGAATGTTGCATGTTCCAATTGTGGCACACCAGACTAAATCTGTGACCACCAGAATGTTGCATGTTCCAATTGTGGCACACCAGGCAAATCTGTGACCACCAGAATGTTGCATGTTCCAATTGTGGCACACCGGCCAAATCTGTGACCACCAGAATGTTGCATGTTCCAATTGTGGCACACCAGGCAAATCTGTGACCACAAGGACTAATGGTATCTTTTGGTGTTGTACAACTTTAACAACTCTGAAAATGTCCTCCACCTCTAACGTTACATGTTTGAGAAAGATGACACAATTGAAGCAAAGGCTGTAGTGATGCAACCTTCTGATGACGATTCAGCACTTTTTTTTCTGATGAGGACTCGTGAGATTAAACAGGTTTACAGGAGATATAGCAGGTGCAACAATAAATAATTTACCATGTGCCTGTCTTAAGCACCTGCATGTCTTATTCCTTATAATGAAGTCTGATCCATGTGCAGATGATGCGTCATATGCAGCTCAAGATTTCTTCCTTGATGATGTTCTGCAAATTTCTAACAGATGGATAAAGGCTGACCAAACTGCACAACCTCCAGCAGGTAGAGTTACTGAACCACTAAATCATTTTGTTCTTTCTATCAATTGGGCGTAGCCAATTAAAACATTGTGTTTTTTTAGTCTTAAGTGCTATTTTACAGGAAATACCACAGTACAAAAAGGAAGAAGGGGCTCTGGGTTTTAGGTTGCCTAAAAAGAGGGAGTGGCTGCTGTTTTCTTATCAAGTGCTAGACAGACGTGCGATTTATTTCAGACAATTTCCTCGTTAAGAGGGTGAATTTCATATTTTCGGGTTAGCAGTGCCAGTTGCATAGCTGAGGGTGTGGGCTCAGAAGGGACAAATGTGTCCAGGCGACAGACTACCGGGTATACCAAAATGGGCTTTTTAATGGGTTTCAGGAGTTTGTGGGGGGGGGGATAAAAATGAATCTTGTCCCCTGGCGCCAAACACTCCAGCTGCCACTCTGCTAGTGGCGTAAAAAGGGGGGTGGGCATTGATGGGCTGGTCCACCCAGGTTTTTCTTTATATGGAGCGGCAGCATGATCAGACAACTGCAGAGTTTGTATCATGAGAGGTGAAGGGGGCGAAAATTTTGGCCCGCCTGTTGGGGCACTTCAACTAGCTACGTCACTAGGCAGTGTGACCATCAGCACCAAAATTGGTCATCATTTTTATTGGGAAATAGGGCTGATACCGAGGGCTCCGATTGCTCTTGTGTTGAAGATTGGCATGATACTGTATTCTTATCTTAAAAAGATTAATTAAAAAAACAATTAATTGATAAAACAATTGTTGTTTTGGCAAGAATATGTGCTAAAATGAATGTGTACAATCAATTATAGAAAAAATTTAATTGGATTAATAGAAGAATATTATCAATAAAAGATAGAGACCCAAAAAACCACGATTTGTGAATAGCAGGTGCCAAAGTGTTGGATTAGCTTTTTTAATTTTAATATTAACTCTCACAGAAATTCTTAAGCTGTTTCTGGATGACGATGCCAATGTCATGTAAATCTTGGCTTAACTAGCTCTGAATTCCAATATTTTCTGATAAGTTTGGTCTCAATTCCTGGAAGGCGCATGTTCACTGACCTGATGACAGATGTCCATAATGCACATGTTGGTGGTTCCATGAGACTTGACCGTATTGATACTTTATTGTCTTACTTGCATGATGCTGACAGTGCAAATTTGGACACAGTGGTCATGTTTCCTAAGTTTCAGCATCTCATAAACAATCTCGATGAAGTGCATGAAATTCATTTTAAATAAAACATTTCAGCTTTGATGAATCTAGGGCTCATCACTGGTCGTCATGGGTGCAAACAATATAATTGGGGAAAGCCCATAGTATAGGGTTTGGTTTATGCTTTTCCGTGGTACAACGTGCCTGGGCAAAATATGTTTTTTTCAGCCATATCACGGTAAACATTGTTTGTGCATCATTTCTCCTTCAGTTGAGAGAAGAACACCCTTGGACAATACCATTTTGCACTTCATAACCTTTTCTCAAGTTTTGCACTTCTTGATAAGCTTAGTTCAATGGGACGTTAGGGAAAATGCAGCAGTATCAGTGGATTTGGCTAGTGTTCCATTTTTGCAACACCACATAACTCAACAATGGTCACCGTTCCCTTCAAATTCTTCCTATGTGAATTTTATGTAACCTTCATGAATTTAATACAAAAAATAAATAAAATACAATGTGCAGCATAAATGGGTAAACTGTTGTCGAAGCGGCAGATTCCCCTGTTTTCGAAGCGGCAGATTCCGCTGTTGTCCAAGCAGCAGATTCCCCTGTTGTCCAAGCGGCAGATTCCCCTGTTGTCCAAGAAGCAGATTCCCCTGTTGTCGAAGCAGCAGATTCCGCTGTTGTCCAAGTGACAGATTCCGCTGTTGTCCAAGCGGCAGATTCCCCTGTTGTCCAAGAAGCAGATGCCCCTGTTGTCGAAGCGGCAGATTCCGCTGTTGTCCAAGTGACAGATTCCGCTGTTGTCCAAGCGGCAGATTCCCCTGTTGTCCAAGAGGCAGATCCCTCCTGATCTAGGCTAAAAGATTGATATAAAAATACCATGTACATCAAACCCATAAGCTATGTCTGGCAGCTTAGTTTGGCCATGTACCATGTATTCTTACTATATATTTCAGTTTCAGTTTACGCATTTGATGTTTCCTCACATGAAAAGGAAAGAAAGGCTGCATCAGCAGCTGTTGACCAATCAGATCATTGTAGGACTTCAGTAACATATGAAGATCAGGAAAAAGATCAGGAATCATCAACGTGGTCAAATAATATGTGTAAAAAAAAATTTTCCTTCTTGATTTTTTTTTTTTTTTACCTTATATCAGTTTCTTTACCTTATAACAAAATTAGAAAAATCAGCACCATTAGACACCTCCTCTCCTTTGATGCCACAAAAACTCTCGTCTCTTCACTCATTCTTTCAAAATTTGACTACTGTAACACGCTTCTCGCAGGCATACCTCAACACCACATAAACAAACTTCAGAAGGCACAGAACTCAGCATGCAGACTCATTTTTTAAATCAAAGAAACATGACCACATTCAACCACACATGCGGCAACTCCACTGGCTTCCAATATCCTCTCGCATCAAGTACAAGTCTGCCAATCTATGCTTCAACTCGTTCACTGACCCTCACTTTCCTGTCTATCTCTCTGAACTATTGCTTCCTTACATCCCCACAAGACAACTACGCTCTTTCATTGACAATAGAACCCTCTCAATCCCAAGAACCAAAACTAAGACCATCGGTGAACGCTCCTTCTACTTCCATGGGCCCACGTTCTGGAGCCAGCTCCCCTTCCATATCCGTCATTGTGAAACTTCGTCCACTTTCAAAAAGTCCCTTAAAACCCATCTGTTTAGGTCTGCCTATGACCTGTGATGCACCCTCCTTGCCCTGCCTCATTTTTTGTCTCAGGTTGATCCTGTATAATAGGCCAAAACTTGCCAAAGTGTCCCCGTTTTATAGCCATTTTAATTGTTTCTATAGTATAATAGTTACTATCCTAGTGTCTCATTTTTATTTTACTTAGTTTACATGTTTTTAATAATTGTAAAGCGCTTAGAGCTTTAAGGTAAGCGCTATATAAAAATGCCTAAATAAATAAATAAATAAATAAATAACGGTTATAAATTTTATTAATATTAACTATTTTTATTAGCTTACTAGGCAATACACCCGGTGTTGCTCGGGTTTGGATTCAGAATAACTTCTATAGAGTTATCAACTGACATGTAAATTTAAAGCCCAAATTTAATTTTCCAGGACTTCCAGGGGTGAGAGGATGTCCTGGGAATTTATTTTATCACACTAGAGAAATCCTAATCCTGTTTCCCAAGCACACGCATGAAGTCAGAATCAGTGTCGGCCAGCCTTCACAACACACATGACTACCCGCATCCACAACATGCACCAGCACCACACCTGACTACACTAGCACCACACCTGACTGCACCAGCACCACACCTGACTGCACCAGCACCACACATGACTGCATCCACAACATGCACCATCACCACACCTGACTGCACCAGCACCACACCTGACTGCCCGCATACACAACATCACCAGCACCAAGCCTGACTGCACCAGCAGCACACCTGACTGCACCAGCACTACACCTGAATGCACCAGAACCACATGCTTACCTTAATGTTACTCCTTCACATATTAAACTTAGATTACATTAATTGTTTTCCTTTTAACAGATAAGTCGTTGGTCGGTGTGAGGGAAAAGAGCCAAGACCGGATTTACAGACCAGCATTTGCGAAGTCAAAAGCCAGTTATAAACCACCATCCCTCGCGGCCAGCCTCACTCAACGATCTCAAATTCTTCCAACACAGACTTCTTCTCCAATGAGTTATATGTCACCACTTCAAACTCGGGCCAGCTGCTCACTTGAAATTGCCCCACCGCCACTTAGAAGCACCTTGGCTACACTACCACTTAATATTCACGTTCCACCACCACCACCACCACCTGGAGGTGGTCCCCCACCACCACCACCATCTGGAAGTTGCCCTCCTCCACCACCACCACCTGGATTTTGTCCCCCTCCACCAACAGCTAGAATGTGGGCCCTTCCACCACCACCTTCTGCAGGTTTTGGTTTTGTTCTACCTGCGCCTGGTAGTGTTGCTCCAGGTTTTGGTTCTGAGCCTCCTTCAGCTGGTAGTTTTGCTCCACGTTTTGGTGGTGGTCCTCCTACAGCTGGTAGTTTTGTTCCAAGTTTTGGTGATGGTCCTCCTACAGCTGGTAGTTTTGTTCCAAGTTTTGGTGGTGGTCCTACAGCTGGTAGTTTTGTTCCAAGTTTTGGTGGTGGTCCTCCTACAGCTGGTAGTATTGCTCTAAATTTTGGTTCTGAGCCTCCTACAGCTGGTAGTTTTGCTCCAAGTTTTGGTTCTGGTCCTCCTACAGTTGGTAGTTTTGCTTTAGGTTTTGGTTCTGGTCCTCCTACAGTTGGAAGTACTGCTCCATGTTTTGGTGGTGGTCTTCCTACAGTTGGTAGTATTTTTCCAGGTTTTAAAGCTGGTCCTCCTACAGTTGGTAGTTTTGCTTCATGTTTTGGTTCTGGTCCACCTACAGCTCGTGGTACTGCTTTAGGTTTTGGTTCTAGTCCTCCTACAGCTAATAGTATTGCTCTAGATTTTGGTTCTGGTCCTCCTACAGCTGATAGTACTGCTTCAGGTTTTGGTTATGGTCCTACTGCAGTTGTTAGTGTTGCTTCAATTTTTGCTGGTAGGTCTTCAAGTGATAATTCTGACAGTGAACTTGAGGAAAGTGATAGTTTTTCAGTGTATCAACAATCTCCTCCTGAGGTGATAGACTTAGCTCATCAGACCTGTGGCGAGAAGACACCAGAAAAAGGTTTACCCAGCAGTGAGCCTCTGTTCACCTTTGGTATCGGAGCAAAGTTGACGAGCATAAGAACAAGGGAAGACACCCTTAAAAGTGAGGACTTGGTCAAACTGATGGAGCTCCAACAAAAGGTGCGTCTGCTGAGGCTAGAATCTTTGGTATAGTCTTATTTCAATGAGGGTGCATACCGACAGACTTGTAAAGCTTTAATTACCGCCTAACTACCGATAGACTTATAAAGCTTTAACTAACAGGAAAATTACAGATAGACTTATAAAGATTTAAATAGGGGCTAATTGCCGATAGACCTTTAAAGCCTTAACTACAGACTAATTACAGATAGACTTTTAAAGCTGTAAATACAGGCTAATTGCCGACAGCAGAGAAACTTTAAATACATGCTGAGTATGAGGGGTCGAACTGAGACAAATCTTGTAATACAGCCTGCTGAACCTGATCTAAAGTTGAGATTAAGGTGTCTGTATTGGTCTGACTCTGGGTGTAATGGCTCCTGCACTGTGTTCCTTGTGATCTCGAACTTTAAGTCATTTCAAAAATTATTATTCCATTAAATTTCAAATTGGTCTTTCAAATGAATAGAATTTCAAATAAGTCCATGTTTAGTAAAAATTGCTTCTTTCCTTTTATTTTTTCATCAAAGGTGATAGAGGAAGTCCTGAGGTAGCCCACAGCCAGTTTTAGACTAACAGAAAGCATTCCTTACACTTTCTACTAGACTAACACAAGCATTCTTAATCATTTTATCATGGACAAACACAATCATTCCTTTTTTACTTTCTACTAGACCAGTGTTTCTCAACCTTCCTAACGCCATGACCCTTTAATGCAATGCCTCATGTTATGGTGACCTGAATCATAAAATTATTTTCAACGCTTCTTCATATATATGTGTTTTCCGATCGTCTTAGGCGAGCCCTGTGTAAGGGTTTTTTCAACCTCCAAAGGGGTAATGACCCATAGGTTGAGAACCACTGTACTAGAATAACCCAATCATTCCTTTTTATTTTCTAACAGACAAACCCAATTATTCTTAAATTACTTTCTGAAGGACCAACCCAATGATGCTAAAATTACTTTCTCTAGGACGAACCCAATTATTATAAAATTACTTTCTCAATCATTCATAATAAATTTCTGATGGAATTACTCATTTTTTCCCAAAACATGTACCTGAGGTCATTTGGGGAGCGTTGTGATTGCTCACAGTGGTGAAATGTTTAAAAAACTTCATTAAGTATTACTACTCAACATCTTGTTTGGACTTTAAGTAAACCAGTAGCTCACTGAAAGCTGTTTCACAAGAGGCTTCACAAAATGTTACTGGATGGCTCTCTCTCTATTAAAATGGCATTTAAAATGTTGGCTTCTCAAACTTATTTCGTTCTTTGTTTTCATCTACAAGAGCTGTGTGTTCTGCACTGCCACGGTGTTGAATTAGTTGTTTTTTAAGATCATACTAATTGAATACAGTTTAGGATGAGTCAAGTTAAGTTTCTGAGGAATTTTTCTCCTTTGCAGTTTCAATAACGAATCAGGTCTTCCTGAGCATTTGGAGAAAAAAGTATTTAAAAATTTTTAAAAAAAATTTAGCTTTTTTTTTATTGCTGTGGACGATTGAATTTGACAAGGGCGTACAAAACAATGCATCATGGGAGCAGAGTGTGGCAACCTCTTGTCTAACCCATACATTTCTCATTTCTCTCTCTTTGTCGAACCAATCCATTCCTCTTTACTCTCTCATGTGTAGCATGTTCGTTTCTCATAACTACCTCTTGCACTAACCCATTCATGCCTCATTACTCTCTCTCCTTGACTAATCCATTAATTTCTCCTTATTCTTTCCTCATTACTTTATTAGGAGTAAAACATTTTTCCTCAATACTCTCTTATGGTCATCTTTTTCTGTATCTTCCAGGATGGTGGCTGGAATTTGAATTCAGAGCTGGATCAGTTAATCGGGATTGACAGTGCTGCACTGGAGGCCATCTTATACAGCAGTGGACTCTCATCATTGGGTAATTCTTTATAAAGGGAGGGAGGGGGGGTTGATTGACTTTATTGATTATGTCTATCCTTCATTCACATTATGTCTCCATCAGTTGACATTCATTCACCATGATGGGATGAGGGAGCTCAATTAGATGTTTAAGTGGGCAAATGAGAGGAGTGATGGCCAGAGAGAGGCCGGAGAGGGGCCAGAGAGAGATCTTAGAGACTAGAGAGGGGCCAGAGAGAGGCCGGAGGGGCTAGAAGTTAGGTATGTTGTTTTATGGAGGAGAAGATGTGCAGTGAGATGGAGAAGTAAAACAGTCGGGATGGTGGGTATTATAATAGAGTATAAGGGGAAGAGCAGTGTATAGAGTAGACATTTGTAGTAGATGTTTGGAGTAGATGTTTGGAGTGATGTATGGAGTAGATGAATGGAGTAGATGTATGCAGTAGATGTTTGGAGTATATGTATGGAGAAGATGTTTGGAGCAGATAGTTCATAAAGAATTATAAATTAATATCAAATCTTCTAAATAATATACGTGTGACTGCTTTGAATTTTTTGTTTTTCGATTTTTAGGAAGCAACAACAACAACATGAGACATATCCGTAATCAATATCATTATTTTATATACTTAACAAAATTTTGGAAATTTACATTTCAATTTGATTGAATTTATAAATTTGAAATTAAAAAAAAAATTACTGTACTTTGGAGGAGCTCCCAAAAGTATGAGCACAAGCTGTGTCCCTGGATCTTTGTCCCTAGATTTTCCCACTTAATTTAAATCTTTCTTTTTTTTCTTTTTTTTTTTTACTTAATACACATAACTCTAAAAAAATCCCCACAAAATAACAAGATCATGAAAAATCTACTAAATAATGTTTTCTGTGTAATCATTGCAACCACTTGTTTTTTCCCCCCAGGCAAATTCTAATTTAATATATTTCATTTTAAGGTTGGGCAATGACCCCTATTGCTGTACATGTACTTTTATACATTTTTTTTATGAACGCCAACCCTTGTTAATTTCATAAAATTTATACAGGGGCAACTGCCGAAGGAAAAATTAGGAGCTATTTGGCAATGCTGTTGGTTCTTTTCTCCTTCCTGGAACTCGTACATTTTGATGTTGATGTAGAAAAGTTTGTCTCCAAACATTTTTCTGAAGATGACATAATAGCTCTAGGCTCAAAATTAGAGCTGGCAGTGGAAGCGTGTGAGTGGGATGAAGACCAGCTACATGCCTTATCTGAAGCTTTTGAAAAGATGTTTAAGTTTCATGATGAGTTTACCTCCAGACATCCACTTGTTTACAGCACCCTGGAGCTGGGCAAGAGCTGGGCAGATGTAGTCAACAAGCTCATGACACCACCAGGCTATTTCTTTCTTTAGACAATGACCTCATAGTTCTTGACCAGGTCCACCTGTCTGCCGCACAGGTATCAATGTGGCAGTGACATCACAATAGACAAAAGCAGCCCCCATGCTGCTTATTAAAATTGTAATAAGTTTTTGTTTTATGAAAATGTTCTTCATTTTAATTATTGTATTGCTTTTTATTTTGTTGCTCTACAAGTAAGATAAATGTGCAGCGTGTACAAAAATTTTAAAATATTTTTGTCAAACTTAAGTCCGGCCCCCAACAGCATCTGAGGGGCAGTAAACTGGTCTCCCATTCAAAAAATTTTGAGGACCTCTGATGTGGGTAACAAGCTTATTTTTTTTTTTTAACCAACGAGCTGAGAAGCTGTAAGGTCTTTTCGGAATCAGACATCATTAAACTGTTCTGCCAAGTGACAAACCTAAAATTTTGTTAAACAGTTAACTTGAGCATGTCTGTGTTTCTGCAGGATTACTATAAATTAATGATTAAAATTTATTTTAAGAAATTGTTGTCAGAAAAATGTTCAGATTTTGAACCTGTGTTTTCAAAATGAAGGTATACTCAAAATGATTATTACTTTTACCCAGAGCAATTATCTCCAAATACCCTCTCCTCCCTCCTCCCCCCCCCCCCATTTATTTCTAAATCTTTTTTTAAAAAAAATGTATCCATGTTAAAATTGTTGTCAGAAAAATGTTCAGATTTTGAACCTGTGTTTTCAAAATGAAGGTATACTCAAAATGATTATTACTTTTACCCAGAGCAATTATCTCCAAATACCCTCTCCCCCCTCCCCCCCCCCCCCCCATTTATTTCTAAATCTTTTTTTAAAAAAAATGTATCCATGTTGTTTGATAATAGAGCAGTGAGTGGTTGCTCAAAAAAAATAATAATACATTAACAAATGTTATTTCTGTGCCCACCATTTCAACTTTTTCTATCAGTTTAAAAAGTTAATGATCAAGGTTAGATTCTTTAAAAAAAACTTAATCAAACTAATGAATGTAAATAAGAATGATTTATACAAATGAGTTATATGAGAAAAAAAGTTTTTTTCAACATTTCTGTGTAGCTGTCATTGGTTTTTATCATTGGACGATACTTAATTTTATTTACACATTGAGACTAATAAATTCTTTTAAAGATTGACCTTTTTGGACTAGTTCAGGGACTGCATTATTTGGGGTAAATAAATGTTTTAATTTACCACAAATGTGCGATATTGGAAGTAGTCATCAACTGATCTATGTTTTTTATTTCTAATGTTACTACAATACATTTTTTTATTTTTAAAGGAAGATGCAATAATTTCTTGATTAAAATTATCTCAACTGTCTCTTTGCTTCCACTAATATTTTTAATAGTCTGCAACATATGCTAACACTGTGTTGTGATGTGTCTGCCATCAGCCACTTGCTGCCGAACCCTTCAACTTCAACAACAAGGCATCTGCTTGCTTCTTTCAGACATTCATTTTTTTAAACACCATTAATATTATATTATCTTGGGACATTGTATGTAAACATAAACCTTGGGATATTTTATGTATAGGCTGCTGCATACCAATATAATATGTATACTACATGAGAATACTTGTAAACCACATAACTTTATACTTAACTGTGTGACATTATATGTAAACCACATAACTTTATACTTAACTGCGTGACAATATATGTAAGGCTTGAATATATTTGAACTCGAAAGAGGAGCAATATCATGAGTTACAAAAAACAAAAACAAAAAAATACTAAACCGTTCATTGTCATTGTGGTGTAAATGAAGAACATTTTGAAGCAAGTTCATTAAAATTTTTAAAGTAATTTTTAAAACTAATGTTTTCAAAACCACAGCTCTCCTTATGGAGTACACATTCTATATGCCTACAATAAAACTGACAGATCAAGGCAGTTTAGGCTTTGCCTTGCCCTATTAATAGCTCTTTCTATTGTTTAGAAACATGTAAAGCTGATTGTGATATTTCGTCATATAAGTAGCCCTACATTACTGTCTGCACTATTGCTTATGTAAAAATATTACTGGCTGTGCTATTTTTTTATAGAGACATATACCTGACTGTGCTATCATTTAAAGAAATATATAACTGTTTGTGCTACTGTTTATATAAATGTTTGGAGGCATTTCCCATCTTTTCAAGTTCTTCCATGTTTAACATAATTTTACATTTTGATGAGACAGAAAACTTTTAATTTCATTTTAGCTATAATTGTAATTACAATTCAATGAGTTTTATTGACAGTTAGAGCCAGCCTATTTGATTGCATTGTGTACACAAACTTGATTTTGTGATGCTGTTTAAATCAAATTGTTCTGTTACAACACAAGATGATATAGGTCTGTGATGTATGAATCAAATTGAAAGAGGCCAGAGAAAGGCTAGGAGTAAAGTATGTTGTTTTATGGAGGAGAAGATGTGCATTGAGATGGAGAGTTAAAACAGTCAGGGTGATGGGTCAAGATGAGAGTATAATAGAGTATAAGGGGAAGAGCAGTGTACGGAGTAGATGTTTATAGTTGATGTATGTAGTAGATGTATGGAGTAGATGTTTGGAGTAGAAGCTTGGAATAGATGTTTGGAGCAGATGTATGGAGTAGATGTTTGGAGTAGATGTTTGGAGTAGATGTTTGGAGTAGATGTTTGGAGTAGATGTTTGGAGTAGATGTATGTAGCAGATGTATGGAGTAGATGTTTGGAATAGATCTTTGGAGTTGGTGTTTGGAGTCGATATTTGTTAAGAAATTATAAATTTGTATCAATTTGGCTAAATATTATATGTAGGCATATGGCTTCTTTGGGTTTTTCGTGTCTCAATTTTTATGAAACAAAAAAAAATCATGAGACATATCCATAATCAATATAATTATTTTATATATTTAACAAATTTTGGAAATTTTAATTAAAATATTTCAATTTGATTGAATTTTTCAAATTTGAAATTGAAAAAAAAAAAAAAAATTCTGGACTTCAAAGGAGCTCCCAAAAGTTAGGAGCTCAAGCTATGTCCCTAGAATATTACACTTATTTTATGTTTTTCTCTTTTACTTAATATACATAGTCTAACTATAATAAAAAAAATCAGTATAACAAGAACAAGAAAAATCTTCTAAATATTGTTTTCTGTGTAATCATTGCAACCACTTGTTTTTCCCCACAGAGAAATTCTAATTATCATTTTAAGTTTGGGAAATGACCCCTCTTGCCGTACATGTATTTTATATGTTTTTTTTAATGAATGCCAACTCTGGTTAATATCATAAAATACTTACAGGGGCAACTGCCGAAGGAAAGATTAGGAGCTATTTGGCAATGCTGTTGGTTATTTTCTCTCTCCTGGAACTCATGCATTGTGATGTTGATGTGGAAAAGTTTGTCTCCAACCTTGTTTCTGGAGATGAGGCAATAGCTCTAGGCTCAAAATTTGAGCAGGCAATGGATTCGTTTGAGTGGGATGAAGACAAGATACATGCCTTAACCCATGCTGTTGACAAGATATTTGAATTTCATGATGAGTTTACCTCCAGACATCCACTTGTTTACAGCACCCTGGATCTGGGCAAGAGCTGGGGAGATGTGGTCAACAAGCTCATGACACCACCAGACTATTTCTTTCATTAGACACAGAACTCAAAGCCTTGACCCAGTCCACCTGGCTGCCACACAGGTACCCGAGTAGAAATTACATCACATTAGAGAAAAGCAGCCCCCATACTGCTCATTGAAATTCAAATGTTTTTGTTTAAATGAAAATTGTTCTTCATTTTATTTATTGATATTTATTGTATATCTCTTTGCTTTGAATTTTTTTGCTCTACAAATAAGAAAAATCTGAAGCATGTACAGGATTTTTAAAAATATTTTTGTTCAACTTTAGTCAGGCCCCCAACCAGAATCAGAGGGACAGTAAACTTTTCCGCCATTTAAAAATTAATTTTGAAGACCTCTGTTGTAAGAAACAAGCGTATTTTTTTAAACCAACAAGCTGAGAACCTGTAAAGTCTTTTCAGGATCATATATCGTTGAGCTGTTCTTCCAAGTGACAAACCCATAATGTTGTTAAACAGTTAACTTGATCATGTCTAGGTTTCTGCTAGATTATTATAAATTAATAAATAAAATTTTATGTTAAAAAGGGGTTCTCAAAAAAATGCTTTGATATTTAACCTGGGTTTTCAAAATAAAGATATACCCAAAAAAAAATGTCAACATTTACCCAGTGCAGTTATCTCCCCACACCCCCTTTATTTTTTTCCCTATATAAATACAAGTTTTCCCAGGTTGTTTGATAATAGTGTTTGCTTAAAATAAAATAAAAATGAACAAATGTCATTTCTGTTTCAACTTTTCCATCAATGTAAGGCAATGCTTAAGGTTAAGGTTCTTAAAAAAAGACCTAATCAAACTTATCAATGTAAAAAAGGGAAATGTTTGAAAATATTGATATAAACACAGTATTGAAAATACTAACAATAAATAAGAATAGTCTGATGTAACTGAAATAAATACAAATACTTTTGTAATAATTCAGTTAAAAAAGAATCAAGATTCCCCCCTAAGAGAGAGAGAGACAGAGAGAGAGACACAGCATGAATCAAATGTCTAGGAATCCCTTTAGTTAAGAAAGCAATTGTTGGCTGTGGAATTTCATGCTTAATTTTACCTTTCTATTTTTTTTTTGATGGAAATTTAATATCAGAGTAATTAATTGATTCTCACAAATTTTTATCAATGTGATGTCATTTATTTGCCAACAAAATATTTATGCTAATGCTTATTTTTAGATTTTAACAAATGAGTTATATGAGACAAAAAGTTTTTTTTACATGCCTGTGTAGCTGTTATTGGTTTTTATCATTGGACGATACTTAATTTTATTTACACATTCAGATAGATAAATTCTTTTAAAGATTTACCTTTTTGGACTAGTTCAAGGACAACAATTTCTTGATTAAAATCATCTTAATTGTCTCTTTGCTTTCATTAACATTTTCAATAGTCTGCAATATATGCACTGTGTTGTGATGTGTTTGCTATCAGCCACTTGCTGCCCAATCCTGTAACTTCAACAACAAGCCATCTACTTGCTTCTTTCAGATGTTGATTTTTAAACTCCATAAATAATATCTTGGGACATTGTATGTAAATGTAAACCTTGGGATATTTTTTATGTACACTGCATAACAATATATGTGTACTACCCCGGAACATGAGAATAAATGTAAACTACATGACATTATACGTACACTGCGTGATGATATGTGTAAGACGTGAACATATTTGAAAATGGAAAGAGGAGCAATAAAATAACAACAAAGGAAATTCTTAAAACTATTCCTTGTTGTGTCAATGAAGAACATTTTGAAGCAAGTTCATTGAAATTTTTAAAGTAATTTTTTAAAACTATTGTTTTTAAAACCACAAATTCCCTTTTGGAGTGCACATTGTTTATGTCTACAATAAAACTGATGGATCAAAGGAGCCTAGGCTGTGCCTTGTCCTATTACTGACTCTTTCTATTGTTTATAAAAGTGTACCACTGATTGCGATATTGTTTATATACTCTCTGCACTATTGCTTATGTAAAAATATTAATGGCTGTGCTTTTTTTAAATGTAAATATATAACTGACTGTGCTATCATTTAAATAAGTATATACCTGACTGTGCTATCATTTAAAGAAATATATATAACTGACTGTGCTATCATTTAAATAAGTATATACCTGACTGTGCTATCATTTAAAGAAATATATATAACTGACTGTGCTATCATTTAAATAAGTATATACCTGACTGTGCTATCATTTAAAGAAATATATATACCTGACTGTGCTATCATTTAAAGAAATATATATCTGACTTTATAAATGTTTGAAGGTATTTCCTGTCTTGTCATGTATAAAATATCATTCATTCATAAAATAATTTTACATTTTGATGAAATAGAAAACTTTTAAATTTATTGTTACAATTGAAAATACAATTTCAATGAGTTTTACAGTTGACAGCTAGAGCCAGCCTTTTTTATTGCATTGCGTTCACTAACTTCATTTTGTGATGCTGTTTAAATCAAATTGGTCTGTGTTAACACTAGATGCTATAGGACTGTGATGTATGAATCGAATTGTTCTGTTTCAACACTAGATGCCGTAGGTCTGTGATGCATGATGATATGAGTCAAATTGTTCTGTTTCAACATTAGATGCTCTAGGTCTGTGGTGTATGATGATGTATGAGTCAAATTTTTTTATATTTTATATTTTAAACACTAGCTGCCATTGGTCTCTCTTCCTTGATTAAAGCTTAGTTATTTTTATCGCATTTAATATTGTAAATGTTATTTTAATATATTACAAATATATATATATATATCCGCAACTGTAACATGATTCTATATTTTTGTCCTGCGACATAGTAATGAGAATAATTGACAAGACATGGCAACATGGGCTTTTAAATTACATTCATTCCCCTGGAAAAATAAAAGAATGTTCCAACATGGAAGATAGACCTTAAGTTTGAAGTCAATCTCTGTCTGCAGTTATCATCCATCTCTGTGTGCAGTTATCATCAATATCTGTCTGTAATTATCATCCATCTCTCTCTGCAGTTATCATCCATCTCTGTGTGCAGTTATCATCAATCTCAGTCTGTAATTATCATCCATCTCTGTGTGCAGTTATCAATCACCAGTTTGGATCAAATTAAATAGAATGATACCAATGTGACCCTATCACAAATCCACACCCTCATCACTCCACACCCACTCACACCCCACCTCCCCCACCGTTTCACAACCCACCTCCCCCACCCACCCATACCCATCTCCAATCACCCCCCTTCTCACTCTCCTCCGCCCCTCCCATAAACCCACTCCACTACAGAAGTGTGTGGATAGCTTAAACCCACTCCACTACAGAAGTGTGTGGATAGCTTAAACCCACTCCACTACAGAAGTGTGTGGATAGCTTAAACACACTCCACTACAGAAGTGTGTGGATAGCTTAAACCCACTCCACTACAGAAGTGTGTGGATAGCTTAAACCCACTCCACTACAGTTCACACACCTATCGAATTTGGGTGAGGTGATGTCTTCACACACGATAGTCTAAACCCACTCCACTACAGAAGTGTGTGGATAGCTTAAACCCACTCCACTACAGAAGTGTGTGGATAGCTTAAACCAACTCCACTACAGAAGTGTGTGGATAGCTTAAACCCACTCCACTACAGAAGTGTGTGGATAGCCTAAACCCACTCCACTACAGAAGTGTGTGGATAGCTTAAACCCACTCCACTACAGAAGTGTGTGAATAGCCTAAACCTACGCCACTACAGAAGTGTGTGAATAGCCTAAACCCACTCCACTACAGAAGTGTGTGGATAGCTTAAACCAACTCCACTACAGAAGTGTGTGGATTGCTTAAAACCCACTCCACTACAGAAGTGTGTGGATAGCTTAAACCCACTCCACTACAGAAGTGTGAGGATAGCTTAAACCCACTCCACTACAGAAGTGTGTGAATAGCCTAAACCCACTCCACTACAGAAGTGTGTGGATAGCTTAAACCCACTCCACTACAGAAGTGTGTGGATAGTCTAAACCCACTCCACTACAGAAGTGTTTGGATAGCTTAAACCCACTCCATTACAGAAGTGTGTGGATAGCTTAAACCCACTCCACTACAGAAGGGTGTGGATAGCTTAAACCCACTCCACTACAGAAGTGTGTGGATAGCTTAAACCCACTCTACTACAGAAGTGTGTGGATAGCCTAAACCCACTCCACTACAGAAGTGTGTGGATAGCTTAAACCCACTCCACTACAGAAGTGTGTGGATAGCTTAAACCCACTCCACTACAGAAGTGTGTGGATAGCTTAAACCCACTCCACTACAGAAGTGTTTGGATAGCTTAAACCCACTCCACTACAGAAGTGTGTGGATAGCTTAAACCCACTCCACTACAGAAGTGTGTGGATAGCTTAAACCCACTCCACTACAGAAGTGTGTGGATAGCTTAAACCCACTCCACTACAGAAGTGTGTGGATAGCTTAAACCCACTCCACTACAGAAGTGTGTGGATAGCTTAAACCCACTCCACTACAGAAGTGTGTGGATAGCTTAAACCCACTCCACTACAGAAGTGTGTGGATAGCTTAAACCCACTCCACTACAGAAGTGTGTGGATAGCTTAAACCCACTCCACTACAGAAGTGTGTGGATAGCTTAAACCCACTCCACTACAGAAGTGTGTGGATAGCTTAAACCCACTCCACTACAGAAGTGTGTGGATAGCTTAAACCCACTCCACTACAGAAGTGTGTGGATAGCTTAAACCCACTCCACTACAGAAGTGTGTGGATAGCCTAAACCCACTCCACTACAGAAGTGTTTGGATAGCTTAAACCCTTTAAGATTCAAGTCAAGTAACAAGCAGTCCGACGCGAGGTGGACTCTTGACTTAACAGTCAAAGGAACGGGTTTATCGGCACTTAGAGATTTGAAATGGTTGTTACGCGTCCATTGTTTGAATGCCAGTTTACGCAGTGCCCCCCCCCAATAAATCGTCGTCTTAAAAAAACAAACATGCGCGTCATTATTTATGTGACGTCAGTAAAAAAAAAAAAAAAAAAAGAAAAGACTAATTACGTCACATGTTTTTTTTCAACTCACACCCCAACGTCGCTCGGAATCGCACCCCCTCTCCCCCCCACCACCTTTTACACCAACATGTGGTATGACTAAGGCCGTTGAATTACTACAACTACAAAGTTAAGACTTGACTCGAAAATATGATCCTGATGTTTTCAAGTTGATGTATATGGTACAGGAATGTAGATTTTTAAACTATATTTCTTCTACATCAGCATGTACATAATGACATTGGCCACATAGACTGCACACAAAAATAAATTGGCCACATAGACTGCACACAACAATACATTGGCCACATAGACTGCACACAAAAATAAATTGACCACATAGACTGCACACAACAATACATTGACCACATAGACTGCACACAACAATACATTGGCCACATAGACTGCACACAACAATACATTGGCCTCATAGACTGCACACAACAATACATTGACCACATAGACTGCACACAACAATACATTGACCACATAGACTGCACACAACAATAAATTGGCCACATAGACTGCACACAACAATACATTGGCCTCATAGACTACACACAAAAATAAATTGACCACATAGACTGCATACAACAATACATTGACCACATAGACTGCACACAACAATAAATTGACCACATAGACTGCACACAACAATACATTGACTACATAGACTGCACACAACAATACATTGACCACATAGACTGCACACAACAATAAATTGACCACATAGACTGCACACAACAATACATTGGCCACATAGACTGCACACAAAAATAAATTGGCCACATAGACTGCACACAACAATACATTGGCCACATAGACTGCACACAACAATACATTGACTACATAGACTGCACACAACAATACATTGACCACATAGACTGCACACAACAATAAATTGACCACATAGACTGCACACAAAAATAAATTGACCACATAGACTGCACACAACAATACATTGACCACATAGACTGCACACAACAATACATTGACCACTTAGACCGCACACACCAATACATTGACTACATAGACTGCACACAACAATACATTGACCACATAGACTGCACACAACAATACATTGACCACTTAGACCGCACACACCAATACATTGACTACATAGACTGCACACAACAATACATTGACCACTTAGACTCCACACAATGCTTGTGCCGGCTTGCACTGCTTCTGATTTTTAAAAAAAAATAAAATCTTTGTACTCCTGATGCTGGTGGGTTTATATTGACTTGTTTAATGTAATGATGTAAGGATGGGGATAGAAATGTTGGCTTGTTGGTATATGTTTGTTTAAAAAAAAAAGATTTCTGTATGAGCCGTGGTCCGTGGTGGATTTGAAACAAAACAATTTGTACAGTGTATATTTGATGGAATCCGCCCATCACAATGTACGATGGTGTGGTCTTCGCAGGACGAAATCCACAAGGCCTGGGATTATTCTTCTAGGATTATAAGCTGGTTCCCAACAGCAAATCGCCTCTCTCCACGCCGCTGGACAACCTCGCTGTGAACATCATGAGGATGATACAAACTTGGCACCAGTGACGTCGCAGGAGTTGTCGGAAAATTTCATTGTATCAATGTTATTGGCCTGCAGGACTCCATCTCCGAGTTTGATTTCAATGTCCTTCTCTTAGATGAGCTGCCATCCAAGGTTAAAGTGTCCCACACACCCGGGGTGCTGGTGATGTTTTTGCTTGACTGGGCTTTGGTGGGGTTTGAACTCCAATTCCGGCCACCTAGCACAGAGTATATACATATATATATTATAAAAAAGACCCACTTGGATACGCCGTTGAATGTATTTTATCATACTACAAGACTTAGTATTTGCCAAGCAACGGTCTTGGATGTTTTTAAATATATTCATTTGGTATGCACTCCAACTCAAGATTTCAATAATAACAATAGGACAAGGGCGAAAGCTGTTTATAGAAAATAATAATAAAAAAGAATAGTTCGGTACTTCGCGGGCTGCCAAGTGGTCGTTGGCGGGCCACATGTTGTGCAGGCCTTGTCTAATTGAAAATGTAACACTAATTTAAAAAGCAAAGTTTATAAATAGCTCACCGAAAATTTAAACAAATTCCAATCGATAACGCAATTATATAAAATGAAAATCTCACATAATGGCATCAGAAACTATATGTTCTAATGTTATTTCCTCATGATCTATGTCAGAAAATACCAAACTTTCAAAATAATTTTCCAGATTTCTTAAAATACCCAACTCAATTTACAAAAAAAACAACACCTCATTCTATTCCCCATCAACACCTCAAGTGTGCCTTAATCTCCACTCTACTTGAAAGCTTTTCTTTCACATTCTGACATATACCATCACTATGCGAATCATGAAACCCTCTATCCTCTCTATCTCATTCCTCTCTCACTAGCTTTGAAAATTTAAGGCAATCGCACTTCATATTATATAGTTACTTTTAAATCGGATATAGTTAGCCTCCATGACAGTGTCACGTGGGTTGGATGTCTTGTTGTCTCCCACTTCTAGACAAACACTATCTATTTATTAACAAAAATAATGTAATTAAAACTTTTTTTTTCCACCCAAAGTCGTAGAAAGACCCGCTAACCCGAGTGTGATTGAGTTCCTTCCCATGGTATTGTAAACAAGAGTTGTCGGACCTTTTGGTGTGCACCTTTTTTTGAAAGACGGTCGTCCAAACAGCTAATGGATTTGTTTTCGTTAGAGGTTCAATATTTGTATCAAGCTGGGCGTGGGCTTAGGCAAAAACAACATTTAGCGAGTCTCTGGAAAAATTAAAACGAAAACATCGGTGTTAAAAGTGTTCTTTTTGTTTCATTTAAAATAGAAAGAGAGAAAAAAAAAAACAACACCATTGCACTCTTTCGTGGGGAAGTCTCGACTCAGATCAATTGATCGGATTATTTTTTACGTCAGCGGCTCTTTAGAAAGCGTTTCAAGAAGTTGCGTGCTGGCTGCTCGGTACCTTATAACAGACTTAAATGAGATTTTGACCTAAATCATGGTGGATGTTTTCTCACTGGAGACCTAATATATATATATATATATAATATATATATATTTGTCTAAGTGTGTAAGAACTGTTTAGACCTTTCTATCTTGGTGTGTTTTTCAGAACTAAGTTCTGAATTCTGGATGGACCTTACGTTTGTTAACGTTCGTTTACGTATATTGGTTATCCCAAATTGTGTTTTGTACAAGTGCTACACTTAATCAGAGCTGTGAGATCTTCAGAAGGTAATTAATTTTTCCTTGTGATATCATTTTCGGTTTTCTACGATAAAAACATTAGCTGAGTGTCACTGTACATTTATCAATTGATTTCACCCATTTATTATTTTTTTTTTATTATAAGCCATCAATTTTTAAAATGAAAGTTTCCATTCATTTCCCCCCTTTAATCAAATAATGGCATAGCAATACTCTATAAAGGGATACCAAAACGGTACATAAGAAGTGTTAGAATCGTAGTAAGAAGAAGTCAGCGATCAAATGTCAGTGTTCAAATATCAATGTGCATTTTTTAGATTCCCAACATTTGAACAAATAGTAGACTGAGATGTGTAAGAACGACCATATCTATGGTCCTATGACGGAGATATATAAGAAAGACCATAACTATGGTCCTATGGCGGAGATATATAAGAGCGACCATATCTATGGTCCTATGACGGAGATATATAAGAGCGACCATAACTATCAACTATGTCCTAGGCTAATGACATTCAAATAGATACATGTCTTCCACTTGCTAAATGATGAAAGTTAAATTGTAAACCATAAGCTAAATTTGAAGAGTTACATTGTAAGTAAACCATATGCTAAATTTGAATAGTTACACTGTAAACCATAAGCTAAATTTGAAGAGTTACATTGTAAACCATAAGCTAAATTTGAATAGTTACACTGTAAACCATAAGCTAAATTTAATGAGTTACATTGTAAACCATAAGCTAAATTTAATGAGTTACATTGTAAACCATAAGCAAAATTTGAAGAATTACACTGTAAACCATAAGCTAAATTTGAAGAGTTACATTGTAAACCATAAGCTAAATTTGAAGAGTTACTTTGTAAACCATAAGCTAAATTTGAAGAGTTACATTGTAAACCATATGCTAAATTTGAAGAGTTACATTGTAAGTAAACCATAAGCTAAATTTGAAGAGTTACATTGTAAGTAAACCATAAGCTAAATTTGAAGAGTTACATTGTAAACCATAAGCTAAATTTAATGAGTTACATTGTAAACCATATGCTAAATTTGAAGAGTTACATTGTAAACCATAAGCTAAATTTGAAGAGTTACATTGTAAGTAAACCATAAGCTAAATTTGAAGAGTTACATTGTAAACCATAAGCTAAATTTAATGAGTTACATTGTAAACCATATGCTAAATTTGAAGAGTTACATTGTAAACCATAAGCTAAATTTGAAGAGTTATATTGTAAGTAAACCATAGCTAAATTTGAATAGTTACATTGTAAACCATAAGCTAAAGAGTTACATTGTAAACCATAAGCTAAATTTGAAGAGTGACAATGTCATCCACGAGCTAACTTACTCCTTTCCACACGAAATAGTCTGAAAAAACAATTAAATATTTGAAAGTAAAGTTACCTGATTATCTCGGCAGGGTATGTAGGACTGAGATCTATTACAACGTTAAAGCAAGGTATGTAGGACTGAGATCTATTACAACATTAAATGAGGGTATGTAGGACTGAGATCTATTACAACATTAAAGCAGGGTATGTAGGACTGAGATCTATTACAACGTTAAATCAGGGTATGTAGGACTGAGATCTATTACAACATTAAATCAGGGTATGTAGGACTGAGATCTATTACAACATTAAATCAGGGTATGTTGGACTGAGATCTACTACTACATTAAATCAGGGTATGTAAGGACTGAGATCTATTACAACATTAAATCAGGGTATGTTGGACTGAGATCTACTACTACATTAAATCAGGGTATGTAAGGACTGAGATCTATTACAACACTGAAGGTGTCACGGAGATAAACGTAATGGTGGCTGATCCACGAAACAAATTCTCTAAAAACTGAAGTGGCATTGTGTTCATAGGTAATTTACTAAAACTATTTTTGCACGGTCCTTTGTTATGACTACTCCACAGTTGTTCTACCATTTTCTGATAAATGATCTCATATTGAATGGGTTCTAACGTTGCTATGACTCAGCTATTACCATTATGGCTTTACATTGTGGACGGACATGATTTTTTTTTATAGGAGAACGCAAACATACAACCTGCACACTTTTTTTTTAATAAGAGTGAATTTTTTTTAAAGTCATAAGAACGACACAAAATTTTGAGGTGACAAAAATAAATAACAGGGGCCTTAGATAATAATAGCCCAAACTAATAATGAATCTAATCTGATCAAAAACTTCTTATAAGCTTTTAAAATTCACATATCTACAACAAGATGAAATAGCAAAACCAAAAAACGTGAATTTAAAGACAGGACAATAAGTTCAAACCAGAACTTCTTACCATCGCATGAGGCATGAGGCAGCCTGGTGACCTGAATACCCTTACCGCTGAATGAGCTTTAAACTATAAAAAAAAAAAAAACAAAAAACAAAAACAACATTAATTATGACTGATAATTTGACAGTTGGTAACAAAAGTTTCTAAATATGAGTCATTTATCTGTGGCAACATGTCTCTAGATATTATACATTTGTCAATACGGAATATTAAATCTGTCGCTTTCATAAACAGCATGAATACAGGGGCCTACAATGTTTATAAATAATGTAAAACTGTTTAATTGCCTTTCAAAAGTATAGATGGCTAAAGCTAATAACATCCACGCAGTAACACTAAATAACCTAACAACAACAACACATATATTTTTCCCCATTTCAAATTTGAATTCAAGAAAATTTAAATCAATGTATTTGGTTACACAATTCTAAATACAACCACAAGTTGCACACATTCACCGCCACGTACATACACACAAAGTCAGCCACTCAAACACTTAAAAATAGATGATACGTGGAGATAGTCTGTGGCTACTAATTTCACCCCTTTAAAAACTTTAGTCTTTTCAATTCTATTTAAAAAAATCTATCCAGAACTTAAAGCACTTCAGGACCCACCCAGATGATTATCAAAAACTCTTTAAGTTTCATTCAATCATTTCTGAACACAAATTAAACTGTTGATTTCTAACGGAGCCCATCTGAGACGGATACACCGGCTGTTGTGTCAATGAGATTCACCCACGCGGAAAAAAATCACTGCCGCAATGATTGAAATGTCTCAGTAAATAATAAATGTTTTGTTCGCTCTTTTGTGGACGAGAGACCAGCAGAAGTGAATGGCGTCGCCGACCTCTTTTGTAAAACCTTATTTGTAAACTCTCAAACCCGACACTCTAATATCCCGGCGCTAGATTTCTTTCAAGCATGGGCACATCTTTCTCATAAATATTGACGGATCAGCTTAGGTAAAGGGCACGAGGCCCCCAAACGTCTCTGAATGTACTCAGAAATATTGCTATTTATTATTTTTAAAAGAAACACTTTTTTTTTTACATTTTCAGCAGGAAAATATGTCGAATTAGGTCGATGACATTTTTGAACTATTAAAAACGATCTTTTCATCTCAAATAGGCGTTAGGTTTATAAGGGGGGATAAACTATTTATAGTTAGGCTGAACGAAAAGGAAGTCACAGTGTTGGCAACACAGCAATGGGGTTATCTCCCATTAAAAAGCAATGGGATGTATTTATTTTGAAATACATCGGTAAGAGTTGTTTTTCTCATCATGATACAATGACGCCCTGCTCATGTCACTTACCGGTGCACAGATGTGGTAAGGCCCAGGGGCGTCATTTCAGGTTTTTTTCAAGGGGGGGGGGAACCAAAATATTGGTCGGCTTGTTAAGTTGTTTATTACTGGAGGCGCCACAGTACATCTCAATTGAAATACAACCTCCACATTCAGGGTGTGTGGCGAATGAAATTCTCAGCGCTACATCACTTCAGTCGCTACATCACTCCAGTCGCTACATCACTTCAGTCGCTACATCACTTCAGTCGTTGTACTCCATGTCTACGTCGGGTACATGTCCAGATTAAATTCTTGATTGTTGCATTTTTTTGCCAGATGTCTTATTAAAAAATTGCATAATTAATAGTTTAAATAATTTATGATTGAAAGCATCGCAACTCTTTTTAGTATGGGTTGAATGTTCACGTGCAAAGAGTTGGAGTCCTGTATCGTCCTTTCGATGCAATTTTGTGTTCCATTTACATTCACCATATTTTTGTTAAAGTTTTTTTTAGTCCTAAAATTGATTTTTGAAAAATACATCCCTTTACATTTGAACAAAAATTATTTTTTTTAAAAAATAGAAGATTACTTTAAAAAAAAATATATATATTTCGTTTTTAAATTCGATTGTTTTGACGGGTCACTTCTTGGTTCAAATAGAATTTACTAGTTGCGACCCTGATCAGTAATTATTTCACCGTAATATTGTTGACAGTTTATTTACAAAGTCCCGGAAAAGGCCAACAGTTCAGACATACTTTGAAAAATATATCGATATATTATTACGCCGACCCGTCGCGAATAAAAGCGTGCGCCGTGATTAAGATAAAACCGTTTTCTATGGACGGATTGCACCGCGTCTATCGGGACGGTGTACGTTGTTTGCTCTTGCACGATTACAACAATACTCTCATGCGCGAACACTAAAAACTGGCAAGTAGCAATGATCGTGATTAATGGGGTTAGTAAACGGGTCTCATTCACGTGCGTCCTTGTGACGTAGTGAACTGGGAGACGCATAGACACATTTGAGGAGATCACAGAATTTTATATCGTTTTGGCTTTTGGGACCTTCGAGTGTTGCTTCTTTGACTGGACTATTTATTTCATTTAGTTGCCCGAGTTCATGATTATATTTTAACTTAATAAAAACGTAATATAAATAATAACGATTTCACTTCACTGTGGCCAATTTTGGTGATGAATTACGTACAATTACTTTTCATGTGTTCCTCCATATTTTAACTATATCGCAGCAAGACTACACGGTGAAGAGATGGAGGTGTGCTCCCGAAAAAAATAACTTTATGGATTATACCCCCCACCCAAAGTAGTCTGATGTCTTAACGACCGACAGCTTGATTTGATTAACTTCTCTAAATAATTCCTCCAGGATTATATAGACGTAAGAATTAAAGTTAAAAACGTTTCATTTTATTTTGAATAGACATTTAATTTTAACATGAAGAAACGTTTGTTTTACATTTAAAAGTAATCATGCACTTTTACAAGGGGAAAAAAACAACATATGTTTGTTGGATGAGTTATGGGACTTCACATATTAAATACAAATTAAATAAACATTTGTGTGGGTGCATTCACATGTGGCTAGCAAGAGAAGGATAATCGTGAAGGATGAGGGATAAAGTTGCATTATAAGAATAAAACCAGGCACCGGGGACCTCTCAGTACTTTGATCGGTGACATTGGCAAAGCTACTTGAATAGGTTGCATCGTCTTCGGGACCCGAGCTGTCCTCATTGCGGACAGGGGTCTGAGACAGTGGTGCACTTGCTAGCCTGAGACAGTGGTGCACTTGCTAGCCTGAGACAGTGGTGCAACTTGCTAGCCTGAGACAGTGGTGCACTTGCTAGCCTGAGACAGTGGTGCACTTGCTAGCCTGAGACAGTGGTGCACTTGCTAGCCTGAGACAGTGGTGCAACTTGCTAGCCTGAGACAGTGGTGCACTTGCTAGCCTGAGACAGTGGTGCAACTTGCTAGTCTGAGGCAGTGGGGCAACTTGCTAGCCTGAGACAGTGGTGCAACTTGCTAGCCTGAGACAGTGGTGCGCTTGCTAGCCTGAGACAGTGGTGCACTTGCTAGCCTGAGACAGTGGTGCACTTGCTAGCCTGAGACAGTGGTGCATTTGCTAGCCTGATACAGTGGTGCACTTGCTAGCCTGAGACAGTGGTGCACTTGCTAGCCTGAGACAGTGGTGCACTTGCTAGCCTGAGAAAGTGGTGCACTTACTAGCCTGAGACAGTGGTGCACTTGCTAGCTGAGTACCCAACACTACAGAGTGAAGGGATAGGCGGCTCAGCCCAGCAGACGCGGAACGCCTGTAAAGTGCTTTCCGGCCCCAAAAAAGAGAATGCAATCTGTGACATTTTATACTGTCAATGGTTTGGATCTGACCTCTGAATAGCGACATTGCACTCCAACAAGAACACACGTTGGGTCTGATCTGAACTCTGAATAGCGACATTACACTCCAACAAGAACAGACGTTTGGTCTGATCTGAACTCCGAATAGCGACATTACACTCCAACAAGAACACACGTTGGGTCTGATCTGAACTCCGAATAGCGACATTGAACTCCGACAAGAACAGACGTTTGGTCTGATCTGAACTCTGAATAGCGACATTACACTCCAACAAGAACAGACGTTTGGTCTGATCTGAACTCCGAATAGCGACATTACACTCCAACAAGAACACACGTTGGGTCTGATCTGAACTCCGAATAGCGACATTGCACTCCGACAAGAACAGACGTATCGTCTGATCTGAACTCTGAATAGCGACATTGCAATCCACCAAAAACAGACGCTTTGAAAATTTTGGTTTCAAATAGGACTTTCACGTGATTGGCTGCGGTACAATTGGTGAGATAAAAAAGTACGATTTTATGGTGTCTACTTTTGAATGCTACCTAAATGGTGCATTAAAAGAGTTGAGGAAAGCAACCATGCAGATATCATGTTGAGTGAAAATGGAGGTTTGGGGTTGGTTGGGTTTGATTGACTTAAAAAAAAACCCACCACAATAAATGAAAAACAGAATCAAAGTGGAAATAATTAAATAAATCGAATAACAACTAAAGAAGTTGTTTGTATTGTTAGGATTTTATAGTGTCGATTAAAAAAAATAAAATAATTCTCCTTTCATAGCTAAGTCAATTTTCCAAAGTTAATTTTTTTTTTTTTATAAACATTTTTTATAATTTTTTTTTTTGCATTGGCCTAATTAATATAACAAAGGTACGAGAGCACACGTTAGGTAAGAAGAAGTTGAAACACTTTGGTCTTCACAAGACGATGGTGTTGCTTCTGCAATATTTGCCCTTTCTAGAATGGCTCATTCTTATCCACAATTCTTTTGCTGCCCTCTCGGATACTACTTATCAGCTAAGTGCTATATTTTTTTAATTCTGTATTTTCTGTTGCTTGTTCGCTAACGAAGGCTTCCTGCTGGCACGCTCGTTGTTTTGTTGCGTTCCTTTTTTTTGGCCTTAATTTGTTTTACTCATTTCCTAGAATGGCTAATGCCGGCCGATCCTGGAATGACAGTCTCGCCTGCACGTCTTGCAAGAGACCCTTGAATTTTTTTTTCTTTGGCCTTCCGAATTGCTATTATTTTTGTTCCCCAAGCGCTTTCTTTTCGCGCATCTTCTGTCTGTTTGATTCCCACGTTCACTGCTATTCGGCCGCCGGATTCTGTCTGTTTGATTCCCACATTCACTGCTATTCGGCCGCCGGATTCTGTCTGTTTGATTCCCACATTCACTGCTATTCGGCCGCCGGATTCTGTCTGTTTGATTCCCACATTCACTGCTATTCGGCCGCCGGATTCTGTCTGTTTGATTCCCACGTTCACTGCTATTCGGCCGCCGGATTCTGTCTGTTTGATTCCCACGTTCACTGCTATTCGGCAGCCCGAACGGTGATCAGTGATACTCTCCCGTGCGGCAATTACGATGTTGGCCTCCCTCATGCTTCTTTTGCATGCGTCTTGCCTTGCGGCACAACCACGGCAGTCCGATTTGTCTTGCCCTCGCTACCAATTCTCCTCAGAGCAGGTCCTCTAGAATAGACCTTTCTCAGTTCTCTTTAATGCTCTCCGCCTAACCAGCGAAGGCGCCTCGTACTAAGAGCGGATACTATGCTGCACATTTTGGCACGTTCCAGAACTCCTGCGTGTCTTTGTCTTGCCACGTATGCGATCAGGATGTTACCCTATTCATCACCGGAGTCTGAGCTAGAGACATTTAGACCCAAGGTATTGCTAGAGATTATAGACCTGAGGTATTGCTAGAGATATTTAGACCCAATGCATTGCTATATAAATTTAGATCCAAGGTATTGCTAGAGATATTAGAGCCAATGTATTTCTGGAGATATAAGACCCAAGGTTTAGAGATATTAGGCTCAATGTACAGAGATATTAGACCCGAGTTATTGACTAGAAGTTAAAATCAAAGTAATAAAAATGGTCCTCTTTTATCTGGGACTTTCAGGATATCAAAAGGTTCTGTAATGTTAGGCTGAAATCAATACCACCTGATGAGATCTCGTCTGGCTGTCTCATTTTTCATGCTGTACAACCGAAAGCTTCGAATTAACTTATCTGAGGAGATTATTCAAACATCAACAAAAGAGATCTTGTTTAAATAAACAGTCGTCGGATTATATCGACCACTTATCAATCTATCATTTTCGAGGTATTCAATACTAAAAAAAATAAATGAGAGAGTTGTCTCAGTTGGTAAGACACCCCCCCCCCCCACACAACACACTCACCGACCTTTCCTGCACACTGGTATTTCAAGAAAGGAAGCCAATGGCATGTTGAAACCTTTGCTTTAGAGATCCATTGCAAAAGTATTTTGTATGCGTCATGCTGTACACTTCTTAAACCGTGTGTTTTGTTAAAACACTGACTCCTTTGTTTGTATGTGCATGTCATGATCCACACTATTTAGTTTATGTGATGAATTATAACACACTATTTAGTTTATTTGATGAATTATAACACACTAATTTGCTTCTTCGCAAATTTAAACATATTTAATTTGTTGACTAATTATAATACAACAAATAGCATCTTGACAGGTTAATTAAAAAAAAAAAATAGTTTCTTGAAAAATTATTTCTATTTGATCAAATACAATTGTAGTATTTTAGTGGTACGTTAAAGGATTATGATAACTTAGACACAATTAAAAAAAACGCTATTTTGATATCAGTGACACATGAAATATAAACATTTCTGGGCCGGGTTGGTGGGAAGGAGGTGGGGAGACTGGGACATGACGTAGTTAAACTCAACCAACATTAACATCCTCCAGGCACATATCAAGAGATTACCTCTCAAGCATGTTTGATTTTTGGTCGTGTCATTTTTCGATTTGCCCAGTTTTAAAATTATTTTAGCGTGTAACGCGGACATGGCCGACAGCTGCTTTTTAAACGCGATTGCAATCTATTTTTAGATGCCGTTATATAAATAAACGGAGATGAAGGATGCCGACTATAAACGGGATAATCTGTGAGGTTCTATGGACACATAAAGCACAGGCGGTGTAAATCCTTGATGGGGAAACACGTAAAACAAGAAACTGTGTCGGGACAAACGTTCTACTTCAGTGAACAAAGAGAGAGAGAGAGAGAGACAGAGAGAGAGAGAGAGAGAGAGAGAGAGAGAGAGAGAGAGAGAGAGAGAGAGAGAGAGAGAGAGAGAGAGACATGCACACATGCACAAACATAATTTAAAAAAAAACCAACAACATCAACTCCTATAAATACATGCACTTGATCTAGGTAAGAGATATACACATACAGTTAAAAGGGATCTAGGTAAGAGATATACACATACAGGTAAAAGTGATCTAGGTAAGAGATATACACATACAGGTAAAAGGGATCTAGGTAAGAGATATACACATACAGGTAAAAGTGATCTAGGTAAGAGATATACACATACAGTTAAAAGGGATCTAGGTAAGAGATATACACATACAGGTAAAAGTGATCTAGGTAAGAGATATACACATACAGTTAAAAGGGATCTAGGTAAGAGATATACACATACAGGTAAAAGTGATCTAGGTAAGAGATATACACATACAGTTAAAAGTGATCTAGGTAAGAGATATACACATACAGGTAAAAGTGATCTAGGTAAGAGATATACACATACAGGTAAAAG
>CAXITT010000282.1:530346-590236 GCA_964033795.1 Lymnaea stagnalis
GGGAGAGGGTGGGGGTGGGGGGGGAAAGACCCTTTCATTTTTCTCTCTTTGTTCCATTCGGTGAATTCAGGGGCTAGGATTTTTTTTTTTTTTTTTTTTTGGGTGCTTGTCACTTACTGCCTGTCAGATTGTGCAATGCCTCCATCAGTTACTTTCATGGTTTGACATCCCCAGAGAACTATAAAGTCATGGAAACGCATTACGACATCCCGCTGGACGCTGCCGTCAACAACAAGATAGTCAATCTGAACGCCATCACCCCGAGAGCAAACAAGTAAGTTCGTATTCTAACGTGTGCTGAACTCCTAGGCATGGGGATTAATGTATGCCTTGTCTTAACTCCTAGGCATGGGGACTAATTTATGCCTTGTCTTAACTCCTAGGCATTGGGATTAATTTATGCCTTGTCTTAACTCCTTGGCATGGGGATTAATTTATGCCTTGTCTTAACTCAAAACACATCTCTTTAAACTCTACTGTCCTGACTGATCCCGCCCACACCCCCTCCACCTCTGACCGATTAAAAGATGCTGCTGGGTGCCATCCATGGCTTGACATGTAAAAGGTTCTGAAATGGGTGGAGTGAATATACATTTATTATAGGTGGGCTATAAGTGTGATCTATTTTTATCCTGACTTAACTACGAGGTAAAGGGACTGGCGTTGGAAGGGGGGGGTGAAGGGGGCGTTCTACCCCGGGTGGCACCCTTTTTCTTTATAAGGGGGGGGGGGGGGCTTTTCGGCCCACTGCACAGGGGAGGCGTAAAAATCTTTACACGCCCCGGTTGGCCCTAGCCCCAGCTACGCTGGTGGGTATAACATTATCTATTTATGCCCCGACTTAAACACCGAGTCATTGTGTGATTCATTCATGCCCTGAATATTGTAAAAAAAAATATTATTTAAAAAAAATTGTAACTCCTTTCTCTGCCTAAGTCATTTTACACAAAATAGGGGAGCTACTCAACCGAACTGAGCTAACCATGCGATGATATTAGGGGGTGGGGGGCAATAATGATTTGTAACCCCACTCCCCTCAACTTTGGTAGCGATGGGCTGCTGTATCTGGCCTTGCCACAGCAGACGTTTGCAATCAGGCGACACTTATCCTTTCAGCGAGGACGTATCCTACGGTAAGGGAATTCCCTAGTTAAGTCAACGTAGACTTCGCAATAAAACATTGGGGAGTTTACCATTTTTATTATCTTTATTTTGGGATAGGGGTCTATAACTGATTGAACATTTTTTTTAAGGAATAAGGATTGGAACCGAGATCATGGTCGGGATAAAGGACAGGGGTGGAGGGTGGGGGTATAGTGGAAGGTACAGGTTAAATCACTCAAAATTCCAAGTACACAGATTAGTTTGACAACACCGTTGTGTTAGAGCTGCCTCGATGACCGGAGAGAGATTAGTTTGACAACACCGTTGTGTTAGAGCTGCCTCGATGACCGGAGAGAGATTAGTTTGACAACACCGTTGTGTTAGAGCTGCCTCGATGACCGGAGAGAGATTCGTTTGACAACACCGTTGTGTTAGAGCTGCCTCGATGACCGGAGAGAGATTCGTTTGACAACACCGTTGTGTTAGAGCTGCCTCGATGACCGGAGATAGATTAGTTTGACAACACCGTTGTGTTAGAGCTGCCTCGATGACCGGAGAGAGATTAGTTTGCTTTTAAATGACACGTTTTGCGTTGGAAGTCGTAATGTGTCACACGGGTGAAGGTGTGTAATATAGGTGTGTTGTGTCACATAGGGGTCAATGTGTCACATAGTGGTTTATATGGTGGTGATGATCTGTCACATAGTGATGACGATCTGTCACATAGTGATGACGCGTAATATAATGAAGATGTTTAATATAGGGTTATTGTGTCACATAGTGGTATATACGTCACAGATGTGATGTGAATATAGTGGTAATGTGTCTCATAGTGGTAATGTGTCACATAGTTGTAATGTGTCACATAGGGGTTAATGTGTCTCATGGTGGTTAATGTGTCTCATGGTGGTGATGTGCCACATAGTGGTAATGTGTCACATAGTGGTAATATGTCTCATTGTGGTAATGTGTCTCATATTGGTAATGTGTTACATAGTGGTAATGTGTCACATAGTGGTAATGTGTCACATAGTGGTAATGTGTCTCATTGTGGTAATGTGTCTCATAGTGGTAATGTGTCTCATAGTGGTAATGTGTCACACAGTGTTAATGTGTCACATAGTGTTAAAGTGTCTCATAGTGGTAATGTGTTACATAGTGGTAATGTGCCACGTAGTGGTAATGTGTCACATATTGATATTGTCTCATTGTGGTAATGTGTCACATAGGGATGTTCTGTCACATAGTGATGATGCGTAATATAGCGAATAAGATTTAATTATTTTTTTAAAAAGTTTCTCACATGTATAGAATCACCCTCATGTTACATGTATACAAACTCAAATATTCAGCAATTTTCAGTTCAATTCATATATCTTCTTTTAAAACTCGAAATAACAAACGTTTTATAGGGAACTCAGTTGTGTAGAAATATAGAATGTAATCATTTAAAAACTTCGCAACCCCCCCCCCCCAAAGCACCTTTCTAAACTCATTTTCTGACATCGTGATAAATGGGCCTTTCAGTTCGCGGTGTGAGAAGAGCGAAATCAACTATAAGCCAATATGAAAAGTTAATGAAACTTATTTTGATATATCTGTCAATCACGTCGTAGTTCTCCAACTCTTGAAAATTTTAACGACGTGCTTCTTCTCTTCCTTAGCTATTCTCTAAGTCAGCGGTTCTCCAAACTTGTTTTGGTTGCACACCATAATTTCGTTCATTGGGCGAGCCAGCATTACTGAATTGAAAAAAAAATGATTCGCTATTGTTAATTTAGTGCGTACTGTCCAGCGTTAGTTGAGAAATGTCAACGCAATCACCACCAGGGATTCTCACAAATAACAAACGTATTACGATGGCAAGACATCCATTTGGCGACCACTGGTTTGACTTAATACATGCCCTGCTGTGATTGGTGGAACCATATATTTCTTCTCTAGTTTGCTATACTAACCGCACATTTAAAAGAAAAAAAAATCCGGGAACCCTGCTGTGTATATAGCCAAACCTCGGACTGCGGGAGATCATTTCACACCTCTCAGGCAAGAGATTTCACTGTTTGATTTACAGACGAGCAAAGTTCTACAGCGTGTGTCATTATCTCGCCATATTTTTTTTATCTCTCCGATCAAGAGGTAGCGCCATAATATAAATACGTCATGCGCTTACAGATCTCCAGATTACCGACACACGATGCATTTTAAACGTATTGTGTAAAATGCTAGTCACATTTACGTTGTCAAAAATATACGGTCTACATCTTTTCCAAACCAAGGACATCCAACAAATAGGCACCATGCAGGACATGATTTCACGTTGTAGAGCCTGTTCTAAAATCCAGGAAAGTTTGCTCTGTTCTACAAGACAGAGAAGATAGTTCTTTTAAGTGTGGCATACATTCAATTTCCGATTCAATTTCGGTGTGTTCCAAAATAAAGATTGTCGTAATTTTGGTTGAATGACGTGCTAGTCGCCTCTTGGGGGTAAGTACCGTGCTGTGAATGTCTTAACTCTAGACTGATGTAAGTACCGTGCTGTGAATGTCTTAACTCTAGACTGATGTAAGTTCCGTGCTGTGAATGTCTTAACTCTAGACTGATGTAAGTACCGTGCTGTGAATGTCTTAACTCTAGACTGATGTAAGTACCGTGCTGTGAATGTCTTAACTCTAGACTGATGTAAGTACCGTGCTGTGAATGTCTTAACTCTAGGACTGATGTAAGTACCGTGCTGTGAATGTCTTAACTCTAGACTGATGTAAGTACCGTGCTGTGAATGTCTTAACTCTAGGACTGATGTAAGTACCGTGCTGTGAATATCTAAACTCTAGACTGATATCATTTTTTTCCCTTAATCCCTTCCTTTTTTGCCCTACATAACGAAAAAAAATAAAAAATTGAATAATTAAAAAGAAAGACCCCCATATCACCATTTTCAGAACCACATTTGCACACCCAGACAGAGACTGCACATTTGCACACCCAGACAGAGACTGCATATTTGCACACCCAAACAGAGACTGCACATTTGCACACCCAGACAGAGACTGCACATTTGCACACCCAGACAGAGACTGCACATTTGCACACCCAGACAGAGACTGCACATTTGCACACCCAGACAGAGACTGCACATTTGCACACCCAGACAGAGACTGCACATTTGCACACCCAGACAGAGACTGCACATTTGCACACCCAGACAGAGACTGCACATTTGCACACCCAGACAGAGACTGCATATTTGCACACCCAGACAGAGACTGCACATTTGCACACCCAGACAGAGACTCTTCTCCTTACCACGGTACTAGCGCCACTTTTAAACTTAAAAACAACAAAACAAAAGGAATTATAACCCCCCCTTAATAACTTGAAATAAAATATAAAAATAATCAATGTGCGTAATGCTTGGCAGTCCCAAACGTTATATGACTTCATTAAATATTTAAAACAAAATGTCTACTCGCCGGACACAACAATGGTCATCGAGCGGTGTCTCCTTCAGCTAATTTCTTATTGGGGGGTGTGGATTTGGGGAGGGGAGGCATTTCAGACATTCGCGTGGGCAATGACCAGCAACAAAAATAGGCATAATCTCGACAATGATGAAAACTGACTAAGCGCAACATAAAAATAAATTCACTCTGTTTTTGGTGCTCCTGAGGGTTATCTTTTGCATTCAGCTATATTTCATCCTGAAATCTTTAGTCAAAATTTATATGCAAAATCAAACGAAATTAATATATTTTTAAAAAACAATTAAATTTTTTTTTCCCCTCGATGGTTTCCGAGCATACGTAGGAAGAGGTTTCTATGGAGGTGGTCACTGAACCCTTCCCAAGAAAATGTTGGATTAATTCAAAGACCGGAGACTAATCTATGTTCACTAATTCTTTCATGCCATTTGATTCTGAGGTGGTTGCATTGAAACGTTGGGGACAGGGAAGGGCGACAAGGAATCAGAATATCAAGGCGCCGAGGGCTACCGACTGAAAGTTAAAGGGGTGGGGGGTTGGGAGGGTGGTCAGTTAACCCTCCCCATACATTTTTTTTAAAGAAACACGGTCGTTATGGGTAATGGAAGTAATTATCTTCGATCATTCAACTTGGTCGACAGTTCAAGTACGTGCAATTTGGACCGCATTCTACTTGATAAGTCGGGGACGTTTTTTCTGTTCTATAAGCCAAGGAAGTCTGTTCTGTTCTATAAGCCAAGGAAGTCTGTTCTATTCTATAAGCCAAGGAAGTCTGTTCTGTTCTATAAGCCAAGGAAGTCTGTTCTGTTCTATAAGCCAAGGAAGTTTGTTCTTTTCTGTAAGCCAAGGAAGTCTGTTCTGTTCTGTAAGTCGGGAAGTTTGTTCTGTTCTATAAACCAAGAAATGTTGTTCTGTTCTATAAGCCAAGGAATTTTGTTCTGTTCTATAAGCCAAGGAAGTCTGTTCTGTTCTATAAGCCAAGGAAGTCTGTTCTGCTCTATAAGCCAAGGAAGTTTGTTCTTTTCTGTAAGCCAAGGAAGTCTGTTCTGTTCTGTAAGTCGGGAAGTTTGTTCTGTTCTATAAACCAAGAAATGTTGTTCTGTTCTATAAGCCAAGGAATTTTGTTCTGTTCTATAAGCCAAGGAAGTCTGTTCTGTTCTATAAGCCAGGGAAGTTTGTTTTGTTCTATAAGCCAGGGAATTTTGTTCTGTTCTATAAATCAAGGAAGTTTGTTCTGTTCTATAAGTCAGGGAAGTTTGTTCTGTTCTATAAGTCAGGGAATTTTGTTCTGTTCTATAAGTCAAGGAAGTTTGTTCTGTTCTATAAGTCAGGGAATTTTGTTCTGTTCTATAAGTCAGGGAATTTTGTTCTGTGAGTCAAGGAATTTTGTTCTGTTCTATAAGTCAAGGAAGTTTGTTCTGTTCTATAAGTCAGGGAATTTTGTTCTGTTCTATAAGTCAGGGAATTTTGTTCTGTTCTATAAGTCAGGGAATTTTGTTCTGTTCTATGAGTCAAGGAATTTGGTTTTGTTCTATAAGCCAGGGAAGTTCGTTCTGTTCTATTGGTCTACATATAATTACAAGCAAAGGACATGCAACTAATTGTCACCAGGACAGAATTTTACATTCGATTTCATTAGAGGCTCTTCTTCTTCTATATTAAGGGCCTACGATCAATGTATTGATCATTCTGACTCTTATGTACGTAAGGGGGATTCGCAATACTTCTGTGCCTGGTATTGAAGTGGATATTTCACTGGTTGCAAGGGCTACATCAGGAACTGGGGGTTGAAAGGCTTCAGGCAATAGAGGCAAATGTGTCAAGTGTTGTCGCCTCAACTGTTCCTTTTGGAAGCTTGTTCCAGTCCCTTATTTTCTTTGGCAGGAATGAGCTACTCCTGTGCTTTGTTCTTGCTGTTATGAGCCGGAACTGCTTGTCAGGCGGGGAGAGGGACGAGTTTCTGTTTAATGTTGGAGCAGTGGAACGGCCCATTTTGTTTTTGTTGTTGTTGTCATTCATGGAGAGCGTGGATAGTCGTCGTCATTCCTCCAGTGGTGACCAGCTCAGTCTTTCCAGCAAGCTAACAACACTTGAGGTGTTCCTGTAGCGGTTCAGGACAAATCGTGCTGGCCGTCGCTGCTCCTACCTGTCGCTGCTCCTCTGGGTGAATGGGTCTCAGGGTGAATGGGTCTCTGAGTGAATGGGTCTCAGGGTGAAGATGCGTAATCTAAAAGCGGCCGGACAAAGGCTTTGTAGGCCCGGTAACACATCATAGGGTTTGGAGACTCAATCTTCTTGTTTGGGCCGACTCAGCTCCCCCAACCCCCGCCCTACACCCCAAACCTGTCACATCCAGTTTGACAAACAAATTCTAAAACCCTTTGCCCGCTTCTGGTCACTTTACCCGCACACATTAGACAGACACCAAGTGCGAGATCTGTTGATAATCCTGAGGTCCCAAAAAGAACATAAATTATTAATGATGATATTAAAAAAAATTATCAACTCCCAGAGCTAAAGAAAAGTTGAACTTCAAAACTAGGAATTTATGATCCGCATTGAGGAAGTCAACGAGCAGTCAAAGAAGTCAACGAGCAGTCAAAGTGGCAATAGAGCTATGTATCACAACATGCCCGTCAGCCAACAAAACGACATCAAGTGTTCTTCTATGCCCTACCACCAAGTTGTGTATGTTATCACGCCACGATCAGGGGGCAGGTTCTGTCCCCCCTGGTTTTGTACATTTGTTTTGTTATCACCCCCCCCACACACACACACAAACACACTTTCTTTCTTCACACAGGCGGCCTAGATGCAGATATAAACATTGAAGTCTTATGACGGTTTGATCGCGTCCTGGAAGATTTCGTTTATTGACTCAGTCCACTTCAGTCGCCCCGTGTCTTGTCACAAAATACAAGTGTGTCTCTTGTTGCCAGGGCGCTTCAGTTCAGTCAACCATGACATCCCGTACACGCCCACTCACCTATGAAAGCAATCGACACAGGAAGTTTGTGGTGTCATGATCGTAATATTTACGCTTCATTGTTTGTATATAAAAAAAAAGCCAACATTCTCTGGCGTAGCGGGAAAAAAAGGTGGGGGGGGGGGGGAGCGGGCGGCATTTTTTAAAATATATATTGAAGGACGTGGATTTCGGCCAACTACAGAGTGGGGGGGGAGGTGGAAAAATATTTACCCACTCCAAAGGGGGGGGGGGGAATTTAAATACGCAACTCCCATAAATGTTTAGATTGTCACCCGTTAAATTCTGATAGTTTGATCTAGCAACCACTGAAAAGAACCTAAAACAATACAAGACTGCAAGTCACACGGCCATGCCAAGGAAAAGTCGTGCACGGGCAAAGATTGAAAATGGCACATAACAGTTGTTTTTGTTGTATAAAGTGCGCCCTGCGACCGACTAGTACATAAACGATTTTGTCGCCCCTTGTTTTCTTGAAGTACATGAGGTTACATCGTTTACTCCACTTTAAGGTCGTATCTTAAGGTAATTTTGGGGCGCCCTTATGTTGGCCCCCAGGCTGAAGGCTCACTTCACCCCCACCCCCCTCACACGACCCTACCCTCACGGATATAAAGCTTTACCGCACAGGCATAAAGCTTTTCCCACAAAGATATCAAGATTTACCGCACAGATATAAAGCTTTACGACAGCAAAAGCCAAAAAAAAAAAAAAAAAAAAACGCTGCTGTATCTCATGGCTGTCTGGTGGCCATTAAGACCCAGACTATTTCGTTGCGCAAGGCCTGCTCTGCTGTCTCTGACTTCCTGCGCTCCAATCTTTATCATAAACGAAAGTACTTCGTGACAACAATGGCCACGCAAGCTATCAGGGGTTTAAAAGATCAACACTGGAACACATGATTCCTTCTTTCTCTCTCTCTCTCTCTCTCTCTCTCTCTCTCTCTCTCTCTCTCTCTCCCACACCGCCCTAACTTCTAATGTTTCCTTTATACACTAGGACGGTTCATGTAGAGAGCCCTGTGTTGATGTATAAATATTCGACTAACAGCCGTGGTGCTGTTTCACGACGTCCTGTAAAACACGAATACCATTGTATAATGTCTTGGAACAAATGTGTGTGTTGCTGAGATCTTGGGTGTTAGTTGTACACATTGTATACATTAGACCGGATTGTTGGCAACGTGAGCCGATGCTGAGCCTATCCAACATGCTGTGCTTTGTTCAGAGTGAATCGACTTCAAAATGGTACGTTAACACGTCAGTTTAGAACTTATTATTATTATTTTTAAAAGTGCTCGGATTTATGGTACAAAAGACATTGACAGAAAGAGACGTTTGCCGTTTGACGTAAAGAAAGAGACGTTTGGCGCATTGACATGGGCAGAAGGAGACTTTGACGTACTGACAGGGACAGAAAGAGAGAAGTTTGACACATTGACATAGACAGAAAGAAACGCTTTAACGTACTGACACTGACAGAAAGAGATAGTTTGGCGTATTGACATAGACAGAAAGAAACGCTTTAACTTATTGTAAACATAAAAATAGCACACACATTCGTTTGCCGACGAAATACTATTTAATAAAAATCAATATTGACCAACCAGGGAAGAAATTAATTAAAATTGATTCTGTTCCCACTGTAACTCGTTGAGATGGGAGACAATGAAGAACATAACAAACCCATATTGTACTTAAGAATGGCTAGTACTTTTGAATAAACAAAATTTGAAAAAGACATTTGTACCCTACAGTTCTTTATATGAATTTACTACTGGCCGTTTCTAACATCTTGATCATTTGTTAGTTAGTCAATCTGAAGCAAGCTTGCCCTAAGATACAATTTTATCATCTGATATTTTAACAACTCGAACAACAAGTAATTTTTGAAAACATTGGTTCAACTTCAGTAAATTCGATAATGTCGAAATCTTGGTAAGTATATGAAATGTCCAAACTTAATTTTATCCAAATATTCACGTCAACTAACATCGAGACCTCCCTAGCAGCGGCGATAACCCCATTTGGAAAGACAGCCACAGTTGTGGTGAAGGAAAGCTAGATGTTGACAAAACAATCATTTAGTTTTTCTATTCAATGAGGACAATCGACTTTTCATCAAACTTCCACCAATGGGAGGATTCATGTGAACAAAAGCAGCTTCTTGATGTTGTAAGCAATGCTATTCATCTGACGAATTCGAACGCCTTTGCTTGTTGGATCAACTCTTCATTGCCCTGCTTGACCAGTTGACCGTCTCCACCTAACAGTAACACACAAACCGTTCCGTTTCAAGTCATGCGGGGGATTCTCACGACTTGGTCGAGCAATCATGCGCGAATCGGAATATTGGTTTTAACCAAATTTCAACATTTGGGAACACCTGCTTCAGTATACTGTCAAAGAATCATTTTGTTTTTTGTAGGCCTTCAAACTAACGTTATAAATATGATTGACGCAGGTGTATTCTGGGTGGTTGGTATCGTAAAATGTCACTTTAGGCCAGTGGTTCTCAACCTTCCTAATGCCGCGACCCTATAATACAGTTCCTCGTGCTGTGGTGACCCCCAGCCACAAAATCATGTTCTTTGCTTCTTCATAACAGTAGAGTACATATGTTTTCAGGTGGTCTTCGGCGACCCCTAGGAAAGGGTTGTGCGACCCCCAGAGAGGTCGCGACCCACAGGTTGAGAACCGCTGCTTTAGGCAAATGCTTATATTTTCTAGTTGTATTAACTTGCTTATAACTATTAAAAAAAAACTATTTTATGATATTGTTTATTCCTCGTGTATGCTGTATGTTATATTTATGTAAATTATTAAAAAAAAAACCCAGAGAGCGCTCAAATGGCATATTATATGGGGATCAGCTCTATAAATAGTAAAATAAACTAGTGTCACTTGAGATTCTCAAGAGTGTTATGTTTCTTTATGATATCTGTCTACAAATGCCACCTACTAGGAATTCAGCAATGAGGTTATGAAGTAGTGACCAGTGGTACAGATACATAAATGTTCAATTAAACAAAATCTTTGTGTAGGCTTTTCTGTTTAACAATAAACTGTTGCAGGATTAAAATGATGAACAAATTGATCGATTTGAAGTGGTCCTAAAACTAGACTCTTAGAACTAGCTTTAACATAGTATTGAGCCAGCGATAGTTTACAAACAATGCATTCATCTAACTTAATTTAGTGCTGAACCAGACAAAACAAACTACCAAACTAACTATAGCTTAGTGCTGAACCAGACAAAACAAACTACCAAATTAACTATAGCTTAGTGCTGAACCGGACAAAACAAACTACCAAATTAACTATAGCTTAGTGCTGAACCAGACAAAACAAACTACCAAATTAACTATAGCTTAGTGCTGAACCGGACAAAACAAACTACCAAATTAACTATAGCTTAGTGCTGAACCAAACAAACTACCAAATTAACTATAGCTTAGTGCTGAACCAGACAAAACAAACTACCAAATTAACTATAGCTTAGTGCTGAACCGGACAAAACAAACTACCAAATTAACTATAGCTTAGTGCTGAACCGGACAAAACAAACTACCAAATTAACTATAGCTTAGTGCTGAACCAGACAAAACAAACTACCAAATTAACTATAGCTTAGTGCTGAACCAGACAAAACAAACTACCAAATTAACTATAGCTTAGTGCTGAACCAGACAAACGAGCGCTATCAAAACTAGCTCTCACTCAGTACTGAACCAGACAAATCACTACCAGTAGACACACTGACACTACCAGACACACTAACACTACCAGACACACTAACACAACCAGACACACTAACACTACCAGACACACTAAAAATACCAGACTCAACAACACTACCAGACACACTAATACTACCAGACACACTAACACTACCAGACTCACTAACACTACCAGACTCACTAACACTACCAGACTCACTAACACTACCAGACTCACTAACACTACCAGACTCACTAACACTACCAGACTCACTAACACTACCAGACACACTAACACTACCAGACACACCAACACTACCAGACACACCAACACTACCATTTAACACACAGACCACGCGTCACGCGTCCCTATAACCTTGCACGCAGCACTGATTATAATCTATAATACAACTGCTGCACTACATTTCATCATCCCCTGGATTACATTACCTTAACCAGTGCTTGATTACGGATTAGTGAAGCAGGTTACGTGATTCATGGCACGTCGGTCTCAGGGTTAATAAGGAAATCAATCGATATGATCGAACTCATTAAGTTACGATGCTCTTTATTGAAACTGGTTTTTTTTTTGAGGGGGGGGGGAGAGGGATGACTTTATGAAGTGATATATTAAGTTGAATATTGACCTTCTTACAGCTGCCCAAAATGAAGACAAAGCATGTGCGGTTCTGTGTGTGGCTACCATATGGTGTGTACTCTGTGTGTGGCTACCATCGTGAGCGACTCTCTGTGTGGCTACCATTGCGTGTTGTCTGCGTGTGGCAAACATTTCGAACCATTGCGAGCGACTCCGAGTGTGGCTACCATTCCATGCAACTCCGTGTGTGGCTACCATTACGTGCGAGTCCGAGTGTAGCTACAATTGCTTGCTACTCTGTGTGTGGCTACAACTGCGAACATGAAGGGTCCCACTTCTTGTATAAGGACACCCTGTAGCATGAATGGCCCCCTCCTGGCTCAAGTCACTGCGTAACACAGAGAACTCCTTTCTTGCCATGATCCCTTTCACCAACAATCTCTGTAGTCTAATCTTAAATAATGAAACTCTATAAGGAGATTTTAATGTTTTGGGAGAAATTAAACATAATCAATAAAATATACTTGATTAACACAAAGACTTATTGAATAAGACGTTCCTTTGAAACAATTTCTTTGCATTCAAAATCACACGCATATTTTAAAAAAAACCAAAAAACGTGAAACAACTTGCTCCCACAAAAAAAAAAAAAAAAAAAAAAAAAAAAAAAAAAAAAAAAAAAAAAAAAAAAAAAAAAAAAATTCCTTTGAAACAATTTCTTTGCATTCAAAATCACACGCATATTTTAAAAAAAACCAAAAAACGTGAAACAACTTGCTCCCACAAAAAAAAAAAAAAAAAAAAAAGAAAAAATAATTGCATGCACGTACTTACCAAACAATTTGTTCTCATTCAAAGGTTCAAGTCGCGAAACAGCACCGCCCCGGAAACATCCATTCAGTCCATGGTCAAGATGGACCACAGCACAATCTACAAGGAAAATGTTGTATTGGAGGAGGGACTTGCAGAGCAAATCGGACATCTCAAACGGGTAATTTTTTTTACTGATTGTCTCTGCGCAGCAAGTGTGCTGTTGTGCATTGGGCAGTTTTGTTGGTTGTAAGTGCACAAAAAGTGTTTGTATTCATGTGCACATAAGTTGTTTGGAATTGGAAAAGGTCAATAGGTCACCTGTTAGTTTTACAATGACGTTCACAAAAATGAGACAGGGCAACGTTTTTAACGAGTACCTACTATTTCCCCATTGATGCCACTGTCTAATGGGGTCATGTCTGTATCATTTCTAGGATGAGCGACGCCTGCTGGCAGAAACGGGGGAACAACTCGAAGAAATCAGAAAGCAAATGCAGGTCATCAGCCGACTCCAGGAGGCAGTCAACAGCCGCAACCCTGCCGATTCCACCGACTTCCTGTCCAGCACGCGGGCCTCGCGTTACGGCAACGACAGACAGGAGTATGGAGACCACGGCAAGGGCAACCGTTCCCAGATGCGGATTGAAGCCGAGCGAGAGAAATTCAGCTCCAAAAACTTGTTCAACGTACGGCGCGCCAAATCAGCCCTGGGCTTCGAAACGTTGCCGCAAAAAAAGTTCTTCCAGCCGCCCGTCGTGGACATGGAACCGTTTGACGTGTTTGTCCCGGATACAACGGAGTCCATTGATGAAGCGCCCGCCTCTCTGCCCGAGCAGAAACCCCCTCCGCGCGCGAAAAGCGCGAAGGGTTACCTCAAGCCGACGTCATCCTCGCAAAGCGGTATGCGCCCGGTGACCGCCGGGTACGTCCGCGAGTCAAAGCCGGACGATCTCCTCCCTCCCAGGGCTCAAACGGCCGTGATCAGATGTAGGTCACGTCGTGAACTCGAGCTGCTGAGCAGGGTGGCGCCGAAAGAAGACGAGATCATAAACACCTTCGAGAACAGGAAACGGAACATGACGATCATCAGCGAGAAGAGGCGGAGGTCGCAGCTGCTGCAGCTGCGCAGCGAAAGAGAAATTCTTGAGAGCAAAGTCAGTGATTTCTTAATGGACCTTGAGAGATTCAATCGCAACCATCAGGCCATCAAATTGATAAAACGGAAGGACACCCAAGGAGTTTTGTGAATGGACTGCCACAGTGGACACATAAGTTGCTCAAAGTGGTAGCAGTATCAAGGTTGCCTTTTCAGCAAAACGTGAAGGGTTGCCTTAGAAGACATTTCCCTAATGTATAGACATAACTGAGCAGTTACATGATGACCAATACTTTTATTAACGCTGTTCAAGTTTTGAGGACACGTGTATGCAATTTATGCTCAATCCTAATTTTGCGGGACGATATATGAACTAAACATGTCTTAAACATATTTTGATATAATGTAATTATTGTAAGAAGCACAACTAATTTATAATGTGAATCAAGCAATAGCTGGGTATACTAACGCATGAATATTATATATACTGCGTAAAAAATAAATTGAGAGATTATGTCTAATTTTAAAACTAATACAACAAAAATGTCTGCTCTATGATTTCTACGTTGTTTACACATACGATGCCCCATGTCCACTTATGGCAACATTTTGGGCACCCCACTTTAACTTGGTTCAGCTAAAAATACCATTTGATCAAGCAGTTTCTGACTGAAGTCTGGAACTAGTTTCATTCTCAAACATATATATCATATATATCTGAAATTCTTGTTTGATAAGTCAACAATGTATTTTGCTTTGGGTTATCTTATGCTAAACTAATGTATCTTAGTTGCCCCCTTATCTTATGCTAAACTAATGTATCTTAGTTGCCCCTTCCTAAGAATATAAAAATTGCAAATTTTACAATAACTGTATATGCTATTTCCTGGATGGATCCGTGGGAAAGCAGGAAGGACCTTCTGGCTGTGTGAGGACCCTTGAATTAAAAATAAATTATTCAGTGTAGTGAGGAAAAAAAGATCATCTTATAAGTTATTTCATAACTTTTGGTGATCGAACATGTCATCCTATTTCATGACTGTTGGTGATCAGCTTTTAGGTTTAGTAACAGCTTCTGACGCCAACTCAATTTATTCAAAAGCCTCCTTCCCAAAGGCTTATGTGGTCGTACCAACTCAATTTATTCAAAAGCCTCCTTCCCAAAGGCTTATGTGGTCGTACCAACTCAATTTATTCAAAAGCCTCCTTCCCAAAGGCTTATGTGGTCGTACCTGAACAAGGTACTGAAGAGCCTCGTACTTTCATAAAATGTTCATTGCTCAATATAATATAAATACGAATAACCTGTGACATACATTTTCTATATTATATATGGAACTTTTCTACAATGTGAAATATGCACGGCAACGCGCACGAGTCTTGATAAGCATGGTTGTGTGTATTGAAGTACAGTGGAACCCCGCTATAACGCGATGATCGGGGTCCATCAAATCGGATCGCGTTAAAAGCGGGGTTGCGTTAATGCACGGTTTTACAATATTAAACCGGACGAAAGCCTCGTTTTCGGCATTAATTTCGATACCAGTTTGAACGTGGTGCGTTTAGGGGCTCATTTTGTACGATATTTTGAAAAAGTTGTGATTTTTTTCGCTTTAAAAAATGGCTTACCAAGCAATGGCTAAAATTTTCAAAGAACTTAGGCCTGATGGAGTAAATGAATTTCAAATTTCGGGAGCCATGCTACGACCGCGTTACATTCGAATTCGCCTTATGGCGGGGCGCGTTATAGCGGGGTTCAACTGTAATTCTGCTTGAGAGACATTTATTCCAATTGAAGTGTGTGTTTGTGGTTCGGTGTTTGTAGTAAGTGGGGGAAAAAAGGGGGGCGAGGGGTAGAATGATGTTGATTGCCTTCTCTTACAAAAAAACAACAACAAACCAACAAATCTCATTTTGACCTGTATAATAATAATAATAATAATAAAGTTCATTTCAAAAACACGCTTCCTCCCCAAAGGCTCGAAACGCGGTACAAAGTCAAAAAAACAACAACAAATCTATAGTTTACCACATTTAAAACAAACGCAACACGACAAAAACTAAGTACAAGCATACAATGTCAAAGTCTTTCTAGCCATTTCAACCATAAGCAACACAGCCATTATGCATTAACTGGAAAATAATGTTGACAATCATCCCAGAAGGTGTTTGCGAAATAGATGTGTCTTTAAATCGGTTTTAAAGGACTCCAGTGTCTGGTTGTTTCTGAGATCGACAGGAAGGGCGTTCCAAATTAGTGGACCAGCAAATGCGAAAGTGCGAGGACCCTTATACAAATTACTTGCTCTGACGTTTTATTTCAGTTTTTCGTGATTCATTTGTGTTAAGTAAAATTCATCACAGTTAACATTGGCCGATGCTACTACACCTGGTCGAGCCGTATCTGCCCGTCGGCCATAACAACTGGTCGGTGCTAATAATAATAATTTGTAATTGAAGTTCCCAGCTAGTCTGGGGGAAATGACCTCACTGGTCAAGTAAAGCAACTGTTCTTTAGGAGCAGATAGAAAAATTTATTAAAAAAAAAACAACAACTTAAAACGAAAAATCGGGGAAGAGGGAATAAAAAGAAGAAAGGATTTCCAAAATATTTTCTTTTAAAGCTCCCATAGAAAAATACGCAACGTAAACAATATTGAGAGTGTAAAACTACTTTGTGACGAGTTCAGATTAGCCTGTCTTGGTTCAGATTAGCCTGTCTTGGTTCAGATTAGCCTGTCTTGGTTCAGATTAGCCTGTCTTGGTTCAGATTAGCCTGTCTTGGTTCAGATTAGCCTGTCTTGGTTCAGATTAGCCTGTCTTGGTTCAGATTAGCCTGTCTTGGTTCAGATTAGCCTGTCTTGGTTCAGATTAGCCTGTCTTGGTTCAGATTAGCCTGTCTTGGTTCAGATTAGCCTGTCTTGGTTCAGATTAGCCTGTCTTGGTTCAGATTAGCCTGTCTTGGTTCAGATTAGCCTGTCTTGGTTCAGATTAGCCTGTCTTGGTTCAGATTAGCCTTTCTTGTCACCATCAACTTTACAATTTTAGTTTCAACTCAAATTAATTCAGTAAAATTTCACGAAAACGCGTTGTTTTTGACGAATTTTAGGACGAATGCAGTACAAATGTATAAGCCGTTGGTTTACAAAGTCTATTTATAGACCATGACGTGGAAGGTAGTCAGCTGGAGAATAGAGATAAACAAATCCGTTACAGTACACCAGGGCCGTCACGTGATATTTGGAGGCCCCCTGTCAACCAGGGCGGGCAAACAGGGGTGACCACCCTGGTCACTCGCCTCAGGAGGTCGCAAATAATATATATACTTCATTAATATTTGGTCTAGCATCGACAATCTTTAAAAGAAATATATATATATATGTATGTATGTATGTATAACATATGCGAATGTCCTAAATAATTTATTAATGAAACAGTGGGTAGGGTGCATTTTCAGACTTCGCCCCGGCGCAATTTTTTCTGCATTAAAGCAACGTGCTGAGGCATATTGTTAATTTTAGCTGCTTTCTCTGCATTAACTTCTGATATATCCATTTTTAGAATATTTAAAAAAAATAAATGGATGTGACCTTAACACCAGTTCTAACCTTACATGGCAAAGTTTATCTGGGTGTATGTGTATGTCTGGTGTGCAATTCATTACTGATTTTAAGGAAAACGTTTTATCATATGACTGCCATCACCAACCGATAAATCATCTTTGTATCAATTCATGTTATTATTAAATAGTAAATAATGTCAAGTGTCAAGAATCATTCAGAAAGTCATGTCACGGGCACGAATTAAGAGGAGAGATTTCATCATTATCATTACAGTTAAAGTGAATCACTAAAAAAAAAATATTGCATTGGATTTATGAAAACCGCAGTTATTCCTGTACAAGTTTGTTTGAATTAAAATCTGCAAATATTAACTTCTCGCCTGCATTTCTTTTGACTTGTGTTTCTGCTTTTGAGATATGTCTGCTTTTGAGCTATGTCTGCTTTCTTTGGCTTTTACAGAGTTGTCATTCCAAAGGGCATATTACATCACTAGCAAACCGTACAAGGTAAGAGGGAGTAACTAGAATTGTATAAAATTACGACACTTCCGATGTGCCACATCAAAAATAATTGGAACTGGGCGGATAACAGGACATAGGTATGCATTGAAGGAATCAATTAAGATGAGTAACTACAAAAAATGACACCTAACTAAAAAAAAAAGTTACCTTACTAAAAGAATTGACACGTAACTAAAAATCGAGACCAAACTAAAAAATTCATACTTAACCAAGAAATAGCACCTAACTGACAAAAACGATAAAAAGATACCTTATTAAAAATGACACCAAACTAAAAAGATACCTTATTAAATATGACATCTAACTAAAAAGATACCTTATTAAAAATGACACCTAACTATAAAGATACCTTATTAAAAAATGACACCTAACTAAATAAAAGTGACCTTACTAAAATAATTGACACCTAACTAAAAATCGAGACCAAACTAAGAAATTCATACTTAACCAAGAAATAACACCTAACTCACAAAAACGATAAAAAGATACCTTATTAAAAATGACACATAACTAAAAAGATACCTTATTAAAAATGACACCTAATTCAAAAGATACCTTATTAAAAATGACACCTAACTAAAAAGATGCCTTATTAAAAATGACACCTAACTAAAAAGATACTTTTATTAACAATGACACCAACTAAAAAAGATACCTTACTAAAAATGACACCTAAATAAAAAAAACGAGGCCAAACTAAAAAAAAAATTGACACTTAACCAAGAAATGACACCTAACTCACAAAAAACGACACCCATCTGACAAACATTACACATAACTGACAACAAACACACCTCACTAACACATTTCACCCAAATAAAGAAATGGGTGTGGCTAAAAATAAATAAGCAAGAGCCTGTTTATTTATATATATATTTATTGTATTGAACTAAAACATTTGAATCTTATCAATGCAATCACTTCAGTGAGGAATGACGTCAACATTCTCATTTTAATTTTTTAGTATGAAAGACACAAACGTTAACACGTTTTTGAAAGGAAAGCTTACAATATACATTTAGTCATAAATTGAAATATACACTTAGTCTTAAGTTAAAATATACATTTAGTCTTAAGTTAAAATATACACTTAGTCTTAAGTTAAAAGATACACTTAGTCTTAAGTTAAAATATACACTTAGTCTTAAGTTAAAATATAAACTTAGTCTTAAGTTAAAATATACACTTAGTCTTAAGTTAAAATATACACCCAGCATTATGTTAAAATATACACTTAGTCTTAAGTTAAAAGATACACTTAGTCTTAAGTTTAAATATACACTTATTCTTAAGTTAAATATTCCCAAACGAGTAAATGTGTATTGTAACATAAGACTAAGTTAAATATTCAGCTAGCCTTATGTTAAAATATACACTTAATCTTACGGTAAAATATACTCCCATTCTGAAGTGAAGTAACAACACAAATGTTTTTTTCCGTAAACATTATCATGCAAGCGCCTGGATTTGAAAGTAACACTAATAAAATTGTCTTTATAATCACAGGAGAGCTTTTAAAAATATGCATGTAAATCAAATGGACTAATAGCAACGTACAATCTGTATACACACAGAATAGCGGTAATGTTTTTGATTTAAGTAACCGATGAGTCTTAAGTTTGTTTACATAATAAACTTTTAAAAATAATATTTCACGCGTTACTCTCAAAGTTAAATTAAGTTTTACTTGGCGGTGGAGTCAGCACCTGGCCACATTCATTGTTGGATAGGAATCGGCAATTAACAATGTCTAGGGAGGGTTAGAACAACAAAATGATATTTTGTTATAAAATAGTTACTAAAGATAAATACATTTTAAATGCGATCGAGAGCCTATTTTTATTTTTAAATTGGAAAGGAAGAAATTAAAGTTCAATACTTTGGAGTTTTAGGGTTTGCTGTGGGTGAAGCGTACGGACAGGCCATTTCTCACGCCCTTAACTTAATTCTAACACCCCCCCCCGATTCACGGGGAACCCAGTCATGTGGATAATAACACCTATCGCCCCTAACTTAATTCTAACACCCCCCCCCCCCCGATTCACGGGGAACCCAGTCATGTGGATAATAACACCTATCAACCCCTCTTCAGCCAGCCGTCAAGTGAAATTGACTTACCTTTAATCACACTTATGAATGGCGACCGTTATGGAAAATAATGACAGCGTTAGAGACGTGTCAATAGGAGGTGGGGGTGGGGGTGGGCATTCAACGTGACCTTGGGGGGGGGCGACTTAAGGTAGCAAACTATTTAAAAAAAAAAAATTCTGATAACTAAAAAATCAAAGAGCGACAGGACATTCTGACATTCGAAATTTGGGATCGCTATCAATCATAGCCTGGAGAGAGTGACGGCAAGGGAACTATGAGCGTATAAATTAATATTCACCGTCAACAATGTTGAAACATTAACAAAAAAAAGAACAAAAAAAACACAACAAACAAACACACACACTTTTCAGGAATACAGCTTCTAATAAATCATGACTGAATACACGTGTGGCAACATGTCTGACTCTATGTGTGACTGCATGTGCCATTCCATGTGTGACAACATGTCTGACTCTATGTGTGACTGCATGTGCCATTCCATGTGTGGCTACATGTCTGACTCTATGTGTGACTGCATGTGCCATTCCATGTGTGACAACATGTCTGACTCTATGTGTGACTGCATGTGCCATTCCATGTGTGGCTACATGTCTGACTCTATGTGTGACTGCATGTGCCATTCCATGTGTGACAACATGTCTGACTCTATGTGTGACTGCATGTGCCATTCCATGTGTGGCTACATGTCTGACTCTATGTGTGACTGCATGTGCCATTCCATGTGTGGCTACATGTCTGACTCTATGTGTGACTGCATGTGCCATTCCATGTGTGGTTACATGTCTGACACACCCCCCTCTTGCGTGACTCTGCGTATGACTCCACTTGTCACTCCATGTCGGTCATAAAGGTACATGAACATCTGACATTTCTGGTTGATAGCAGGGGTCATTTTGAAAACTTGTCATGCTGATAGCAGTGGTGTTTGTGAAAACTTGCCTTGTGGATAGCAGGGGTCATTGTGCAAAAACCTGGCTAATAAGAAACTGATGGCCATCGAAGGTGTCCGGTGTAACTTGGAAAGTGGGGAGGGGATGTTTACTTAGCTTAAGGATGTAAACTTTCATCTGTTTTGAAACCTAAAAACATTTGTTTACATTAAAAAAATATCAACATATTTTTTTTAATAATTATAATCTATATAATATATATATAAATAATTTAGAAACTATAATACTATCTACTGTATAAAGTACCCATTTCCCCTTTCAAGCTAGATCTGGGGACAGCAACTGACGCTGAGAAACATTGGGGACTGGAATAAATTTTTTAGGGAATAGTGTTTAAAAAATAAATACCACTGGTGCTTTTTAGAATCAAATCCGATGTCCCCTGTGTATTACAATTGGTTCAGGGACCGAAAGATGCGATCCTTAAGTTACGCCCCCGAATCTATAGGGAGAGAGAGAGGGGGGGAGAGGGGTCAACTGTTTGTGAGGATGGGTGACGTGGGTTTCTAAATTTTGTGGCGAATTCGTGAAGACGGGGTGGGGGAGGGGGGGGGGGGCTAAAAACCCTGGCCAAAAAAAGAGAGGGATCATTCATGGATGGGCCCCTAGGTGCAGATCGCTTTATCGCCGCCTGGTAACTGGTAAATTTTGTGGCGAATTCGTGAAGACGGGGTGGGGGAGGGGGGGGGGGACTAAAAACCCTGGCCAAAAAAAGAGAGGCATCATTCATGGATGGGCCCCTAGGTGCAGATCGCTTTATCGCCGCCTGGTAACTGGTAATTAAAGACATTAAATACATGTTCTTCAGCGCAGGATTTGCATCCATTAAGTCAGTGCCTGTCACTGCTGCCACTAAACTGTGGCATTGTCGGCCTTTCGAAACTGACACACTTTCAACTGCCGCTTACGATCATTCAAAATGTCATGTCAAGCTGACCTTGATGTGCAGAGCAGTTAGAAAAGGATTTGTGAAAACCGATAGCTGGATTAAAACCAGATTTCTAAATATCGATTAAAGGTCTGACCAAAAAATATTCTAATTTAATTGATCCATTCAACAACACGGCACATGTTGATAAGACCCATGTCTTTACCCATCCTCACTGAGTTCAGCTAAGGCAGAAGCTTCATTTGATCCTGGAGTACGACGACCTTCCTCAATTTTCTCAGATTTTTCTTTCATCATCTTCTTCTTATCGTTGTTTAACCGAGGGAACCTCACGTTTCGCCTTTGTTTTGTATCCCCGTCCTTAGATCCGCCGCTGTGTGTCTTAGAAGGTAGTTGTGATATTGTGCATGCGATGATCACGGGCCTTAAGAAGTCTTCATTTGGAATTCCAGTGCTTGAACTGAGATCTCGACGTCTCATGTTGAAACCGTTGTTGGCGCCACTAGCACTGCTAGGACCAAGTTCTCCGGGAACAGCCAGTCGGTTCAGAGGTGCGGAAGCTGTATCTCCAGCCAGTCGGGCCTCATCATCCTGTCCGTGTTTCTGTGACCGAGGCATGTTGCTTGTCCAGGCATGCAGCAAGGCGATTTCTCCACGCGTGGAGCTTGTGGCGCCCATAGCGGCCTGTGGCTTTCCGGTTCCGCTACGGGCGTGATATTTCCGGAGAATTTCATCCACGGGCTGAGAGCACAATGTGTCTAACCATTTGCTGTCGGCACGTCTTGCCTTTTGCCTGTAGACGTAACAATAAACATGCCTACAAAGGATGTTAGAACTTACCATTTAATTTAGCAGAAATCTATAGCAAATACCAATATGCAAGGGTTTCAAAGATTGTCTACATATCGGCATTTAAATCTAATAAAGTGTCTGAGGAAATTTTCTATAAATTACTATATAATGTGTAATAAAAAAAAAAAGCTTTTATCGCTATTTCGACATATTGGGGCAGCATTTGGTTGATGTGTATGAAACTACAGCTTAAGATTTGTAGCTATTTTTTATTTTTATTTTTATTTGATTTAATAAAGAAAAATCCTCAAATAATCATGACTCATTGTAGACTTTGTACAATCGTGTCATTTCTGTTTACCTGGTGTCATTCTTGTCCACAAAGTAATAAGCCAACAGTGGTCCGTGTTTGGGAAAGTGGGTGGAGTCCATCATGGTGGACAGATCTGGATCGTACCGGCCTTGACCTTTGTGTCCGTGTTCTCCAATTTGTGTCTGTCTAATAATTGATGCAAGAATAAACTACGCGAGTTTTATAGCTACCCACTAATTAGTACTGTTACTCGCAATGGCATTTACAAACCAATTTAAAGTTTTGGTCGTGAACCGGAAGCCCTAGTCGCGCCACGTAGCCTCTACTTGTCCTCTTAGATGTGGACCAAAGTTAACAATAACTCAAAGTTAACTATGTCAGACTTCCTAGGTCCATATATGGTCAGTTTTATCATCAACTTCAAACGGTTGGTCAGTATTATCATCTAGTCAAACGGTTGGTCAGTTTTATCATCTAGTTTGAACGGTTGGGGTTGGTCAGTTTTATCCTCTATTTCAAATGGTCCGTCAGTATTCTCATCTAGTTCAAACGATTGGTCAGTTTTATCATCTAGTTCAAACTGTTGGTCATTATTACCATCTAGTTCAAACTGTTGGTCAGTATTACCATCTAGTTCAAACGGTTGGTCAGTTTTATCATCTAGTTCAGACTGTTGGTCATTATTACCATCTAGTTCAAACGGTTGGTCAGTATTACCATCTAGTTCAAACGGTTGGTCAGTATTACCATCTAGTTCAAACTGTTGGTCATTATTACCATCTAGTTCAAACTGTTGGTCAGTATTACCATCTAGTTCAAACGGTTGGTCAGTATTACCATCTAGTTCAAACTGTTGGTCATTATTACCATCTAGTTCAAACGGTTGGTCAGTATTACCATCTAGTTCAAACTGTTGGTCATTATTACCATCTAGTTCAAACTGTTGGTCAGTATTACCATCTAGTTCAAACTGTTGGTCATTATTACCATCTAGTTCAAACGGTTGGTCAGTATTACCATCTAGTTCAAACGGTTGGTCATTATTACCATCTAGTTCAAACGGTTGGTCAGTATTACCATCTAGTTCAAACGGTTGGTCATTATTACCATCTAGTTCAAACGGTTGGTCAGTATTACCATCTAGTTCAAACGGTTGGTCAGTATTACCATCTAGTTCAAACTGTTGGTCATTATTACCATCTAGTTCAAACTGTTGGTCAGTATTACCATCTAGTTCAAACTGTTGGTCAGTTTTACCATCTAGTTCAAACTGTTGGTCATTATTACCATCTAGTTCAAACGGTTGGTCAGTATTACCATCTAGTTCAAACGGTTGGTCAGTATTACCATCTAGTTCAAACTGTTGGTCATTATTACCATCTAGTTCAAACTGTTGGTCAGTATTACCATCTAGTTCAAACGGTTGGTCAGTATTACCATCTAGTTCAAACTGTTGGTCATTATTACCATCTAGTTCAAACGGTTGGTCAGTATTACCATCTAGTTCAAACTGTTGGTCATTATTACCATCTAGTTCAAACTGTTGGTCAGTATTACCATCTAGTTCAAACTGTTGGTCATTATTACCATCTAGTTCAAACGGTTGGTCAGTATTACCATCTAGTTCAAACGGTTGGTCATTATTACCATCTAGTTCAAACGGTTGGTCAGTATTACCATCTAGTTCAAACGGTTGGTCATTATTACCATCTAGTTCAAACTGTTGGTCAGTATTACCATCTAGTTCAAACGGTTGTGGTAATTTTGAACCGATGGCGGGAGTTGTGACGGAAACCCGGTAGCTTTCTGCTGGCGTCGACGTACAGACGATTTTCCATAAGGGCCATAACTCTCTCATCGTCCCAAGACTGAGGAAGTCATAGTTCACCTGCCTTGGACAAAGTCATAGTTAATCTGTCTTGGAAAAAGTCATAGTTAATCTGCCTTGGAGCCAGTACTCAGGAATGGACGCAAAACTTCTTAGGTCAATTTCATTAAATTCGTTTTCAAGCATTATTTTAAAAAAAAAGTGTCCACTGGATGCCATAAACATAATCACAGTTTTCTTTTCAAAAATCACTTAATAATCTCCAGGTCTGCACGCTGCCTTCTTGTGCAGCAATCATCAAATTTAACAAGATAGTATTCTTAAGTATATTTAAACAGTTTTTTTTTTTTAAGCGCACCAACGTACTGTATAAATTAATATAAAAATTGAAGAGTTATTTTAATTTCAAGGTGTTAAACTCATTATTTTTAAACCGAAATAGCGTCAAACTACTTTTTTAAATTTCCTATTCACAATTTCATTACACATATCTTTCAAATAATCAAATATCAAGTTAAAACCCTTTCAAACTATTATATTATATGATAGAGGCAATTAATTTTTGTACACAAAAAATCTTCTATTTCTATAGATGTACACGGTTACATTGTTCAGCAAAGTTTAGAACCCAAAATACACTTACCTAACTTCTCCTGAGGCTGCTCATCAAGGGCACACACTCTTTATGGAAACGCATACGGAGTTGCTCCTTGTTTAGTTCTACGTCTCACTACACACTCAGTCTCCAAGTCAACCATGACTTATTAATGTCCACATGCCACCGCGCGGAATGAAAGTCTGATCTGGCGCTTGTAAACATGCCAGGTCTAATGTGTGTGTGTCAGAATATTTGAACAGAAGTGTGAGCTACATTTGTCGTCTCAGTCACATCTGTCGTGTGAGCCACATCTGTCGTGTGAGCCACATCTGTCGTGTGAGCCACATCTGTCGTGTGAGCCACATCTGTCGTGTGAGCCACATCTGTCGTGTGAGCAACATCCGTCTATGTGATCCGACGGGTACCCGTCTATGTGGTCCGACGGGTGCCCCTCAATGTGGTCCGACGGGTGCCCCTCAATGTGGTCCGACGGGTGCCCCTCAATGTGGTCCGACGGGTACCCGTATATGTGGTCCGACGGGTACTCGTCTATGTGGTCCGACGGGTGCCCCTCAATGTGGTCCGACGGGTGCCCCTCAATGTGGTCCGACGGGTACCCGTATAAGTGGTCCGACGGGTACCCGTCTATGTGGTCCGACTGGTACCCGGACTTCCCCCTCCCCCCACCCCAATTTTGCCAGCCCTACTGGCTGTCGATGAAGTGACCATTTCGATCTACTCTCGTGTCGATGAAGTGACCATTTCGATCTACTCTCGTGTCGATGAAGTGACCTTCGACCCATCGCTAGAATCATAGATTAGCTTACATGAAGCCGTACTAAAGTTCTCAAACTGTGCAGAGTTTCAGAGAAGCTTATCATAGATGTACACGGAGGCTCTTCATTCTGTACTTGTCAACGTAATTTATTTCGTACCTTTATGTTAATGACAATGATTTATAAATACGCAATATGAGCGTATGGCAACTATACTTACATAGCAGTGATATGATATATGCGATATGAGTGTATGGCAGCTATACTTACATAGCAGTGATATGATGTATGCGATATGAGCATATGTCAACTATACTACATAGCAGTAATATGATGTATGTGATATGAGTGTATGGCAACTAGACTTACATAACAGTGATATGATGTATGCGATATGAGCATATGACAACTATACTTACATAGCAGTGATATGATGTATGCGATATGAGCGTATGGCAACTATACTTACATAGCAGTGATATGATGTATGCGATATGAGCATATGGCAACTATACTTACATAGCAGTGATATGATGTATGCGATATGAGTGTATGGCAACTATACTTACATAGCAGTGATATGATGTATGCGATATGAGCGTATGGCAACTATACTTACATAGCAGTGATATGATGTATGCGATATGAGCATATGGCAACTATACTTACATAGCAGTGATATGATATATGTGATATGAGCATATGGCAACTATACTTACATAGCAGTGATATGATATATGTGATATGAGCGTATGGCAACTATACTTACATAGCAGTGATATGATATATGTGATATGAGCAAATGTCAATTATACTTACATAGCAGTGATCTGATATATGCAATATGAGCGTATGGCAACTATACTGACATAGCAGTGATATGACGTATGTGATATGATTGTGATATGATAACTGTGATAGGATACATGTGATAGGATAGTTGTGATATAGTAGATTTGATATGATATATTTGTCATGATATGATAGCTATGGCATGATATTATGTCGTATGACCAAACATCATACACGTCAACACAAAATGTTGCTCTATAATTAATTACACACACGTTTCTAACAATACCTGTACACAAGATGTAGACCAAAGGTCAGTGACTTTTATTATTTTTTAATAGACAACAAGCGACAATTTTGTCGTCACTAAGAAGCACACAGAATTTCTGTCATCATTCTGAAAAAAAAAATTGTTATAAGAAAATAAGAAACCAAATATTTAGTTAATTATGGTTATTACCCATCTCATTTAGCGTTTAAGTGATATATTCTTTACCCACATACAATTTGTTTATTTGTAATCTAGAAATCCTAAAAATCGTTAACCAACACCAGACTAAACGCTACTCTATATGTTATGTTAGTCTCGCCATGAGAGCTCTTGGTTTTTTTTATCTCCACGTAACTCTTGGCGTTTTCCACAAAATGCACAGACAGAGGAGACACATGGACAGGGGCAACATAGATAGTGTAAACATAGGTAATGGGAACAAACACACTGGAAACAAAAGACACAAGAAACAGACGCTATAAACGTGGACAAAGATAGATACTGTAAACATAGACACTGTAAACATAGACACTGGAAACATAGACACTGGAAACATAGACACTGGAAACATAGACACTGTAAACATAGACACTGGAAACATAGACACTGGAAACATAGACACTGTAAACATAGACACTGGAAACATAGACACTGGAAACATAGACAATGGAAACATGGACACTGGAAACATAGACACTGGAAACATAGACACTGGAAACATAGACACTGGAAACATAGACACCGGAAACATAGTCACTGGAAATATAGACACTGGAAACATAGACACATCAAACATAGACACATCAAACATAGACACATCAAACATAGACACATCAAACATAGACAATGGAATTATAGACACTGTATACATATGCAATGAGAGCAGGATTGGATGGGAACAAAATAAATCATTCAAAAAAGCTTGCAGCGTTCTATAAACCTTGTACATGAATAACCAAATTGTCAACCGCCATCTTGATCCATTATTGCTAAACTGAAACACTGCTAGCTAAATGCCAACTTTATTGCTTCTATTAAATTTTCTCGGGTCGCATTATATGTTTGCATGTGTGATTATGCGGGCCGTAAATTGCCCACACTCGTAGCAGATAATTTCATATTACCTCAGCAATGGTGTCTGCGTTATTCCCACAGGGTGCAGTCTTTCAGGCACTGAGGGTCAAAGAACGTGCAGGGGCAGATTGCTTTCTTCAAGAATGCATTATTGGGTAATCCGATACAGTTGGCATTACAAAGTATGTCGTCAGTCGCGCAGGAGAAGCACCAAATGAAGCTGATACCTAGAGATGGTAAACAAAGAGGTGAGCAGCTGAGCTAGTAAACTAGTAGTAAGGTGTGCAGTAGTGTACTGTTAAGATGTGCAGTCGGGGCATTGATCACGAATGGGACAAAGGGTACAGTTGCACACACGAGAGGTGTGCATTTGTATAATGAAATGAAACAAACAAACATGAGGTATCCAGTCAACAAACCTTCACAGGCGATGACGCAGGCTAGTACCAGGACACATGCAAACAGAATGACTTTCATTGTGAAGAACTTGACCGCAGCGTGTCTCTCTCGTCTCTCCACACGGGAAGATAGTGTCTGGTCTCGTTTGTTAACTATGAAAGCATTACAATTTATATTTAACTGGCTCACGAGTCCTTCCAGCAGATTAAAAGATAAGGAAGTCTTTAACGATAATGAAATACAATTGCATCTACAACTGCATTGAAGATGGTCTCAATAATCCTTTGCAGTGTAAAATAACAGCTAAATAATGTCCATGTTCAACAAAGACATTCTCTGTTTTGTAATGCATTGCTTAACCCCTTTTGTTTTTTATCCTTCTCCACGACGCTAACCACTGGATGCTAAAAATTTACTTTGAGAAACACTGATCACAAAATAAGGTCAAAGATCATTTTGGATAATTAGGGAGAATAACGACTCAATCTGTTAACGGTTCTATAATATTAATGTACCGTCACTGCATTAAACATAGGATCATAATTACCATTGCAACTTATCGGAGTCATGCGGTGTGCCAACTGCTCACAAGGACGTCAGACCAAGAGGCGGGAATTAAGAGACTGGTCAGTTATTCGACACAGGGACCAGTTTGACACGATTATCAGTTTAATACACTGACCACCACAGTCACATGCACCATTTCTGTCTGTGACGGGTTCTCGGTGTGGCATCTCAGCCGGCTTGTGGATTTTTTGTATGGATGGACTTGTTAAGAAGTATATGGCTTGTTTACAGGAGTTTAGAGACAGACCTACATGGAGTTATATATATTGACACTAATGAGTGGTGGGGTTGGGAACACTACAGAAATCCACGTGGAAAGTCTAATTCATGGAGATGCCCAGCAGATGCGGCACACCTGTAATGTGTGAGGACGCCCAGCAGATTGCGGCACGCCTGCATTTAATGTGCGTACCACAAAAGAGCGTCAGTTGGGCCCCAAAAAGAGAATGTACATATTTAGTATAACAATGATTTGGCCTCATCTAATAATAACTTGCTTGTACATTGAACCCGACCAATACAAATCTTGTACACTGAAACTGACCCAAACAAACCTTGGACCCTTAAACTGATCCAAACAAATCTTGGACATTGAAACCGACCAATACAAATCTTGGACACTGAAACTGACCCAAACAAACCTTGGACCCTTAAACTGATCCAAACAAATCTTGGACATTGAAACCAACAAATACAAATCTTGGACACTGAAACTGACCCAAACAAACCTTGGACCCTTAAACTGATCCAAACAAATCTTGGACATTGAAACCGACAAATACAAATCTTGGACACTGACACTGACCCAAACAAACCTTGGACCCTTAAACTGATCCAAACAAATCTTGGACATTTAAACCGACCAATACAAATCCATTTTCTTGTGTTTCAGACCGGTCATCGCGTCAAGCTCCCGGGGCCAATGAGATAAGTTAGTTGTCACAAAATTCGTTTCTTATTTTGTAAGATATATTTCCTATCTTTTATGTCTTAGCTGCAATGAAACGAAGAAGGCATTCTGCCGTGTTGAAAGACAGGATGAATCTGGTCTGCCATCCATTACACAAAAACACACTTTCTATTTGGTTCAGAGAATCACAGTTTCAGTAAAATAGTTTTTGTACTTTAATTATCCGTTTTTTTTTTTTACACCTGCTAGTCTAATATGTTCTCATCATGACACCCCGAATAACACGCGAAGACTCCGACGAGCCCCCACAGAGTGTATTATTTACTTGAAGCGTTTAAAAATGTCATTTATTTTCCATTTCCAAGACTTCACGAGTCATCTTAATCGAACTTTCTGTATCCCATGTGAAGGACCCGCTGTCCACATTACTCATATAATATGGGATTCTGGGTCACTTATGTTCATTTATGAACGAACACCGCATACTGCGTCAACAGAAGTTTATTTAATTTGTCCAATATCACCTTCACAGCTTCATTATTTGGAATTTAAAAAAAATGATATCAGATAGGTCAAATCTCACAAATGGAGTACGAGGATTTGATTTTATCAATAACTTTATCAACTCTTTATGTCCGCATAGACAGATTAACAAAACAAATATCTATATTATTTATATATAGATTGTTTTTTTTAGAAGGCTGGGGGAAGGAGTTAAAATTTTAAAAAATGTCTACTAGAGAACGTTGAAATCAGTTTCCATCTTTAATTTATTTGTTGTTTTTTTTTATTTGTGTGAGTTAAGGGGCACGTTTACACGCTGCTGAACCCTTCCTTGTGTTTATACATTTTTTTGATCATCTGAAAGACATTCAAACAATTGCCATGGTACTGTGTTCTTGATATTGTCGGTCGAACTCCCAAACTTCCATTTCAGATAATTTGGAGATGTGGAAATAGTTCACTATTTGGTGTGTCCATGTTGACAGATGTGTTGACTAGATTCCATCCAGCCATAATAATTCAAAATACATATAAAGCTCTTCATCATCTATGTAATAAGGTGTAACAAGATTTTTAAATGTGTTATCATCAGCTATCCATTCGCTACTATGTAGCAATCGAAGGGAGATTACTGTTTACCTTCCCCACACGAAACTTTGGATTGTATCAGTTTTCAAAACATGATAAAACATTTTTTTGGGGGGTCATAGGTCATGTTATACAATTTAATGTTTAGAGCAATGATTCTCAATTTTAACTGCATTGGCATTACGTCATTTTAGCTGCTACAAAGAGATGGGATATTAAAAAATATATATAGCTGTAATTGTCAGTCTGAATTGTGAAACAGGCGTTTTTTGTGGAAGGGGAGAGTACATGAAAAAATAGCTAATTATTTAAGTACAACAGTTTTAAAAGAGATTGAGTACCCCATTCTGGGGACGGGGGGGGGGGCAACTATACTTGTATACAGTGTATATATTTATATACACTTTTATTTATTTCTTGTTTGAACCCCTGAAATGGGGAGGGGGGGGGGGGGCAACTATACTTGTATACAGTGTATATATTTATATACACTTTTATTTATTTCTTGTTTGAACCCCTGAAATAAAAGTGGTGGTTCAAATTTAATGATAGGGCGCCAGATATCCGAAAATATGTTGGTGTTAAATGAAAATTCTAACTATCTCAACGCCTAAAGCTATAAACTTAATATTTAACTACACTCTAATGGAATGGGGGACTGAAAAGAAGATTATGAAATATGAATGTCAAATATACATTGCTAGAGGTTTGTTAACTTATTATGGCTCTTTGGGGAAACATGGTTATATAAAATATGAGCAGGACATAAAAGGAGTTTCTGTTATTTAATGCGTTTTCAATGACAGACAAAAAGTCTTCTTCTAATGTTGCTTCATGTTTTAGCTGTGAGTCATTTTACTTTTCTTTAATGTGCTGAACTAATTCGTTTCATGGCTAATTACATTTTTATACAGATAATACTAGAGGAAATTTAGACACATTAAAATTTCGTACTAAATGTACTCTGTGATCAAGTCATTAGTTGAAAAGTACGGAATAAGTTTAAACTTTAAGTTAAATAGTGAACTTATTTTTCATCAAATACATGAAGAAATTAAGACCTACCTTCAGTCGCCACAAGAGCCATCACAATGACCAATACAACCAGCAGAAGCTTCATGTTAACGATAGTTGGAGATGAACAGATTGTTTGGATTTAATCAATGAGCCGACAGTTACTACTTATTGCAGCCGACTTATATAGATATAACAGATGTCAATTTTCTATAACTGGACTTAAGTTCACTGAGACTTTCAGAATGACTTTAACTATTTCAAAGTCTCGTGCTGTTTGACCATGTAAACCCCCCCCCCCACACACACACACACACAATTAGAATTAATTGTTTTCTCAATCGTGTTTGACAAGAAACTCAAATTGATAAAAGTTTTAACATTTGTAACACTCTGTTTTCAATTTACAAACATAGTCCCTCGTTATCATAGCTCGACCAATTTACAAACATGGTACTACGTTATGATAGCTTGACCAATTTACAAACATAGTCCCACGTTATGATAGCTCGACCAATTTACAAACATAGTCCTACGTTATGATAGCTCAACCAGTTTACAAACATAGTCCCACGTTATGATAGCTCGACCAATTTACAAACATAGTCCTACATTAAGATAGCTTGACCAATTTACAAACATAGTCCCACGTTATGATAGCTCGACCAATTTACAAACATGGTACTACGTTATGATAGCTTGAACAATTTACAAACATAGTCCTACGTTATGATAGCTCAACCAGTTTACAAACATAGTCCCACGTTATGATAGCTCGACCAATTTACAAACATAGTCCTACATTAAGATAGCTTGACCAATTTACAAACATAGTCCCACATTATGATAGCTTGACTAATTTACAAACATAGTCCTACATTAAGATAGCTTGACCAATTTACAAACATAGTCCCTCGTTATGATAGTGCGACAAATTTACAAACATAGTCCCACGTTATGATAGCGCGACCAATTTACAAACATAGTCCCACGTTATGATAGCTCGACCAATTTACAAACATAGTCCTACGTTATGATAGCTCGACCAATTTACAAACATAGTCCCACGTTATGATAACTCGACCAATTTACAAACATAGTCCTACGTTATGATAGCTCGACCAATTTACAAACATAGTCCTACGTTATGATAACTCGACCAATTTACAAACATAGTCCTACGTTATGATAGCTCGACCAATTTAAAAACATAGTCCTACGTTATGATAGCTCGACCAATTTACAAACATAGTCCTACGTTATGATAGCTCGACCAATTTACAAACATAGTCCTACGTTATGATAGCTCGACCAATTTACAAACATAGTCCTACGTTATGATAGCTCGACCAATTTACGAACATAGTCCTACGTTATGATAGCTCGACCAATTTACAAACATAGTCCCACGTAGATTTATATATTGTGTTTGTGTGTTGCCTTAGTTAATGGATTTGCATTCTCCCGAGTGTTAAATTTCTCCTGCCTATGAGTATACAAGTTTAAAGAAAGCAACACAAAAGAGAATATATAAATACTAGTCGGCCCGCGGCATAGCATTCGCCGCAGAATTGCTCATAGATGAGTGAAGACTTCGTGAAAGACACAGTTGTCCAAATGGGGTGGGTTTGAGGATACACCTGTGATATGGCCTAGCCCGACAAACATCGGCGGCAGCAATGCGTGAACTTCCAATCATACACTAAAATTACTTGACAAAACATGAACACAAGTAACTCACATTTAAGAATCCCAATATTTGCTACACCCCTTCCCTCATGATACGTCACAGCACACTTTTTATTTCACGCACATGAACTATGTTAATATCCACTTTTAAACCGAATATTTTTTACACAATACTTAAATTGAGACGATTGCATTTCCGAAAGAAAATATTACGCACCAAACGCAATTGCGTTATTTAAAAAAATTATATATCATTTAGCGTAGTTATCGGGAATTATATTTTGCGCGCTAGTGAACTCATTATTGAATCACACTCTGGCGTATCTATAAATAGCCTGCGTGGTGTTTGACCCGTCTTGTTTGACCTTTGCAGGCGAATTATATCTATAGATACCTAAAGTCACGCTTCAAAAGCATCATTGTTTTCCTCTTAATTCTGATATCCTAAAGTTCTCAAATACTCGTACAGACAGTAATTAGTATTTGAGCTCTAATTGTTCCGGCCTGTGATACAATCATTGTTTCTCTTAGAGCCGGGCCTTGGAGTATTTTCTTCTGAGGCAGGACGATCAATGTTTGCGGCCATAAAGGAAAAATAAAAAAAATTCTTTTATAGTTCTAATACGTCTTTAAACCAACAAACAAATTGTCACCCTTTCCTTTTGTTGATACGAGATAAGTACCTCTTCTTCTTCACCCTTGTTCCACAACCTGCAGCTTTTATGTTCGATAAATATTATTCTCGAGAGCTTTGAATTTTAAACGCCTTTGTGACTGTATAAGTGACTGTTTGACTGAAGATTTTTGTTGTCAGTGTGAAATTGACTGTACTTAGTGACCTGTTTGTCCTGTGTTGTCGTCATGTTGTCTGACTGTGCTTGGGGAGTTGTCTAAACTTGAAGGTTGGTTGGAGCACGGCAGTGAGTGGGCATGCGCTGTGAGGTATACAAAGTATGTAGAATTGAGAATAAAGTCAGTTGTTACACAGACCACAGTCTTAAATTCATGTCATACTACACTATTGCAGTCAAGAAAAAACGTATTAATAATCTATAATAATAATTCCCGAGCGGATCTTTTTTGTTCGCCACGAACTCATTGCTCTCATTCTCTCCTTGCCTGCCGTTCGGTTGATTACTTGAGCACCAAATGCACACAAAAGAAAACATTTCTTCGTCACTGAGTTAAATAAACGAGGTCTACCTCATTTTCACCTCCTCTTATGACTTGGCAATGATGATTTACCCAGAACTGTGGAAATAATTGATTAAATAGTTTATGATGAAATATCAGATAAGGACACAGATCCAATGCTTTAAGATAAGATACGATTCTTTATTGATCCAAATAACTGGAATTTTTTTTATTACATTGGACATATTCAATTTGGCACAAAATTAAATATAGATTTTAACATAAGAAAACTACTGGACTTGGTAGCCAGGCATGATATAGTATCAAACAACTTTAGTTTTCAACTGACCATACGTTTTTCGCAATTTTTCTATTTATATCCAATCAAATTTACTTTCAAGATAAGATGTTTTTATTTTCCTTTGGATCAAAGTAATTGTGTTTTTTTACAATCACATTGTGCATATTCATCTTCAGCACATAAACAGCTACATGTTTTAGCCGAGACAATTAAAAAAAAAAATTACAACAATTTAAACACAACACATCTAAAGTGTTTTTTCTACCCTAAAAATAAGCCACCATTTAAAATAATAATTATAATGATATAATAATCTTAGTTTCACTTTTGCAATGCTGAAACCTTCGTGGTTTTGTTGGATTCAACCTTTTGATGAAAGTGGCATTATAGACATAAAATTTGTTTTACAGATATAATTTACAATCTTACAGTTGAGAGTAACGTAAAACTTTTAATAAAGTTTATTTCTGAATTTTTAACGATTACGATATTTGGACCTTTGTTGCTTTAAAAAAAATAATAACATTGCCATTATTCACTTTTGGCAAATTTCTTTACCAGGAAAAATATGGCGCTGGCAACATCCGGTCCGATAATGGCGCACCCACACAAAACCATCAAAACAATTCCCAGACTTCCAACAGCCGAGGCCTCCTTCCTCTCATCCTTTGCGCATGTCACAGCTCGACGAAACGACGACAAGCTCTTCTTGTAGCGTATCGCCTCCGTTTTATTCTCTGCGTCCAGACTCGTCTTCGCCATCGCTAACCGTTCAGAAAAATTATATGTATTCCCTCTGGAGCAGTAGCAGGCGCAGCTCTTAAACCTCGGTGACTTTCGACAGGACCAGCCGTCTTCGGCAAGCTTGTAACCGAGAGGACAGTAGCAGAGGTAAGAGCCCGGGACGTTAGAACAGTCATGTTCGCATAGCGTGGCGTTCTCAAGGCATTCGTCCACGTCATCACAGGTGCTGTTGTCACCGGCATTTAACCTGAAGCCGCCGGGACACCCGCAGACGTAAGAGCCAAACGTGTTAGTGCAGTTTTGGTCGCAGGGGTCATCTTGGCACTCGTCCTCATCCACACACGTACTGTCGACATCAGATGCGGGCACTAAACCTGGTGGGCATGAAGAGTTGTCTTCGGTGATGTCATCCGTTGTCTGGGTGTATAGCTCGGTACAGTTCAATTCACACTGACACAGGAATGAATACGAATTTGAGCAATCTCTGTCGCTTAACCCCGAAGAGCTTATCCGTGTGCAATATTGATTGTTGAATTTTGAAGACGGTTTTTTATTTATTCTTTTCTCAAGAAAATTGATCCAAAATTTGTTTTTCTTATAGAACCTATACTTCTTTGACATTTCCCTAATTCGCTTGCACACAACGTCATATTCACTTGAAGTAGAGAATGTTGCCAATTTAGACTGAATCTCTGCGCAGGAGTTAATGGCCGATTTATAATTCTGTTTGTCGCTAGGAACCAAATAGATTTGTCCCGAAACATTTAACTTGTGGAAATTAGATATAGAAGCTCCCTCGGCTTGACCTGTGTGAATGGAATTAATGGACATGGCTTAGGTTAGGTTTTCAGCGCTATACATTTGTGAAATTGTGCCTAGTTACTATTAGGAGATCAACTCCATGCATGGTGTTGAAAGGATACATAAAAGGGCCCATGTAGTAGCCCCATGTTTCAACGTTGTCGTTCAAAAGGAAATCGAGATGATTTATGCAATTATGGAGCATGTAAACAATTATTTTAATGATCAATTGATTTTTCTTATGACTAATTTGGTGGATAATATTAATATCAAGATATGAGAACCCTTGAAATATAGAACAAAGCAAAACAGCAAAAAAAAAAAAAAAAAAAAAAAAAACCATAAAAAAAAAAAAAAAAAAAAAAAAAAAAAAAAAAAAAAAAAAAAAAAAAATAGCGACTGAACTTTATTTAAATGAGTGGGACACAAGAAGTGACATAGAAAAAGAAACTTAGTTGAAAAGAAATTGACTTTCGCAGTCGCGAATCAACCGTGACTTGAAATAAAAATCAATAAAAAATATTTCGGGAACGAGCGTAGAGAGCTTTGAGGTGCAAGTTGCAGCTACAAAACACACCCGTAAGTGTTGGGTCTGTAGACAGGCGGACAGACAATTTAGGCAGTACATCAATGTACGGCATCAATCAACTGCATGCACTTTATGTACTTGATATTATATAATGGACATCGAGCACGAACAACTTAAGCATCGTTTGTGCTGATTGCGAACTTGGCTTTGTATGCGCAGATGACCGATGAGACCAATTTTGGCCATGGAATGTTCCCGGTGCAATAACTGCAGGGGATGGATGGGACATTCCAGGCGCAGAGTTAACTCGGGATCGTCTCGCATGACTTCTGTGCTCTACAGCGGCTGTTCGCTTGCTTCATGTTGCATGGAGTATTTGGGCTCAACACAAGGACTCCGAGGAGCTGACTGGTACAGGGCGTCGGTCTTTTTTTTGTGTTAATGGTGAGACAGAAGTTTGAGCAGGCATTACTGAAATTAGAAACACCGCGTTGAATATCCGTTTCTGATCCAGCCTTTAGGGCACAATCTTCGTCTCTATCTCTCTGTCTCTGTCTCTCTCTCTCTTTCTCTCTCTCTCTCTCTCTCTCTCGGAAGGCATGAGTCAGGATGGCTTAAAACATTAGAATGAAATATGTTGGGACCAGGACACGCCTTTGTTTGACGCCACTTGTCACAGGGTAAAGGTTTAGATCCCTCCCAAATTTTCCAGAACCCTAGCTTGCAAACCATCATGGCATTACAGTACCACTGAAATGACCTTTCTGGGGGCAACCCTATTCGGCCATGATCCTCCAAAGACCTTCTCTACTAACACCGCCGAAAGCCTTTGTCAGGTTTACATAAATGGAGGCTGTCGCAAAGTTGGCGGTTCCCTTAAAGCCTGTACAGGTGAACAGTAGATGCATCCTTGAAATCCTGTGGAGTCTTCTCTTGCTGCCACATAAGTAGGAACAGCGGGTTTAACATTTCAACCAGAGTTGTGTCCCCTTTTTTGTATATTTCAGATGGGATCTAGTCATCACCTGGGGCTGAGCTTTTGCCATTCGAAAGGAGACATATAGCTTGATGAGTCTCGGTTAGAATAAAGGTGTCTTCCATTTAGTGTTTGAGTTACACCTGGGTGAGATGATATATGTCTTCAACATTGAAGATTGAAGGTCAAATTGAAGGTCAAATTGAAGGTCAAATTAGAACTTTGTAAAAAAAAAATTAAGGCTCCGCGTCCACTACTAATTGTTTCTTCTCAGTGATTAGACATTTCTCCCCAGCACTCAGAAGTGGGGATGATCCTGATCAAGTGGGGGCCGTAAACCACTTCAAGAGTGGAGTAAACAATTTTCAGGTCACGTCTATCCGCATAGCCCTACAATGTCCACCTGGCCAGATCATTTCATATAGGGGCTGTTCTGCTTTCAGTCCGCCTCTTCCTAACCCTGAAGCGTGCTCACATTCCAAGAAGTGATTTTAGAGGGATTTTTTTAACAAATCTTTTGCTTGGATTTTTGACCGCATAGACAGGGTCCAACCCCGAACTGTATTAGGCTTGAAAAGGAAGAGTGGAGCAGACAATGTTTAGGGTAGCTTTTCTAACCCTTTTCTCATTTAATGGAGGCGAGCAGTGTATTCCTAAAGAGGGCTTCTCAGTGACTCTGGGGTCTGCCGGACACCACTTCATGCTTCCTGTCAGCGATGAACGACCCCGGCGCTTGCCCATCGCCACAGGAATTTTAATGAAGACTTTGATGGAATGAATGATGACTAAAGCGACACGCGCCGTGACTTGTACGAAGAAGAATCGCATCAGTCGTCAGGCTCACTTTCTCGCCAAGTACCCCTTGGGCCCAGCAGCAGGACGATATCGAAACTGCGGGGCTCGGGATTGGGTGCAGGGGATGACATGGCATTTTACGTGTTGTTCCACGCTCTACAAGATTCAAATCACCTTGCTGTGTCCGCTTTTTGCTCGTTGACCAAATATTGGTTCCTCCGCGCATTTCACGGGATCCTCTGTTTACATGCTGTGGGGGACAAGCCCTTTTTACCGAATATTCGATTTCATCCCTTCACTACTCTCAACCTGTTTTTTCCGGCTAGTCGAAGCCGTTGTCCGTCGTGTTTCCTCTGCGCATGCTACACCTTCTTGGAGAGACAGCTGAGATCAGCTGAGAACAGGAACACAGATTGATTAGCTACCCTAAAGGGGTGCGACTGCTGCCCAATCAGAGGTACTAACTCTTCATAAGTGCCCAATACACTAGTTTTAAGTTATATTTGTTGCAGAAAAAAGATAAAATGCGATAAGAAAATATGTACTTAATGATTCAAATATATGGACATCTATTTTTGTCCCTCTTTAATCACGTGGCTAGATACAACAGTCTTCAATCACATGTCAAGATATCCCACTCTTCAATCATATGGCTAGATATCTCACCGCTCAATTATATGGCTAGATATCCCACCCTCAAATTATATTTTAAAAAAAAGCAAAGTTCCTACTTACTGATGCCTTCCAAGACAATCAATAAAAATAAGACTTGCACACAAATCTTCATCATTCTTGTGATGGCCTCTCAGGTACCGAACTACAGACGCCTTGAAATATCTGTAAGGATGATTAATTAGACGGGATAGAATATACTTACTGGTATATACTTACTGGAATATACTTACTGGAATATACTTACAGGAAAGATGTTCCATTTACAGACAACTTGGTGTTTGGGTTATTATGCAGAAAAAAAGGATAGAGAACGAGATAGATAAAGAATTAGACAGATAGAGACCTAGAAAGATAGAGGTATTGATTTAGAGCCTTAATTATAGGGCAATGTCGTTCTGTCTCAAGTTTATTCTCTTCTTAAACATTATTAAGAAATTATGAGTGAAAATATTATTATTATGAGTGTACCACCTTCAGAGACCTATTTCCAACAACTACCGCACAATATATCTTCCTTTTTCATTAGCGGGAACACCCGGTAGCTGGAGCTATACACCGCTGACAAACTTTCGTAGTACGTGTTCAAGATGCGGGCGTTTCAGTGCTAATCGGTTTGACCCATACTTGTATGGGTTGCGTTAACACTATAACAGGATTTTTTTTTCATTTTAAGCTTTAACATCTTTATTGTTACTTTCTCTTAGTCAACCATAAGGATCTCGAAAACTTTGGGGAAACAATTAAATAGTATAAAAGTCATAACTTGTGATTGAAAAAAAAATAGAAGAAATCTAACTTTAATTATAGGAATAGTTGCTAACAATGTTTAACAGATCTCCATGTTTAAGGTTGTTCACATGTCCACGTTTTGACTCCCTCACTTTGGGTTTAAATATTCCAACCACGTTAGCTACGCAAACACGACACATCTTCATCGTAGGATTCAATTCAACAACTCTTTACTCGTGTTGCATGTTGACTAATTAAAAAAAAAAAAACAACCACACCAAAACGCCAATGTTGCGGAAATCAAGAAGTCTCATTACTTTCCAAACACTAGACGTGTTCACGAGCACACGCTAAGAGACAACTGGCTTGTGGCGACGCGCTTACTTTAAACGCCTCATGTCGGTGGCAGGGTTTGAGTTCAGGGTTACAGTTGCCCGGCACAGTTCACCTCCGCTTGGGACATGGCGATCTTGTTTACAGGTAATTATTTGGGACAAAGGAAATGGAACGCCCTACTTCAATTTCACACAAACTCGATACGGTAGAAAGTTTCTCAAATGTTGTTTTTCTCGAAAACAAATTTAAAAAAAAAAAAATTGTTCTGGCCTGCAATCTCATCAAGAGATATCGCCGACACAATAAATCCATATGTAATTTGAATAATGAATGTTTGTATTAATGTTTATAATGAATTAAAAGTCTACCAATAAATCATATGAAAAAGGGGATTGAGGCCATGACAATTATTTTGAGAATCACAAGACTGTTTGAGGTCGATGTCACGGAACATTAGTGTAACAACGTCACCTGACCTTCCATTCATTGCCTTCGCACCAAACAAACAAATAGTTAACTTAAAATGATGCCAATAATTAATTATTTTTGTAAATGACACAGGTTCCCAACTTTTTAACGCTGAACAGCCATATTGATTGGACCCCAGTGCTAGATAATAAAACCTACGCTATTTCTCTGTCTATCGCAACTCATTGAAGCACCACGCGGTGTCTTGGGGACCTCTGCTTTATTTTAGAGTCGATATACGACACGAATAATTTCAATTTCTCACATTTACTTTGCCATGAACAAAGGAGCTAATGGCATGGAGAGAGAATCAATATGTTCATATGTCTCTACTATAAAGGCGGTGGAATTACTCACTCGACACTGGGGTTGTCTTTGTACAGGTGATTTGTTCCCTTCTGAAGGGCAATTAAAATGGCAATGTATGGACGATATGTTTATGAAAGATGGTGGCTTACTGCTGACACAGGGGGGTGTTGAGAGCAAGACCAGGCCGAGACGTCAAGACTCTATTCATCCACAGCAGTCGTTATTTATCTTTCTGATGGTAACCAATAATGAAAAAAAAAATATTCGAAAATCATTGCGATGACAAGTCGATATTGTGACGCAGGATGTGGGTGATGAGGAACGTATCAAAGAGATCGGCTTGGGGTGGTTGCTGTTGGGGCGTGGTAGATTTAGCTGGGTGGTTGCTGTCGGGGCATGGTAGATTTAGCTGGGTGGCTGCTGTTGGGGCGTGGTAGATTTAGCTGGGTAGTTTCTGTAAGGGCATGGTAGATTTAGTTGGGTAGTTGCTGTTAGGGGGTGGTAGATTTAGTTGGGTAGTTGCTGTTAGGGGGTGGTAGATTTAGTTGGGTAGTTGCTGTTGGGGCTTGGTAGATTTAGGTGGGTAGTTGCTGTTAGGGCATGGTAGATTTAGGTGGGTAGTTTCAGCTGAGACATGGTAGATTTAGGTGGGTAGTTTCTGTTGGGACATGGTAGATTTAGGTGGGGAGTTTCTGTTAGGGCATGGTAGATTTAGCTGGGTAGTTGCTTTTGGGCCATGGTAGATTTAGGTGGGTAGTTTCTGCTGAGGCATGGTAGATTTTGCTTGGTAGTTGCTATTGGGGCATGGTAGATTTAAGGTGAGTAGCTGCTGTTAAGGAATGGTAGAGTTAGCTCGGTAGTTGCTGTTGGAGCATAGTAGATTTAGCGATGTTTTCGAAACATTTAGCAAATGAACTATTAAAACAACAACAGCAACCTTATCCTACTCTACGTTTTTATGTTTGAAATATTTATATCCATTTTTGCAGGGAATTTGATTTCATCAGTTTCCATGGTAACAAGTTTTATGTTGCTTTGTTGACTGATATGGCTCGATTATTTCATGGCTTTTTGCATTTCTTTCTATCTCTTCCTCCCACCCACTCTCTCCCCCTCTCTCTCCCATCTTCCCCTCTCTCTCTCTCCATCCCTAACCCCCTATCTCTCTCTCCCTCTCTCTCTCCATCCCTCATCCCTCTCTGTCTCTCGTTCCCTCCCCCTCTCTCTCTCTCTCTCTCTCTCTCCATCCATCCTCTCTCTCTCTATGTGTGTGTATATGTGTGATGCCGTGAGAAGAAGTGTAAAACGGACACAAAGTCACAAAGGGTTTTACTGATTCACACAGACTGAAGGAAGTAGACGCCATCGGTGAGACCGCAGTTAACACAGACTCGGGGAATCTGTCCTAAAAGGAATACAACAATAAAGGAAAAAAAATAATTTTTTTCTGATTTTCTTTTTTTACATTACTATATTTATTGTTTAAATTAATGTTTTCAAAGGCCATCACATTGACGCGTCTGTTTTAAGATAGCGCTCCTGTTTTATTATTTATTTATTTTTTTAAAATTTATTATTCACCTTTTGCTTATGACTCTTTGTTTAATAATACTACATTTTTTATGCTGCTAGCTTTAATTTATGATTATTTGATGGGGCAATCTTGAGCAGCAATAACATTATCCTTATATGTCATTGCCATGACATGACGCTCCTTGTTCCTTATAGAGAGCTTATACAGAATCTCCCACTGCGCCGCTGGCCTTGTGGAAACCTTAAACGCTTTAAAACCCCTCCATCCCACACCCCTTTATCCCTCTTGGTGCTGGGTGGCAGAGTGGCTTAACTGAGTTAATCCGTAACTTGTGGACTCGAGTTCAATCTCCAGCAAAAACGAGACGAGCAAAAACAACACCGGCACCCTGGGTGGAAGGGACTCGTTAGTCTTGGGTGGCAAACTTTGAAATGAAACCCGGAGATGGAGTCCCGCATGTGGTATGACACGCACACAATGAAAAATGAAATATGCTGGTCTACCGCACCCTGGTCAATTTTTCAGTCGTCAAAACTAAGACTTACTTGTCATTGAACTCAACAAAATACAGCGTAACTTGGTCATCTTCGAATGCTGGGAACGAGCAATATCCCACGACCTCTGCAATCCACAACCCCCTCCCGCATCAAACTATCTCCCATCCCACTAACCTTTGTCTCACACAAACCCATGCATCCCCCAGTCTTCTGCATCCCACAAACCCATGAATCACACAAACCCCTCAATCCTACAAACCATCCTATCCTACAAACCCCTCAATCCTACAAACCCCTTCATCCTACAAACCCCTCCATCCTACAAACCCCTTCATCCTTCAAACCCCTCCATCCACAAATCCCTCCATCCACAAAGCCTTCCATCCTACAAATCCCTCCATCCTACAAACCGCTCCATCCAACAAACCCCTCCATCCTACAAACCCCTCCATCCTACAAACCCCTCCATCCTACAAACCCCTCCATCCTACAAACCCCTCCATCCAACAAACCCCTCCATCCTACAAACCGGAGGTAGGTTGTTTGGGGTCCATCCTACAAACCGCTCCATCCAACAAACCCCTCCATCCTACAAACCCCTCCATCCTACAAACCCCTCCATCCACAAATCCCTCCATCCTACAAACCCCTCCATCCACAAACCCCTCCACCCACAAACCCCTCCATCCTACAAATCCCTCCATCCTACAAATCCCTCCATCCTACAAATCCCTCCATCCACAAACCCCTCCATCCACAAACACTTCTACTCCTTAATGCGTAAACTTGAATACCATGGGAGTCTATAGAGAAAAAAAATCAATATTTGTTTCTATTCTCTCAAGGGCAAGTTTTATTTAGTCCGTGTCGTGTGTGTGTGTGTCGTGTGTATGTGTGTGTGTGTGTGTTTGTTTGTGTGTGTGTGTGTGTGTGGTCCCGATGACAGTCAAATGTTTGATTTTTTTCGATGAGTACGATAAGACCTTCTTGGAAGAATTTAATGACCTACTTCTAAATATCTTCATTTAAGAGCAGTACTTCTATGTAAGTTAATTTATTAGATAACGCCTGACCCTGACATCAGAAAGAAAACTGTCAAGGACACGGAAATAAAAGTAGTTCCCAAATGAGCAAACGTATTTGGGGGCGGGAAGGTGCATTTACAAAATGTCATATTAAAAACGATCGTGAAAAAAACAAAAACAACAACCACAACTTTATTCCGCCGCATCTAACATAGTTCCTCATTGAGATTCTATTTATAGATGTTGATGTTATGGGCGACACGTTCTTAGTTTCTTGTGTCGTTCCTCATTGAGATTCTATTTATAGATGTTGATGTTATGGGCGACACGTTCTTAGTTTCTTGTGTCGTTCCTCATTGAGATTCTATTTATAGATGTTGATGTTATGGGCTACACGTTCTTAGTTTCTTGTGTCGTTTTTCAGATGTTCCCAGTATTAAGAGGTATTAATGCTCCGATTCTAGAAGTGCTGGTACAATTTTCATCAACTTTTGGGTGGTTTTCATAGGGAATCGTTTGCTGTGAGCTAAGGCTAAAAATGATGTTTCCGTTTAGATAAAAAATGGTTAAACTTTTTAAAATAAATACTCTCGAACGCACATTTTTGTTGCTCGCCCCTCCCGTTATTTAGGCCAATAAACCAGTATTTCTAAAATTGTGAACTTGTAAAAAAATATTTTACATTTAAAACATATTTTTCATGAACATTTCGATTTATTTCCAATTGTCATTCGAAACGAAAAACAACAACAATAAAAGCTGACATCTCAACTTCATCAAAGTTCTTGATTGTCTACCCATTAAAGTTCTTGATTGTCTCCCCATTACAAATAGTGTTACAAGCCGCATTACCTCCACACACACACAACTGTCCGTTGACCCAGGCAAGGGGGTTAATAATGGCTGCCATGGGGACACAGTTGGCCAGGCAGCTGATTTTTTCAGGGTTACATTGTTCACAGTAGGTAGGGACGTTCACTGAAATAAGCATGTGAAATTTAGCAGTAATGAGAGTAGTAGTGAATTTTTGACTCATTAACACAGCAGTACTACCCATGAAGCTGTAGAAAATCATGAAATTGTTTCAAATACCGTCTTAAGGGCTTGAGATTATTTCAAACTTTGGTGGAGAGTGTAGCTCGTGAATTCAATACATGCGTAGCAGTTACTTTTTATTTGTATCATGGCCATTAGAACTTGTACTTTGGCCTCACAGGTCACTGTGGCGTAGCTAGGGATTTGGGGGCCCGGGGGGCTTGGCCTCTTTAGGGGCCCCTGCATTTTAACATTCGACACTATTTAATGTAAAAAAAATTCGGACACGCCTTTGGGGGCCCCCCTCAAGTAGGGGCCCGGGGGACTTTCGAATTTGGACCCCCCTCACCCTCCCCTAGCTACGCCACTGACGGGTCGGCAACCTTTTTGTGCAAAGGGCCGAACGAACATTTATTTTTTTGGCCGGTCTCATTATATTCTTTCTAGGAAATTTGGACAGCGCATCAGATGAACTCAACAAATTTCAAACATACGCGGTAAAATAATGTTAAAGTTTCACTATTTTTACAAAAGGGCTTATTAATTGATCAAATAATTCGGCAAATATTGCATATTTTCCGAAAAAAAAATGCATCCATTTCCTGAAAAGCCCGCAATATGGCGTATCTGGTCGTAGGTTGCTCCCCCTACTTTAAAGAGAAGTTTAAACACGTCAGTTTATCTTTATTTAAAATTACAATAATATTTGTTTTTTGTTTTTTTGTTATTCGTTTTGCTTTCGGGAAATACCGGTAGCTGAGTAACGGCAGCTGCCAAACAGCCATGACTTTCTAAACGTGTCTGTTATGTTTTAATCAATGAAATTAGACAACGTGTAAATTATAATAATTTAAAAAAAAATAATAATCCGAATGTTTCCATCAAGATTAGCTTGCAGATTACACTTTACAAACACACATAGGTCATCAATGAACAGATAAGTTATATCATTGACATCAATGAACAGATTAGTTATATCATTGGCATTAATGAACAGATTAGTTACATCATCGAGATTAATGAATATATTAGTTATATCACAGACATTAATGAACAGATTAGTTATATCATTGACATCATGAACAAATTAGTTATATCATTGACATTAATGAACAAATTAGTTATATCATTGACATTAATGAACAGATTAGTTATATCATTGACATCATGAACAAATTAGTTATATCATTGACATTAATGAACAAATTAGTTATATCATTGACATTAATGAACAGATTAGTTATATCATTGACATCAATGAACAAATTAGTTATATCATTGACATTAATGAACAAATTAGTTATATCATTGACATTAATGAACAGATTAGTTATATCATTGACATCAATGAACAAATAAGTTATATCATTGACATTAATGAACAGATTAGTTATATCATTGATGGATGGCTCTAAAATTACTGAGGGAAAAAATTACAGCCGAATCCTCAACTCACATAGTCCGAACACATTGGCTAGGCAGCCAGCCAGGATTAAAATCAGGAACAGCTTCATTTCTCTGCTGACAGTGCTGTAAGTGAAGGAATGAAGTAAAATGGACATAAGCCTCTGAATCTTATCATTTTATAGATTTCTGCCTAGTTACTGGTAGTGCACAGAATGGTCGCATGGAATTTAAAAAGAAAATATAACACAGTTCCTTGGTTAGGAATTAGACTTTAAGTTTAAAAAGAAATGTGCTGTAACATTACAGCAATTCATTAGCAAACAGTGGCGTGGTTAGGATTGGTTAGGGCCGCTCGGGGCAGGCCAAGATTTTGAGCAACGCCCAAGAAACCAAAATTTTCAGTAAGCCGACAAAAATGTCAACCCTCTATACATAGAAAAAAATCGTGGACAACAAAGTGAATGACCTCTCCCCCCCCCAGCCCCCAGGCTTGTTTTACCCAAGCTATATTCAAGCAGCGGAACTTCAACTACATTTATTGTATTTACTATTTTCAATAAAGCAAACAAAACGTGTCAACGACAGACAATTGGGTCATGTCAGTTTGAGAAACCTGGCTGGTTGTCTCATTTAAGTCTAAACGAAGGTGACGCTTTGTTTTCTCAAGCACTGCAGAATATTCGGAGCAAACACGTCAGTCATCTCAATACAGACTCCAGTAAACTCTGAAGCGCTTGACTATGTTTAGAGCTACTAGGTTGTCATGGAAACGCAATAACCAAACGTGTATACATATCTGATTCTGAGCGAATCGGTTTGAAATTGACGAGTACTAAAGCACTGTGATTGTGTAACACCAAAAACGACATCCGGATATCTTCATGTAAGGTATTTTGCTCAGATGTTACCGCAATATATATATATTTTTTTACTTCCTGCGATATGCAAGAAATTTTTCTAAATTAATTATGACCGTTTTAGGGGAGGCCATTAAATTTTGACCCACTCCGGGTGCCACAGGTTCAAATTACGCCACATATCTGTGTAGAAAAAACTCATCTGATGTTCTGGTGGAACCTGACACCTAATGGGAAAAATATAAATTTGACAGCACTCCTAACAAGCCATCTTGTAATCACAGAGATTTGCCATCACATTTCGCTGTTCAGTAATTGTAAAGGGAATTGTGAAACCTTTTGATGAGGACCTATTCGTTAGGCACTTGTTCCTGTCCTTAGGAAGTGTTTTATAGTCCGAGTGTCTTCAGTCGCGCTTTCTTGCTGTCATCTTAAAAGCCCACGCGTGCTTTTTACAGCTAGCCGCTGTGTCTCCAGTTGTTTTTAAATGATTTGTGTTTTTTTTTTTAATTTTAATTTCTCCATGCCAGAGAGGTTATCTAGCATTTGCTATAACTTTCATCCGTCTGATTTGTAGAGATTTTCAGACGTACTTAGCCAATCAGAAACGTTTGTCGTCAATTACTTCCAGGAATCAGGCCGCGAGCAGAAGTTGTTTCTGTTTGGCGGCTTTATCCAGACTTTCGCTTTTGCTTTACGAGCTCTTCCAGATCTTTTTCCTCTGAGTTCTGGAAGTTTCTTGGGATAACTCACCTGGTTACCCGGAGACGACTGCCAATGAAATTTGTCGTATTCGACATTTAAGTCGTTTTTCGCATTTGTGCCAGTTTGCTTGACAAAACTGCAAATACCTTCCTTGAAACGTGCCTTACAACTTAGTGGTATTTAGCCTTATTCACAGGTGGATCAGTCTATGGCCACTAGTCACCTCGTCTAGGACATCCAGTCTCTCCTTAGACTCGCGGTCCTCTAAGATAAGCGTCATGTTTGGCAGGGATTCCGTACAGTGTCCCGTATGGAGCAGTGTTGGAATACTGTAATCCTTTTCTTAGCCGAAGAAAGCTTTATGCCGAAACTTTTTTGGGGGGTTATGCATTTTCTTCATACCTTGTTCCACATATTTTCTTCTACCTAACCTGATTGTAATCTCTCCCCGCATATTTACCCCTAGAATCCAATTTTAACCCCTCACCCCACCCCATCGCCATGATCTTCGTTCAAGGAGCCATTCAGTCCTCGACATATATTTTCAGATTCATTAGCATCTGTTGGTGGCCTGATTAACTAACTTACAAGTCCGCTTGCACCAAATACAGTTCGAGAAACTTTGAAAATGGCATAATGAAATAACATCAGGTTCTAGTTCTTGCCATCGGCACCATATGTCCCCGTTAACCTCAAGATGTATACATGGTAAATACATAGTCGTTTGTGCATCTGTGTTTGCGTTTGCTAAAGAGAGAGAGAGAGAGAGAGAGAGAAAGTTTGTTGACCCATATGCAAATGGATCACACCCCAACAGACTTCTACTTCAATATGCTAGACAACAACAGGGACCCGACCTGCCGGCATTGCACACTGGCCCCGAAACTTTGGCACCTTTGTAGACTTTATGCCACAAACTTGAACGTATGGAGTACTGGGCGGTTGGCGAATCATGCGTATATAAAATGTTTTATGGCACAGCCCAACAGATGGGGCGCGTTGGCAAAGTATTAGCCCGGGCCTGAAAGCGTTCACCTACACGCCGCGCCACAATATGCATGCTACTCAAAGAAAAAGGGAGTGTGTGGGGGGGGGGGGGAAAAAAAAAATAAAAAAAAAAAAAAAAAAAAAAAAAAAAAAAAAAAAAAGTTGGCAAAGTATTAGCCCGGGCCTGAAAGCGTTCACCTACACGCCGCGCCACAATATGCATGCTACTCAAAGAAAAAGGGAGTGTGTGGGGGGGGGGGGAAATCAACAATATACACAAAAGAAAAATACAAAACAGACAATATAAAGATTTTAATTTAATTGCATAATGTTTGTCATTAAACTTTCCGGTGCAGTATCCTTATTTTCCAACCCCATCACAGATGGGCTGCGTCAAACACTCTATGGAGTTTGGGTCGCTTAAGCCACATATGCAAGATCTCTTGAAGTTGAGCTGAGGGGAGCACACGGCTTTACAGATGAGCTGCTCGAGCTGACAGTTGTCACAGAATGAGGGAAGACTGAGCAGTCCTAAACGGAACACAAGATTAAAAGGAAAAGACTTATTTATAGCTGTAAAAAAAATAACGATGCCTTTCTAATAAACTAGAAATAACATGACAAAAAAATGGCGGCAGCAATTCATGAACTTCCCATGAACTAAGTTTACTGGACAAAACAAGCATACAAATAAAACACTTTATAAGACTACCAGTTGGTGCTGACTTATTCATTTTGCGCCCTGATTGAAACCAGCGCATCATCCACGTGTGCATGCAGAGAGAATTATTATTTGTAAGTTGCTTGTCTACCAAGTCAGGACTTGGGCCTGTCTCATATTTTACCATCTTTATTTTATGATGGTATATTAACTCTATTTTATTCTAGAGTATTTATTGTGTTGTGCTATATTTTTAATGGCACTTTACTTGCTTTTGGGACTGATTGTGTTTTCATGATATATTTTTTAACAAAAATTGTTATTTATGATTAAGGAAAAGGACTATCACAGACATGTCGATATTGCTGGGTAAAAATGTAAAAAGTTGGATGAGTTTGTATGGCGATCATTTAATTTCAGTAGGATCTTTGAGGGAAACAGGTTCAGAAAAGGATGGCTTCAGGGAGAGAGAGAGAAAAAGATATCGAAATAAAGTTAGGCGGGAGTGGGACAGACAGTGAGAGTGAGAGTGAGAGAGAGAGAGAGAGAGAGAGAGTGGTGGAGAGAGGGGGAGAGAGACAGAGAGAGAGAAAGAGGGCGAGAGAAGAGAGAAATAGAGAGAGAACAAGACAGGAGAGAAAGAGACAAGAGAGAATGGGACAAGAGAGAAAGAAGCAAAGGAAGAGAGAGAGAGAGAGAGAGACTGAGCGCGAAAGAGAAAGAGTGGGTGAGTGGAAGAGAGAGAAAGGAAGATAGTAGGAGAGAGATACTTAAGATGTATAAAATTAAGTTGTAATAAACTATGAATCCTGTCTTATAATAATTTATTAATGAAATGTGTAGAGGTACCCCTAAGAGGTTTGGACAATGCAATATGACATCTTGATTACAAGCAAGCCACCGGATAGCATCATTGTTAACTTGTCCTAGTCATATCCATCTTGTACATATACATATATATATATATGTATATATATATATATATATATATATATATATATATATATATATATATATATACACACATTTTTCAGTGGTACTATCTCTATGACATTGTTTATGATATACACACATTTCCCAGTGGTACTATCTCCATGACATTGTTTATGCCTGACCACAATAAAACGACCACAGCGTTGCTCATCTAGAGAAAGCTTTAAAAGTTTGTTCAATCTTACCTTGACAAGTAAAACACACCAAGGAGAGAGCGATTAAAAAGACCAGAGACTTCATTTTGAGATTTCACAAACACAGTAGAGCGTGTATGAAGCCTTAAGACTAGTCTTACCTATCTGTAATCTACAGAACACGATCTTCTTTTATAAGCACAACAAAGTGAACTTAAGTGCGACTTATGGATAAAACTATAAACACACACGCACGCACACACAAACACACACAGAAACAGAGAGAGAGAGAGAGAGAGAGAGAGAGAGAGAGAGAGAGAGAGAGAGAGAGAGAGAGAGAGAGAGAGAGAGAGAGAGAGAGGGAGATAAAGACACACGGACAGATGTAAAATTTATTGAATGTTAAAAAGCTTACAGTTATTGATACAGAATACTTTGATTTATTTGTAATTATGACAATCGTCATTAGTTTCATTTCCGCTTTGATATTAACAGATTCTGTTCGTTAGAACAGCAAGGGTTAAAGCAGTGGTTCTAAACCTTTCTAAAGCCACGACCTTTTAATAGAGTTCCTCATGCTGTGGCGACCCCCGGCCACAAAATTATTTTAGTTGCTACTTCATAAATGTAGAGCATATGTGTTTTCAGATGGTCTGAGGCGACCCCTCGGAAAGGGTCGTGCAACCCCCAAAGAAGAACCGCTGGGTTAAAAGAATATAAATATCCCACTCGCTGAATTCCTTCTACTGCCTATTTAAATCATTGACACAATTCTCTCCAACCCACAATTCATTCAGTTTTACAATCCCTCAATCTCACAATTCCCCTAATCCCAAAATGCCCCTGATCTCACATTTCCCATAATGTCATAATTCCCTTAACCTCATAATTCCCCTAATCTTGCAGTTCCCTTAATCTCATAATGCCCTTAATCTCATAACTCCCTTAATCTCACAATCCATCAATCTCACAATTCCCTTAATCTCACAATTCCCCTAATCTTGCAGTTCCCTTAATCTCATAATGCCCTTAATCTCATAATTCCTCTAATCTCACAATCCCCTTAATCTCATAATTCCACTAATCTCACAATTCCCTTAATCTCATAATTCCACTAATCTCAAAATTCCTTAATCTCATAATTCCACAAATCTCAAAATTCCCCTAATCTTACAATTCCCTTAATCTCATGATGCCCTTAACCTCATAATTCCACTAATCTCACAATTCCCTTTATCTCATAATTCCACTAATCTCACAATTCCCTTTATCTCATAATTCCACTGATCTCACAAATCCCTTAATCTCATAATTCCACTAATCTCACAATTCCCTTAATCTCATAATTCCACTAATCTCACAATTCCCTTAATCTCATACTTCCCCTAATCTCACAATTCCCTTAATCTCACAATCCCTCATCTCAAAATTTCCTTAATCTTAAAATTTCTCTTAATCTCACAATTCCCTTAATCTTATAATCCCCCCCCTTTTTTTTTACAATCCCATTCCTCCCTTTCCATCTGATATAACCCTCTATTCAATAAAACTTATTTCACAACCCCTTTTCTTGAACAATTCACTAATTCCGGAACGTCCCACCATTCATTAAACCCCTCCAAGTCACAACCTATCATCCCAAAAAATTTAACCCCATCCGTCCATTAAACCTCTATTCCACAATTCCTACCACCCCATTCCTTTAAAAAAAACACAAAAAAAAAACATTTCCCAAAATTGTTTCAAACCCTCAATCCCGTACACCGCACAACGCCCTCCAACCCACAACCTTACTCCATCGAACTGTCCATTCAATTCTAAACCCCTACTCCATCGAACTGTCCATTCCATTCTAAACCCCTACTCCATTGAACTGTCCATTCCATTCTAAACCCCTACTCCATCGAACTGTCCATTCCATTCTAAACCCCTACTCCATCGAACTGTCCATTCCATTCTAAACCCCTACTCCATCGAACTGTCCATTCCATTCTAAACCCCTACTCCATCGAACTGTCCATTCAATTCTAAACCCCTACTCCATCGAACTGTCCATTCAATTCTAAACCCCTACTCCATCGAACTGTCCATTCCATTCTAAACCCCTACTCCATCGAACTGTCCATTCCATTCTAAACCCCTACTCCATCGAACTGTTCATTCCGTTCTAAACCCCTACTCCATCGAACTGTCCATTCAATTCTAAACCCCTCCTCCATCGAACTGTCCATTCAATTCTAAACCCCTACTCCATCCTACAAACAGTAATATTAATACAATGTAATCGAATAAGAGTTGACTGTTAAAAAATTTTGTATTATATGAAGTCAAGCTTTTGTCGTCTTAGATTAGAAGAAAAATGGAATGACTGGCGTTGATTAACTTTAACTATAGAAAAAAGAGTTGTTTGTTAAAGTTAAATGGCTTATTATGTTTCGTGGTTAACGCCATCTGAACTTTCCTAGACATTAACATAGAACAGTGAAGAAATTCTCTACATTTAATAATAAAATGCTGTATTTTGTAATAACTATTTGACGTTTGAAACACATTTTTCATTAAAGTTTCGATTTATTTCAAATGAGCCTCTTAAGACGTTAAACATCCGACATCACTATTTCGACTAAAGTCTTGGTCATCTTCCCATTGTAACTCCCCCATCAAGTCTACCGGACACGCTCTCCCAGCACACACATAACTGTCCATTGGCGTATGCATCAGGGTTATAGAGGGCTAACAATGGGACAAGTTGAGCACACACATAACTGTCGATTGGCGTAGGCATCAGGGTTATAGAGGGCTAACAATAGGACAATTTGGCCAGGCAGCTGAATTCTCCAGAACAATTTTCACAGAAGTTGTACGTAGAGATGATCAGCGAAATAAGCATTTGAAATTTGTAAGTATTATTAGAGAGGAGTAGCTCTATAAATTAAGGCCAAATCACAATTTCGTATCATCCAAACACATTGGCTAGGCAGCCAGCCAGAATTAAAATCGGGGAACAACTCCATTTCTCCGGCTAGCAGTGTTGGTGGTGAAGGAATAAAATAAAATGGACATCATCTTCTGTATCTTATCATATAGAGATTTCTGCGGCACACAGTGGCGTAGGAAAGGGGTGCAACGAGGACATTTCGTCACAGGCGGCATTTTTGTTCTTTATATTGAGGGGTGAAACTCAAAGTTCTTTTCGCGGGAGAGGGTCAGCAAAAATTTTAGCCCCACCCTGGCGGCACTAATCCTACCTACGTCACTGGGAACGATAGTCAGAACACAATATTTAAGCGTAACAATGTCAGTCGTCTTAGATCATTTATATTAACTTCGCTTTTTTTCCCCCGTGTCTTTCTTTCTTTCTAAGTGGTTGTAATTCTAATTGACCCAATTCCCGTCTCCTTATCAAGCTGAAACTTGGCACATCGACTGGTTGAAAATGACTACACATTCGATAAAACTTTCAGCCCCACCCCTAACCCTCCCCCCAAACACTATAATCAGTTTTTACTGTTTTTCAAGGCGAGGAATGTTAATTCGTTGTTCAATGGTTACGCGGTTTTGGTGTGGAGATTAATTGTGTAGCTCATGCTATGTTCTTTGTTTTTGTGACGAACTTTGGTTAGAATATATTTATTTATTTATTTATTTAGCCATTTTTATATAGCTCTTACCTTAAAGCTCTAAGCGCTTTACAATTATTTAAAACATGTAAACTAAGTAAAATAAAAATGAGACACTAGGATAGTAACTACTATACTATTAGAAACAATTAAAATGACTAAAAAACGAGGACACTTTGGCACGTTTTGGCCTATACTACAGGATCAACCCGAGACAGAAAATGAGGCATAATTACAAATAAATCAAAGTATTTTGTATCAATATCTCTTTAGTCTATTAGGTTTTACATGCACTCAGTTTGATAAAAACCATTCCCATACTAAAAATCAGTCACTACAATCACATGAAGTGCATTTTTGTTGACTTCATGCCCCAGATTTAAGCTTGTGGGGGGTCCTGGGCGATGGGCGCGACTTATAAAAATAAAATACTGGGCTCGTTGCAGAAGTATTAGCCCGGGCCTTAAAGCGATCTCCTACAGCCCCCTCCAAAATATGTCTAAGAAGAGAGGGGGCGGAAATCAACAATTTACATACAAGAAGAATACAAACCATAAAATTTAAATATTTTAATTGAATGGTGATATGTTTATCATTAATTTTTTCGGTGCAATATCCTTATTTTCCAACTCCGTCACAATAGGTCTGCGTCAAACACTCTATGGAGTTTGGGTCACTTATGCCACACACGCAAGATCTCTGGAAGTTGAGCTGAGGGGAGCACACGGCTTTACAGATGAGTTGATCGAGTTGACAGTTGTCACAGAATGAGGGAAGACTGAGCAGTCCTAAACGGAACACAAGATTAAAAGGAAAGATATAGTTTATAGATTTATTATTAAAAATAATGACGTCTTTATAATAAACGAGAAACAACCCGCCAAACAATGGTGGTGACAATTCATGAACTTCCCATCAACTAAATTTACTCGACAAAGCAAAAATACAAGTAAAACACTTTATAAGACTACCAGTTAGTGCTGACTTCTTCATTTTGCGCCCGGATTGAAAACGGCGTTACATCCACATATACATTCCAGGCATGGGCACCCGCAGAAAACTTTCTAGGGGGGGGGCAAAAAAAATCGATTAACTTTCCAGGGGGTGGCAAAATTTTTTTATCAATGTTTTAATATAGTTTTAATTTACTGTAGCGTATTTGTATGGTGAATGAACGGACAGGGCATCAGCTTAGTTACTTTCTCTTTATTTTCTCTTTACTTTAATACATTTTTTGTCTATTTTTGTCTAAATTTTTTTATCCAATCAATCCAGGGGGGCCGGGGGGCAAGTGCCCCCCTTGCCCCTACCTGCGGGCGCCCATGATTCCTGGAGAATTATTATTTATGATCTGTTTGATTTGAGTAAGTGAGTTGGTGAAAGCGTGGGGGAGAGAGAGGGGGGAGGGAGGGGAGAAAGAGACAGAATGTGAGATAGAGGGAGTGGGTGAGAGAGAGAGGTAGAGATAGAGAGAGGGTGGAGAGGAGAGAGACTTAAGAAGTACCAATTTAAGTTCTAACGAATTTTGCATGTTCTTTAGTTTGTCCTAATCGTGTCCATCTTGTGTATATACATAGTTTTATCCTATTGCACTATTGCCATGAAATTGTTTATGCCTGATCACAATAACACTACCACTGGGCTGCTTATGTAGTGGAGGCTTTTAACGTTTGTTCAATCTTACCTTGACAAGTAAAACAGACCAAGGAGAGAGCGAATAAAAGGATCAGAGACTTCATTTTGAGATTTCACAAACTCAGTAGGACGTGTGTGAGGCTATGGCGACTAGTCTTACCTATCCTATCTGTAATCTACAAAACACGATTTTCTTTTATAAGCACAACAAAGTGAACTTAATTCGACATTGTGGTAAGAATATATAAACACACACACACACACACAGAGACACATGTCAAATTCATTATTATTTTTTTAAAAAAGCTTGCATTTAATCATGAAAATACCTTTGAGTTATTTGTAAAATGACAATTATCGATTGGTTTTAGATCACTTTTGATGTTAACCGATACTGTTCATTAGAAAAGAGATGATTAAAATGATGGCAAACATCCAACAAACATCCCCATCCTTCAATTCCCTCCACCCCACAGTTTCATCATTGACCCAGTTCTCTCCATCCCACAATCCCTCTATGCCCCACTCCCGTTCATTCAACAACCCAATCCATGTGTTATACCCCTCTGTTCATCAAACCCTATCACACAACCCCTTCCATACAACACAACATTTTATTCCTTGCCACAAAATTCGCTCCATTTCAGCAAATCCCACTAACCTATAGCCCCATTCATCCCACGAACCAGTGCTATCTATAGGCTTGGGCACACTGGACAGTTGCACAGAGTCTCCTGCAAACAGTTAGATAAATAAAATGGGAATCAAACATGATTTTACATTTATGTCATGTGTTTGAGATGTAGGCCTTTATTTGTCATGTGTTTGAGATGTAGGCCTTTATTTGTCATGTGTTTGAGATGTAGGCCTTTATTTGTCATGTGTTTGAGATGTAGGCCTTTATTTGTCATGTGTTTGAGATGTAGTCCTTTATTTGTCATGTGTTTGAGATGTAGGCCTTTATTTGTCATGTGTTTGAGATGTAGGCCTTTATTTGTCATGTGTTTGAGATGTAGGCCTTTATTTGTCATGTGTTTGAGATGTAGGCCTTTATTTGTCATGTTTTGTGTCATCTCAGGAGACACATGGAAAGAATGGTGTTGATTCATTTTTTTATTTAAGATAACGTTTCATTTTAAATATATAGTTTTTTAGTCGAACGACTCGTTCTGTTTCCGTCTGAAGGCCACCTGCTTGATTCCATTGATTAGCACGATAAGACCTTTCCTAGACATTGACGTATAACAAATGGAGGTGGGGCTGCGCCACATTTTCATAACAAAATGCTGTAACTGTAATAAGCATTTGACATTTCAAACACATTTTTCATTTAAAAAAATTCGATTAATTTCAAATTAACTTCTAAAAAACGATAACCATCCGGCGTCCTTATTTCAATTATTTCAATCTGCCCATTGTAACTCGAAGCAAGTCTACAGGACACGTTCTCCCCGCCCAGACACATAGCTGTCCATTGACTTAGGCATCGGGGTTGTAGAGGGCTAGCAAAGGGACAAGGTTGTCCAAGTAGCTGGTTATTCCAGAACAATATTAACAGAAGTTGTACGAAGGGATGATCACTAAAATAATTATCTGAAGCTTAGAATTGTGTTTAGAGATACTTTGTAAATATTTGACCTATTAACAGAGTAGTACCGTCCAGATGAAGCTTTGGACAATAATAATCATGAGATTTAAAAAAAAAAAATTTTTTTTTTTACTACGATCGTTTTAGGGGGCTTGTTTGGAGAGTATAGCTTTGAATTAAATACTGACGAGACAGGTAGATTTTAATTTTAACATGGCCATAAGAACTTGTACTTTGGGCCTCACAAGCATGGATCGGCAACCTTTTGGTACATAGGGCCGTATGTAGAGTAGATATATTTATTTATTTATTTTTTTTTGGCCGGCTGTATGATAATGTTATGGTCAGCTAGAATTTGCAGGTTTTATTTAAATTGGAATGTACTGTAGCGCCTCCAGTAATAAACATCATAACAAGCCGACTATGATTTGGTTTTCCCCCCTCCCACTCCTGAAAAACACCCTGAAACGACGCCCCTGATGGGCCTCGTCTATAGCAGCTGATTAATCATTTTCATCTTGCGGAACTGATATACCAGACAGGTCACCATCATCCTCATCTAACCATTCAGCACTTAAAATAGAAGCGTTGTCGGTGTGAGCAATAACTGCCATAAGCTCTCTCTCTCTCTCTCCCCTGGCGGCTACTCGCATTAGTCAAATCTCTTTTTTTTTTGTTTTTGAGTAGCAGGTGGTGATTTCTTACGCTGAAGAGGGGGGGGGGCATTGTAGTTGCTGATGAACATGTTTTTTCAACATGCCTTGTGATGCAAAATAGATCTTACAGACTTTGCAAATCAGTTCAAGCAGCGATGTTATTATTGCTACTCACTTTACTTTCCCTTAATTCTCAAAATATCCTATTCCTACTCCTATTCCAACAATATCCTCTATCCTGACTGCACGTGACACCTCAAAATGACACGACTATTTACACTAACTCATTTTGTTTAAATAATGTCATAACTTGTCGATTTTAATTTAATAAAGAAAACATGATTGTTGACGTCAGCTTATCTACCCCCCTCCCTCCCTCCTCCTTGTCAACAACTGTCAAACATTGCCAAACCCCCTCCCCCCTATTATGTTGACATAATTAATGGACGGCCCCTTTTTTCTCTCTCTCTCTCTCTCTCTATATATATATATATATATATATATATCTCTCACTCTCTATCTATCTCTCTCTCTATCTCTCTCTCTATCTATCTCTCTATCACTCTTTCTCTCTATCTCTCGCTATCTCTCTCTCTATCTCTCTCTATCTCTCTCTCTCTATCTATCTCTCTCCCACTCTCTATCATTCAGAAATCCAAGAGTTATGACAGGCTCAAGACAACATCATTTAGAAATCCAAGAGTTATGACAGACTCAAGACAACATCATTCAGAAATCCAAGAGTTATGACAGACTCAAGACAACATCATTTAGAAATCCAAGAGTTATGACAGACTCAAGACAACATCATT
>CAXITT010000282.1:596651-614045 GCA_964033795.1 Lymnaea stagnalis
AAAAAGGGGGGGGGGGGGGGGGGGGGGGGGGGGGGGGGGGGGGGGGGGGGGGGAGGCGCTCCCTGCGGAATATTTTCTTAATATTTAAGGGGCGACATTTTCGGTGACTCCAGAATTTTTTTGTTCAAAGTAAGCGTCAAAATCATAACCCTAGCTAGGTTGAGGCTACTGACACTACTGTGTTGATTGGTCCGGTGATAATTTGATTGTATATTATAAAGGTGTATCAATTGTATAATTTTTTAAAATTATTTAGTCTGCATAGGGGAAGGCATCTTGCTTTTCATTTAAAAATGTATGGGTTAGCGGACTTAAAAACAATTTCTATCTGACATTGAAGTATTGAAGCAAAAGTAAAAGGAAACATAAATTTTGATGTTTTCAGCATCTTCAAAGAAAATAAATATTTTTTGTTAAAATTCAAACATCCAAATTTAAGTTAACATTAATTTTTATTACATGAAAATACCAGATGGACTATCATTATTATTATTTATTTTTATTTTTTGGGGGTTAAAAGTAGATAATCGAATATAATTTATGGATATCTAAAAATTTGTACCAACGATAATTAGAATCATTATTTTGGAGTAATCGCCCATTAAATTGTTGGCCAGTTTTTGTTTCTGTAATGTCAAATCAGATCAAATGTAATATTCAAAACTTTAGTTCCCTTCATCTTTATTAAGTACTCTATGTAAGTACTTGATTTTTAAAAAAAACAAAAAAATTTGGCACATCAGTGACTGGTTTTCTGTGTTTAAGAAACTTCGTAATCCTCAAGTTTTCTAATGCTGTTTTAGCTTTGATGATATCTTTTTGACTATTTGGCACGTTTTCGATTTTTTCACTTGACACTATTCAACCCAACTTAATTTAGTTTTTATTTTAATTCATCCCGTGCAGTTCATAAAATCTCATCACCTTTAGTGGCTTTAAAGTTTTAAAGTAATGGTCACATTGTTTAAGCTATAAACTGAAAGTGTGTAGTTAAATCAAGTGAGTTGTTACCTTTACTGCCTTAAAATTTAAATTTATTTAAGGCTTAAATTCTTACTTTTAAATTGTCTCAAACTGAGTCTGAGTCAAACTTTAACTGATTTAAGACAAGTTAAGAGTTAAGAGACTTATTAATTAAAATCAAAGGACCATAATATGAGTCAGTCAGTCCATCATTATGGACATTATTATACTCAAACTGTTATATTAAATTTTTTAGTGTTAGTGACAAGTCATTTTTTACGGCCTGTCTTAGTTTAAATTTATCTACTGTGGTAAACCCTGAAATCCTGAATCTGATAATTGATTTTAATTAAAGAGAAAAAATTTCAAATGTGTAAATTAGTGTAATCATAGTGTAGCCAGTAATTTGAGTAAGTTCTTGCACATCTGTTTTTGGTACAAATTAAATAAATTAGTAATTAGTCAGTCTTACATTTTGATAATTGATAGGAATAGGCTTTATTAGCATTTTCTAACTAAAGTTAAATGACACTAACTAGCCTAAAGTCAAAGGGCCAATTCAAATTCCAAATTATTCTGCAGGGAAATAAAAAGGCTGTTCATAAAGCAGCAAAATGGCTAATCAGTGATTAGATTTATTATTATTTAACTGCAGATTTATCAGTGCACGTTACTATACTAAATCAGACTCAGACCTGTGTACTCTTATGATTTTGGTGTGCGATGTACAATTTTGAGATGTCTTTTACGATTGTATGCAAAGACCTGACAGAAGTAGAAGAATTTCAAGAGTTGAAAATATATTTTACACTCCTGGTAGTTTTTTTCCCAATTAAAAAAAATTAAAATGTACATTTCAGTTAATTTTAACTTACATTTGCATTGGGCGTCCAATAGTGAATGGATCGAATTTGCCAGGGCTCTAAATATTAAGTTTATGAAAGTGCACTGTCACATTTCCATAATGACCGTGGTGGTCATATATTTGCTTTGTTTTTTTGTAGTGACAGTTTCAGTCAATCCAATGCCATCCATATAGTATGTACGTACTGAGGAGGGAAGAGGTTTATTGAATTTTTGAGATTTTGCTTACTTAGGCACTCCAATACTGTCGCCGTAGAAAAATATGGGCTGCCTAGCGTCAATCACTATGATCAGTTGGTGCTTTTCGTTGTCGGTATTTAGCATTGTTTCGAATCGTTTCTAAAAATAGAGGAACTTCCTTATTTTGATTTGAATTCGCGATGCATGCTGGTTACGAGGCTATAAATAAAGTGGAACTCCGACCATGCTGAGATGATCAGTTGGAAATTTGACTTTGGGTGAGTCTGCTGTGCTTCTTTAAAAAATTGTTTAGACTTGGAATTTACTTGACTGCAAAATTTATATATTGTAAAATCCAAATCACTTAATTAAAAGATTGCTGATCATCAACACATTTTATGAGCAGTGTGAGGAAAATTCAAGACAGCCAAGTTGTAGCCATTTTTTTCAACTCTCTCGGAAGTGGTATATCTCTGTAAACATTGAAAACATTAGTTTTTAAAACCTTTTTGAAACGGCTAAATAAATATTTCCTGTATTATAACTTAGTAGTTAGGCATCATAGTTTAATATAGTTCACAGTCTTTGGATCAGTAATACATATAAATGAGACAAAGTGTGGTGAAGTTTGCCACTAGTCCTAAGTTATTAACAACTATAAATGTGCATAAACTAAAGAAAATTGTGTGGCCTATTTAAAAATATTGAATCATTATTTTATATGTACTCCTAATTAGTACTCCTAATATTTTTTTAATTTACAGATTGTCATCATTCCCTGTGATTGTGCTCTCTAAGTTTGTATTTATATCTCTGCACTTTTAGTTTTATTAAATGGCTATGGCTGATGTTAAAAAAAAGAATAGATTTTGAAATTTTTGTGGCAAGTTTTGCTCAGGATGCTATCACAGAGGGTTACCGGAACAGCATATGTATTACAGCAATGGGAAGCATATGTCAAATATGCTAAAAATGCTTGTTGAATGCCTGCAGCAAACAGACAGTAACTATGTGCCAACTTTAAATGCTTGCCACATCTCTACATGCGAACTGGACCATCAAAGTGGCTGGAGTTCCTGGAGGTAAAACAGAGGGCTATCTGCACCAACTCATTAACTCCCTTCAAGATCTATCCACCTTGTATTCTGTATACAAGGAGGATCAGCATGTTGTAATGCATAGCATCCTTCAGTTTTTCAGTACCAATTTGAGTGACTGGGCAAAGGTCAATCAATGTGTTTTGATGCAGTTTGGTAATTTGTTGAACAAGAGGTCAATTCAACTGAAGTGCAATCTGCTCCCCCTGGAAGGAATTGCTTCTGAAGACGTAAGCAATGCAAACTTCTTCATGCTAAATGGGGCAAAGCCGGACTGTCACATGGTCAAGATGGAAGTGCTGCGAATCTTGTCCAGACTATATCTAAACTGAGGTAACTTTCATTTTGATTTTTTTTACACATTACTTATTTTTAGTACCCAGACTTAGTTAATTAAATAGTTCTGAAGATGTCCATTTTGCTGTAACTGTAAGCACTAAAAGACAGTTGTTTTTTTTCCCTCCACAGGCTTAAGATGTTAACCGGTGATCGCATTCCTGGAGATGGAGAATTTGAAACTTGGAATCATTCCTCGCTACATTTGAAACAGACTCCACATTTTGTTTCACCTAGCAGGAGTCATTTTTCAGATGAAAGAATCACTGGTGCAGTACCTAAAGAAATTTGTAGATCTGCCAAATTAAGAATGGCCCGCTGAATGACAACTGGTGCAATGATATTCTTATTCAACTACGAGTCTTAGGTAATCTAGTTCTCTATTTCTTTTTACTTACCAGGTAAATAAATAAGATAAACAACTTTTCAAATAGTATTTTGATGTTGCCTATGCTACTTTTCTACTAATACTTTGCATTGCTCATGATAGGTCTCTTTGGCAAACTTGTGACTGAAGCCTGGATGTCTCATATGTTACAAGAACTCTAAGGTTTAAAGCATTTGGAGATGGTGGGTATTTATATTATGTCTCTTTGAGGTGATTTTTGTCAAAAAGCCGAATGATTATGGCAGTGTCTTTAGCTTCAGTCTTTTCCTTGGTTTTTTCAATAGATTCCACACATGACAACCCAATTTGATATTGACAATGGAGAAAGATGTTTTTAATCTACCAATCGATGAGAATGACATGTTGCTAGAGCTCCAGAACCACGAACTGGGTCCTCCATGTTTTGAGACAGTTGCTGATGTCTTTAGGATTTGTTACAGTCTTAAACAGAGACAGCTTGAGGTGCATCTTGTTGGGGAACTGGCTAATCCATCAGCTGAATTAATGGCTTTGACCTCATCTTCTACTGGTTTTGTTAAATCTAAAGTTAATAAAACCATGGATTGGTTATTGGGTAAACTTATTTTGGAGCAAGGGGGACTCATTAAGTTTCCTGTTGGTGAAGCCAGTAAATCTAGGATGGTGTTAAAGGGTTGGGATACACAAATGAAGGCCGTTAAAATAACTTGTTAGATAGCAGTGGGACAGAAGAGGGAACAGGGATAGAGGAATAAGTTGGAGAAGAAAGTTAAACCTTTATCAGAATGTGATAGAGGGTTTAATGTTAAAGTTAAGCTGTCCATGGTACTCTCTGGTAGAATGGACTGCCTTCTAATGAAGATTAGGCACGCTTGGGTTGTTAATGAGGAAGAGGAAGAGTTTATTGAAGATTTAGATAGGCATGTTAAGAAATCTGGTAAGTTAGTATTTTCTGACATAGATCATGTAGAAATAACATTATCTCATTTGGTCTCTGATGTTTTTATGGGAGCCTTTCATTTTGTTTACTTGCGTTAATTGAAAGTTATTTGAATTTTCAGTTCACACGCTTTAAACTTGAATTTAAAAAAAAATTAGTTTTGCTGTCAGCTGAACAAAGATACCATCTGTTGCTGTGGATAGCTATATTGTATTGGATGTTTTTAGTTTCTGTATTTTAATGTACCGGTACAATAATGTCAACAGAGATGGAGTTTCATTTATAACTTTATTAATTTTAGATTGTCACGGTCTATTTGTATTTAAGATTACAATGAATTAGCATTATTAGTTTAAAAGTTATGATAAAAAAGGTACATCAGTGTCGATAGAGTGCATGATTTTAATTGCCTTTGTAATATTTAATTTTCTATTACATTTGGATTATCACTATCTATTATTAAAAATTTCATTGCATTAGCTTATTAGCTTAAAAGTTATGTATTTAAATGTAAAAATGTCTCGACTGTGGTCGCTTTCCATCAAATTATTTTTCTAATATTGCGTACATTTTTCTGATGTGCATTTTATTTATTTTAAATCTGCCTTACTTTTTAGATGGACATTTGTTTGTAATGAAAATTTTATAGCAATAACTTTAAATTGCTTTGTCATTTTTTGTAAAATTAAATTTTTCAACGATCATTATACACCCCATATGCTTATAAAATAATTTTTTTATCAAATACAAGTTAATTCACAAAATTCTTGTGTTTTATTCTGTTAACCATTGTATTGTAAATGTCTCCTCCAAAGTTGAGTGCTCTAATTGTAATAGACAAAAAAATACAAACAAAAAAGTACAAGAGTAATAATTCGATCAGTTTTAAAAATTAAATAACGGGTACAAAGCTAAATAGTGGGGAATAATAAAGAATTAAAAAAATTCATAACTTTTCTCCTAATAAAGATAATCTTGGTGTCGGCACTTTCCAATGTTATGCTCTTTGTGTATGTCAGATGTATTTGAAAATTTAATTCGGAGTGTCTACTCTGTACACATGGGTATGGCCCAGGGGGGTGTCTGCAGAAAGTGCATGTGTTATTAATTAAAAAATTTTCAATATTTATCCTGAATGTCCTAAAATAGCATACTTATATCTCGATTGCTGTAAAAATATCACTCTGTTGTGTAAGAAATTATGCTAAAAATTGTGCCATGTATTTTCAAAAATGATCTCGTTCGATACACTCAGTAGAAGAGGTATTGCAGTAATATGTAGTCCATTTTATGTTCAATATGATTTTATATTTTTTTAGGCTGGGCTTCTAAAAATTTCATTTCATTGAGCCTATGCCAAATTCAGGCTTTCACCAGGCTCCCTGTGTTAAATCCTAAGTACACTTCGAAATATGGAATAAACTAAATAAATAAAATATTGAGTAAAATAAATATGACACATATGTAAATCACTAAGTGCCATCTAGTAACTGCAGACAATAGTTATTCAAGTGGGTTACTGTTTGCACCATGACATATAGATGTAAAAATTAAATTATTAAAATTTTGTTATATTTTCCGTGAGGAAGCCGCGTCAACGCGTATGGGAAAAAGTAAAAGGACTATTATTAGCGCCCCTTGTCTCTGAAGTAAATGAGATTTCATATTTTAATTCACTATTAAGGTTCTTTCTAAAGATTATTTTGGTGGCCCCTGATTTTGGTGCCTGTTGCTATTTGCAGCATTCTCTTGGCCCCGCGGTGAAAACCCATGACGCATTTAACTGTAGTTTTTTTATTTTATGGTTTTTTTTTTTTTTTTTTTTTTAAAAGGGGGCTGGAATAAAAGCTTGTACATACGTGGGGGTTCTGAAAAGGGCAGGGTATATGAGCCGTGTGGTGGGGGGAGGGGTGTGTAGAAAATTAGTCTTTTCACGTACGTACTATATAGATGGCACCTCCTTGCATTTGTTTGCTTCAGTTGTATGATGTAATTTTGTTTCTTACAGCTGAACTGCTTGTAGTGCAGAAATGGAGAAAACTAGAAAATGCATTCTCAACTGTCCCGCGCAGCATTAGATATATTTTAAAGGATCTGAGAGGGCCTTTTGAAATTTATTTTTAGAATGCACAAAATAGCTGTACGAATTTTAATACCCCTGCTTCCCTTCACCCATTTACAGCTTATTGTAGTTATCAGGATGTAATATGAAAGCGGGATCAGGGCATAATGAATACTGGTGTTCTTATTTTTTTCTAGAAATAAATCTCAAGTTACTTGGTAGTTTTTTTTTAAAATGATGGCCTAATTTGTAAATTTATTCTTATTTTAATAAATTTGTATTTTATTTTTATGCTGATCAAAATTTTAGTTTGAACCACATTGAATTTCACCCAGTGCATGTTCATCTAAATGTTGATATCTATCGCAGATACACGTCTGCACAACAAAGGGACAGCATTTAGCAATATAAACATAGTTCATGTACTTTTAGGAGATACTTTTTTGATGTCAGCTTAACCTGATCCCACTCCACAGGGGATGCAAGTAGTTAAACATTATAATTCCTGTATGTTTATTTACTATTCAGATTCTGCATTGTACGATTTTGAGGCGATATTAGGAGTTTGAGGGTAAACAGGTCTGGTAAATAGCATTAGTCATAATAAAATAATAATTTTATTAAGCAAACACACCATTTGTAACTGTAACATTGTTACTAACATGTGCTAGTTGGTAGAGATCTAATAAAAGTTGGTACTCTATTATAGGAAAAAAAATCATGTTATTACCGGTATTATTATTATTATAAACTATCTTTCTTCACTTAGATAGTGGCCTTTTTAAAAAAAGTTGTAAATTTTAAAGGCAGTTTGAGGTCTAAGATGATAACCTAATAGTAAATAGCATCTTTTAGGACTATGTAACTTGGTGTTTTAAAACTATCGATAAAGATTCACGTTATTTAGTTGCATCTTTCTCGATTTCTGTACCAAAACAAAACTGTAACATTAGGTAGTATAGTAGGCTAAAAAAACAGTTAAATCCATTCTCCTTACTTTGTGTTTTATAAAGGGAGTTCTTTTTGCCCGTCTTAAGTCAAGAGTAAACCTGCATAACCGCAGGTAGACCTAAAGTATTATAATTTCTTCAAATTCTTCCTTAATTTAGACATTAAAATCATATGCATAAATGACAAATATTTATTGCACTCTGCATTCTTGTCTATGTGAACGGAGGCTTGTCTATGTGAATGGACGCTTGTCTATGTGAATGCAGGCTTGTCTATGTGAATGGAGGCTTGTTATATAATCCTCTTGCTGTCCTCTTAGGATACATTTCAGTTTAGAGTTTTTTTTAAATTTGTGTTATTCATTGTTTGTTTGCTGAAGTCTTCTTGCCGACACTTACATTATATATGGCATCCTTCCATCTTCGTGAGACGATGGAGTAGCTATGTAGTCTTACACCTCAAGGAGTGGCTCACTAGGCTAATCCTAGATTGACAATCTCGACTGCATTTCTCACTTATTTTAATTATACTATTTTTTTCCACATAACTTTAGTTTTTAATACATATTAAATGCTTCACCCGTTTAAAACAAAGCCTGAGATGAGAGAAAATGAAAATTCTTAATTAATTTAATTTTATGTTCTCTCAGTGTAATTTGTATACTTTTTTACTTTCAGGTTTAAATGGATAATTCTAAAGACAATCCACATAAAAATGGTCGAGATAAAAAGACAGGGAGAGTCGGTCGTGGAGCCAAATGTTTCTATAATACACGCAGAGTTAGACCAATCAACAATCCTGTTTGCGATAGACCTAGAGAGTTTCCATCCAGCATTGGTGCATCTGAGATAGCCAGAGGAGGGAATCCTAGAGATCAACCAAATTCTGTCTTCAGAATGTCTTTACTGGAAACCCCGAGACCAACTGCAGATGCTGAGAACAAGAACGTAGAAACAAAGAAAGATAAAGAATTGATAGAAGCAGCATCATATGGGCTCATAAATAACTTTGTCAATCTTTTGACTCAGCTTAAAGATTCTGTGACACAATTTGGTTACGATATAGCAGCGGTAGAGGCGACAAGACGAGGAAGCAAGTTAATCTTACAGCACCTGTTGAGAGCAGGAGCCAGGACGTCTGGCACGGATGATGATGGCAACACAGCTCTCATGCTCGCAGCCGAGAAAGGCTTCTTAGAAATGGCTAGAATCTTGCTGAAGAAAGGTGCTAATGTCAATGCTGTTAACAATGCCGGCCAAACGGCTCTCCTGTTGTCCATACGACCATGTGGGGCTTCAGATATGATTTCTTTGCTTGTTGCCAACAAAGCTGATGTCAACGCCCAGTGCAAAAATGGACACACAGCATTGATTGAAGCACTAGAAAGAAAAGATCTTGATGCTGTGAAAGTTCTTATTGATGCAGGTGCAGATATGGGCAAGCTGAGGACCTCCAAATCTGAGACTGCTATGGACGTGGCAAAACGGCTAGGAATCGCCAAAGTGGTCTTGCTCTTAAAAGAGGAAAGGGGTGCGGGTAAGTATAAGAAAAACAACAAACTTACCGCGCTCATGAAAGCGGCTCTTACCTGCAATGTGGATGCCGTTGGGTTGCTGCTGGACTGCAGTTTCACTGATGTGAACCGGACGGTGAGTGAGGGGAGCACGTTGATGCAAGTGGTCAGGGCCCTTTCAAAGACAAACGTCAATGATGTTAAAAAGAAGATTGCAACTGCGAGCAGGATTGAGATAATAAAACTGCTGTTGCAGTATGGGGCACACATTGATGAGTATCACACCAAGGATGGCAGTCCTCTAATCCTTGCAACTAGAGCCGGCCAGAAAGAGATTGTCCAGCTGATGTGTCAAGGCCAGACCAAGCTGAACGCCATTGCTGCTAGTCGAACGGCCCTTATGATCGCGGCGGAGACGGGTCGTGTTGATCTGCTAACCACGCTGATAAATGCTGGTGCAGATTTAGGGGTCAAGAACAGCAGCCACCAAGATGCCCTGTTGATCGCTTTAAAATGCGGCCACGTGGAGTGCGCAAAGGTTCTGTTGCAACACAATGCCGTCATTGATGTCAAGGAGGCTGCGAAATTGGCGGTGGGGAGTAAGCAGATGACATCATTGCAGTACCTGGCAGATAACTACAACATTGATGTGAACAGAAGTAATTTACTCCATCAGGCCATCATTCAGGACTGTGAGCCTATGGTTAAACTGCTTATTGACATGGGAGCGGATGTCAACAAGTTGGATGAACACGAGACCCCACCACTTTTGCTGGCCTGCAGCAAAGGTGTATCCTACATGGAGTTGCTGATCAAGAAAGGGGCAGATGTGAACTTGGGACACCGACTGACCGGGCCACCTCTGATAAGGGCCATGTCCTGCCCCACCCCCATTGCGGCAGCCGAGCTGCTAATTGAACACGGGGCCGACGTAAACAAAACAAATAGGGATGGAGAGTGTGCTTTGATGCATGCATGCTCTGGAAATGACAACCAGGAAATGGTCAATATTTTAATTAAGGCTGGCGCAAATGTCAATTTGGTGTGCAACAAAGGTGGCACTTGTCTCCAGGAAGCGGTAAAATATGGAAGCATTAATGTGGCCAAAACACTTTTGGAGCAGGGTGCTGATGTGAATGCCAAGTGTGAAAGTGGCATGACAGCTTTCCTGGTTGCGGCCGAGGCTGGAAACATTCAGATTTTGAAACTGTTGCAGCAAGCGGGGGCGGATGTCAATTTAGAGGATAACTTGGGTAACAATGCTCTGTTGAGGGCTTTGAGCTCTCCCGATACGATTCCTGATGTTGTTAGCGCTCTTGCTTTTAGCAAAGAACATTTGAACAAACAGAACAGCTCTGGATACACCCCTCTGATGATGGCCAGTGATAGTTGCAATGTGAAGATGATAGATGCACTGATAGACTTGGGTGCTGATGTGAACATATTAAGCAGAACAAGTAATGCCATGTGGGAAACCACCGCTTTGTCCGTCGTTCTAGAAAAATCGCCTGTCTATAAATCAAGTGACTTCATGTGCATAGAGTCGTTGGTGAAGCAGGGCGCTGTCGCAAGCTTGCCTTCCCGCTGCAGGGCCGTGCTTCACAAGATGATCATTTTAGACAACAGAAAGATAATTCAGCTGCTGGTCACACATGGGATGTCCCCATGTAATGTTGACCTTCGTCCCGTCTCTTACAAGCTGGGACCTCTGCTGCAGATGCAAATGGTGCGTTACAGTTTGTCGGATGCATCCCCCTTGAATGCCGCTCTTGCTTCTGGTAATGTCAAAGTCGCCAGATATTTTGCCGGTAATTGGTTCTTGTCACCATCAGACCTGGCAGGCTTTTCACATCGCAATAACTTGCGTGAATTCCTCATTGCCATGGATCTCAAGGAGTGTGTTGAATTTGTGGACGAGTTTACCTCCCAGCCAATGTCACTGCTCAAACTGAGTTTTGTAGCCGTCTCTGCAGCAGTCGGTCCACCCCCAGGAAGGGAGGCGAGAGTCAGGCAGTTGCCACTTCCAGCTGTGATGCAAGACAAGCTTCTTTTCAAGAATGAGGAAGTCCAACTTGATCTCCAGCCAGATGGGGTGTCCAACAGAATGGGCATGGCAAACTTGAGGATCAGTGACGACGATTCTGAATTTAATGACCATGGAGGTATTTTCCTGGATTACGACGACCCACTGAGATTTATGTATGATTCTGACACTTACATGGACTATGAAAGCAGTGTTGGCCTGTATGACAGTGATGACACATACATGTATTTGTAGGACATTTTGCTGCTGGAGCTGGTTATAGATGCTGCATTTGTCTATTCAGGGAAGTGGCTCTTTCACATTTTCTCTTAAAGTATATTTTATTTTTCTGATTGTAAGTTGTTGAGCGATCGACTTTTGTTGATTACATTGCAATGAAGATTACCCTTGCTCTGTGAATAAAGTGATTTTGTGTTAAATGTGTTTAAATGACACTAACAGGGTTGGAGAGTGTCAGATCATGCACAGTAAAATCCTTTCCAAAATAATTTTCTCAATGTTTCTTTTTCGCTATCATTTGCCACTGATGGGTTGGGAACCCTTGCCTTAGTGGATAAATAGGATTCTTTTTTTCTGATCGGCTGGATAACATTTATCCTTCAAATATAGTCCTCGTAAAGTGAAATAACTTGGCCTTAAAACACAGTACCTTTACATTCCATATGAATTTTAGAACCATTGCATGTTTTGATACATTTGTAATTCGCTCTCATTCTTTTTATATCAGGCTATGGTATCATGAAATTTTAATGTTTCATTAGAGTATTTGAAATAATGAACTTGAATATCTTCTGATTTGACCACAATGAATTCACTAATCATTTAAAAATGACATATATATTTTTGGTTAAATAATTGAACTTTGATTAAGTTTGTTGTTGGGTTTACAAAAAAAAAGTTTTCCTTTTGTAAAAGTGCATTAATTTTTTTCCTGTAGTTTTATTTTAAATAACGGTATAAAAATTGTGGAAGCTATTTTTCTTTGTAGGTACTTATACATGGTACCACTTTTCTTGAAATTCAGCAGAGGTGGCTTCATGGAATTATATTTTATCCCGGCCTTTAGAACTATTTCTTTAAAATATTTTCCGAGCTTCCAAGCAAACTACAAAAATTTGGATTAAATTTAAATTACTGTTTTATTTTGATTTCATCTGATTTATTGACCTGTTGAATGAATAAAGTCATGAAACCATCACTGATATTGGAGTTTATAACAAATAACTAGACTAATTGTGTTTATTTAATTCATAAAATTCAACTTGCCACTAAAGTTCAAAGGAGGACAGAAAATATCATCTTGTAAGCATTGACTTGTCATACATGAATCACTTCATAGTCCTGTTAATACATGTATCACTTCATAGTTCTGACTTGAAATACATGTATCACTTTACAGTTCTGACTTTTAATGCCGGTACATACATACCTTGTTTTAGCATAAAGCTTTACAATGTTTTGGTCTTTTTTTATTTTATTGGGGTACTTTTCCAGATGATTTTCTTTTTAATATTTTAAAAATCTAGTTGCAATAATTGTATGAACACTTGGTGAGATCAGTTGTGTGAACACTTGGTGAGATCATAGGCATAGGAAAAAAGATAGGATTTAGGAATGATGTTGATCAATTTAAACTTGTAATGTCTTATTTCCAATTTCTTTACTTGTTTTAAATATTAACCGATCATAACTATCTCGGTACTTCAGTTGCAGTTTTCACTTTCAAGAGTACCCGGTACCGGTAGGTTTAAGAAAAGAAGATATTTCTCATTGCCATATATTTGACCATCTGTTAGTTTGGTCCTCGTGTGACATCTCCAGATGAAGCAATTATTTATTATTAAACTCATCGTAAACTTTCAGAAACATTTTAAGCACCGGCAGTTAATTATCTAAATTACATGTACCGGTATCTTGAACTGTGGTGTGTTAAGACTTCATAACTGTGTACCCATGAGAGAACATAACTATCACTTCTTAAATCTACTTTCATAAATAATAAGTGTTAAATTTGTTGTTGTTCATTTTACTTTGGCTTTGTCTTGTAAGAACAGAATGAGTCAGCCTGGAACTACATTCACTAATCAAGTTTCATGATAAACATCATCATTGTTGTTAGATATTTTAACTTTTTGAAATTTTGAAAAGGAAATGCAGTTAGGAAATGGTGGGATGAAGAATCCTTCCATCCAAGTTATTTTTTTAAAACCCAAAACTGAGGACTAGATTTCTTAAAACTTATTTAACTATGAACTCATCACATAAATTTGTACCGTATTACACTAAATTTGTGTCCAGTTTTCAAATAATTGTGTATTGAATACTGTCCATTACAGCGAAGTTTGCTGCTGATATTAAAATTAAATGCATATAATTTGTGTTTCAATATTCCATTATAAAATAAAAATTGTGTGATCTATGTGACACCAAATCATCGGTTGTTTCATTAAGTTTTTTCCTCCTGTATTTGTAATTGTCCTGTTTTCTCTGAGCGGACGAAGTGGATCAAAGGAAGAATGTCAATATATTTTGTTTCTATTGGCGATTCTAGGTAAAGTACCCTCCCCTTATAACTTATAGGTCAATAAGATATCATATCTTCACATATTCATATAGTATTATAGTGTCCCAACTGCCTTATAACAGAATATTTTTTAAAAATAGACATGGAGGGGAGCAGTTAGGGTTGATGAAACCCGTAGTTGGCCAGCGGCCCCCCCCCCCCACACCCCCAACCTCTCTTAAAAGAAAAAAAAACTGCTGTTGGCTGACAATGCCATTTTTAAAAAAAGACAGGGGGGGGAGCAGTTAGGGTTGATGAAACCCGTGGTTGGCCCGCGGCCCCCCCCCCCCCACACCCCCAACCTCTCTTAAAAGAAAAAAAAACTGCTGTTGGCTGACAATGCCGAACCGCACTCAATAATATTTAAAAAAAATTGACCACAAGAACTGAACTCCCGCCACTGTATAGTGCTATTTGGACGGACAGCCTTCCATGCACTCACCTGTTTTAACAGCCTTCAATGCACCCGCCTGTTTTAACAGCCTTCAATGCACTCGCCTGTTTTAACAGCCTTCAATGCACTCGCCTGTTTTAATAGCCTTCAATGTACTCGCTTGTTTTAATAGCCTTCAATGCACTCGTCTGTTTTAACAGCCTTCAATACACTCGCCTGTTTTAATAGCCTTAAATGCACTCGCCTGTTTTAACAGCCTTTAATGCACTCGCCTGTTTTAATAGCCTTCAATGCACTCGCCTGTTTTAATAGCCTTCAATGCACTCGCCTGTTTTAATAGCCTTCAATGCACTCGTCTGTTTTAACAGCCTTCAATGCACTCGCCTGTTTTAATAGCCTTCAATGCACCCGCCTGTTTTAACAGCCTTCAATGCACTCGCCTGTTTTAACAGCCTTCAATGCACTCGCCTGTTTTAACAGCCTTCAATGCACTCACCTGTTTTAATAGCCTTAATTATAATACGTTACAATGTTATCCACGATTTGTTGCCTTAACTGATTTAATAAAAACGTCTAATGGTCCCATAGGAGGAACTAAAATTTACTATTTAAAAAAAAGTCTCCATGCAGTTAGAATAATTTTGTGGCCTGTTATAATGTTAAGAATAAAAGAATTACACTAAAAAGTGAATAATGGTGAAATATATACACGAAAGGTTAACTTTTGAAATAAGTTTCCAATGTCAATGTGGAAAAGTATATCAATTAATTAGTACCGGGTGTACAGTATATACTATACTATACACTTTACAACATCGACTCATCAAAGTCGCCCATTTAAAAATCGAATTTCCCTTTAAAAATACAGATCAGTTTCTTCCTCCTGGTTATCAAACTGCGCCCCTCCCCCCCCCCCCCCCTTTTTTTCCTCCCCGAATGGGAAACATTGCTTTAATAGTAGGTCTAATAATTGAGAAGCGCAGTTGCAAATGGTATTAAGTCTGTTTTTTGAAAAAAAATGAGTTAGTGCCCTTTTCTTAATCTATTGCCTAAAATACACATTTTGAATCTCTCGTCTTAACGTCCAGAAGGTTCGTAATGCCTTTATTTTAAATAGAAACTGTACAACCTTCAAAATGCTAGTTAAGTTGTAACACAAAATTCACTTTCCTGAAAAATGAGTTTGGTTGGACTTAGTACCTTTTGCAAGGGGGTTTCCTCAATTAATAGGAGAAACTTTAGAAAGCCTACAATCAGTCACTACTCGAATCTTGACTAAGACTACTATTGTAGTTGATTTTTAGTTGATAGGCCATGTGACGTGAATAGTGAAAGTAAAACAGGGGTAAACTCCGTGACTGTGGTGATATATTGTCTAATGTCTAATGATTAATTGATGCCAACAGAAATATTGCCGCTTAAATATTATCCCAGTTTAAAAAAAAAATATCTTTAAAAAACAACTGACAACAGTTTCTTGCTTAACAAATTTCTGCCCTCAAATACGGTAAGCTAAAGCCATTGCCATAATTATAACCCCTTTTTAAAAATGTATTATTATTTTTCTTTTTTTAAATGATAAAGGTAAACTACTCTAAACTTTGTTGACTCGTTGTCAAGGACAACACTATAACTATAGTAGTCCACAGCATGGCTGCAAGTCTTCGCGTGTATAGGTCTGCCATGAGCTTTTTGTTTCATAGAGGGCTCTTCGGATCGATCGACGTCATCGATTTACATTTATAGGCAGCTATCGACCACCAACGCGATCAGCAGACACATCTGATTGAGCATCCATTTTTTATTTTACCTTCAACTTCAAGATACTTCAGTAGACTACACACACAATTCACACATCGACACGTGATTCGATTGTGACATTGTCAGAACGAATAGTTCGAAATAGTGAATAGGAAAAAAGATTAATAAAGAATAGCAGAACCTGAAATTGGCACTGCTATTAACAGGACATATATTTTTACAGGTGCAAGGTAAGCTAATACTTAATACTATTACTACGCATTTTAAATGAAAACTCAATTTAAATTAATCAATACAATTTATATATTTTATATATAATATGGGCCTACTGTCAAGGTAAGGTTGAACACAGCCATCCCCCATTTAATAAGTTCTGTTAGTTAGTGTAGATTTTTTTTTTCTTTAAATCAACTTACCTCCAGAATAAAGAATAAAGCAATTAAACATAATGCTGGTAATAAGTACATAATTTGGGTTTGAAATTCAGTCACGTATGATAAGATATTAAATAGGCTTATAATTATAATAAAGAGGAATAGGACTAAAGACCACAATTGAGTATTGACCAACTCTTTTTAGGTCACACTCTTCTCTTCTTGAGCCTAAGTGACCAACAACACCAGACATGCAATAAGACTTTGTAATCAGGCCAAAAAAAACAACAAAAAAAAAAAAAAAAAAAAAAAAAAAAAAAAAAAAAAAAAATTAAAAAAAAAAAAAAAAAAAAAAAAAAAAAAAAAAAAAAAAAAAAAAACATGTATCCAAAATAGAATTTTTAGTATAATGAAATTCAATATTATTTCAACTTATAACGTAGTTTTAATTTGATAATTGATTTTGCAAATTGTTTACAAGTTTCAACATTTGTGTTTAATTTTTATTAATGCCAAACTCAACTCAGTATGCCATTTTCATTTGTTTTTTTCAAATGAAGAATCATTGAAATGCCACATTCACAGAGATGTGAAACTATTGGTGGAATGTCTTTAATATATTTTGCTTGTGATGTGACTGCTTCTAAGCTTAATGATTTATTTTTAAAAATATATTTTTTAGTAGATTGGAAGTTCACGCATTGCCATCGCCAATGTGTGGCAAGCTATAACTAATAAAAAAAATAATCAAAATATAATTCACAGTTTAAAGATGAGATTGCTTTTTAAATTCACTGTTTTAACAGGAGACCCTATAGAAAACCATTTATGACCCTTTATGGGGTCAAGATCCATGGGTTGGGAAACAGTGCCATGGAATAGGGGCCGTCCTTAAAGTACGTCACGCTATTTTTGACCATTTTTACCCCCCTGTCACAAATCTCGGAACCACCCCCCCCCCACCCACCCAAACAACCACCACCAC
>CAXITT010000282.1:614058-627260 GCA_964033795.1 Lymnaea stagnalis
GCTCCTAGCGAGAGGAATCGTGAACAACACATTTAGGAGATAGGCATTTCATGCTATTTTGACATAAAACCAATTCAAATGTTTCACAAAATTTTTGAAAATTATTCTTAAAGCTATTAAATTCTACTAAAAAAAAAATAAATAAATTAGAAATAAAATTAAAAAAAATAAATGTGTGACGTCACACATGGCCTGCCCCCCCCCCCCCCTGTCACAAACTGTCACACTTTCTTACACCCCTCCCCCCTCTGGAGCGTGACGTACTTTATAGACGGCCCCATATGTCCAAATTTTTTAAAACAGAGTAGCTACCCCTTTGATGCCACTTACTTTATTTCAATTGGTGTTATTTCCAAAATCATGTTTGTCGTTTATAAACTCTATTACAATGAATGGGTAGGGCTGATTAAAACAGACGCAATAAAATTTATTTAAAAAAAATGAATTCTTTCAATCTCAATAATTTATTTCCTTTTAAGTCCTGGCATTTCATCCAATCCATGTTTACTTAGCCAAATCATTACATACACAAGTGATATGAAAGTGGCCTGACCCAAACCATTTGCTCTTTTCTCTTCAAAAATAAATAGTATCGTTTTTTCCTGCATGGTCACCCCCCACAGGCCATAGACGTTATAGTCTATTGATGCAGTTATTTATTAAACCTCAAGCTCAGTCAGTACATCATAACTTTGGTGGCCTAATTATTCTTTGTAAGATCCTAAAACAGAAATAATTAAATATGGACGTTATTCTTCAAGAAATGACAGAAGAAGCAAAAGAGAGCATTGAGATGGACCAGCATGAGGAAGAAGCTAAAGATGCAGTTGAAGAAGAGACACAACCCATAGATAATAGTGACAGCAATGAGGTACCAGAGCCAGAAGAATTACCTCCCTTGACTTATGTTGATTTCACCCCAAAATGCCTGGGCTCAACAATAGTAGGAAAAGAACCTGATTTTGCAGAATTTGGGTTTGTAAAAAGCTTATTAAAAAGTATTTTTTTCTAATAAATTAGTTATTGGATCAAAAAGGATCTAAGAATGACTAATGGTTTGCATGGTCTTTGAAGGTTTAGGAAAATATAAAAAAACTTCCAAAAGAAACAGAACTGGAGTTTCCATTTAACTGACGTGCTACAGTTTCCATTAAACTGACATGCTATAGTTTCCATTTAACTGACATGCTAAATATTCATCTTTCTGCACCACAACAGAAGTGCATAAGCACTGAAATCATTGGACAATGAAATGTCTAAAAAGCCATTACAGCTTCAGTTCTTCCAAAGACACTGTAGATTTTTTTTCAAGGCCATGTTTCCTACTTTTGAAATAGCACAACAGCTTGTGTGTGTGGAAAGGAAGTCTGCATACCTCAGCATTTTTGTTATCACACCCATACTTTGCTGATACACTTTTATAACCAATAAGATTAGCATTTACTCATGTTCTTATGTTTGATGAAGCAATGAACAAACAGATGCAAGAAATTCAAATGGATATTTATGTTTGCATCTGGAATGTAAATAAAGTTAGTTCAATTTTCCATTTTTTTGGACATGACACTGTTGAAAACTTGTTGGAAAATTTTTATTCCTGTTCGAAAGTTTTTTCTTTTTTTTTTATAACTGTCAATGGATGTTCCTCAAGTGAACTGTAAACTATTTCACATTAGAAAAAAAAGCTCTGGTCCATTTAAGCTGTTCTACATAGGGAGTTGTGGGCTACATATATTACACAATTCATTACATAATGAATGCACTGCAGCCTCCTGGGACATAGAAAATGTGCCTACCAGTATGGTTGAACATAAAGCTAAATAAAATTTTTAAATTTTTTTTCAAAATAATAAATATATTCAAGCCAAATTTTCTATTTTCAATAATACTTTTCTGTCTGATTTGAATTTGCCCTTTAGATGATTGAGAATAATTCAATACAAATTTAAAAAATAAATAGTTGGTAACTACCTGGCATGGTCAGTCGTATCACATCATTCTATAGAGCTAAGTTTAATTTCTATTTTTTATTCTTGTAGGCTACATTTATTTTATATAAGTTGTTTTCTCTTTTTGTGCCATTTATTGATTAAGACTCTCTGCTACTCCAACAGAGTATATTAAACTAAATTGATTAAGACTCTCTGCTACTCCAAGAGATTATATTAAATTAAATTTTCAAAACAGACATGCTTGATTTCAGTGGGCTTCTCTATATTTTGATATGACTTAGCAAAATCAAGAACAGTTTTTTAAAAAAATTCTCCTTAGAACTGTGATAGAAGAAGCTAATGAGTGGCTAGAAGCACACCCACAGTTTACAGTGTACAAATGTGAGACTTTGGCCTCAAGGCTCGGGGCAGACTTTAACATTGATGGAGATGTCTCACTAGTGCATGTCTCATCCAATGGAAGGAATGTATTTTTGAGATCTCTAAGGTTTGTTTATACATGTCAGTAGTCATGTTTTAAAATGAGTTCATCACTATAAAGAATATTAGGCAACTTAAAATGTCCTTTTAAAAAAAATAAAATGGAAACCAACTCATGGTGCTTTTTTTTACAGTGTTTTAAAAAAAACACAAACTGGGATGGTCATATGAAAAGCATTAACATTTATAGGTGAAAATAAAAAAATAAAAAATATTTTTTATTCAAAGATGCTTTCCTAGAATTGATGCATACTACTGCGTCATAGAGATATTAGAATGCTGAGATATTTTTATTTATCTTTAATAAATTAATATATATATATATAATATATAAGCTATAACAAACAAAAACCTGTTGAATTTTTGCAGAGTCTGGCTGATCCCAACTGCTGATCCTACAGCCCCTGTCCAAAAAATTGGTTACATTACAGCCTTGCCTGACCATAGCAGTGGTGACCTCCAAGCTTTTCTCAACTCTCTGACCAACTCTGCTACCAGCAGGCAGATTGGGGACATAACTTTCCCATCGTTTGATACCCTGACTCAAACCGTAGAAAAGCTCAACAGACATCTTCAGTCAAAGCCTATTCCAGGTTTTTTCACATTTACTTTTGCCATAAAAACTCCTGAATTATTTGAATATTCACTGATTTTTTTGGTTTAATGATGATTTTTAAAAAATTTGTATTTATTAAATTAAAATTTTGCATTAATATTAAAATTGGATTAAAGATCTTATTGCCAAAAGCTGTGTGGTTAAGAAATTTGTCTGTATGCTGCATGCCACAGGTTGCAAAACAACAGTGTTGTTAAGGCTTTTGTCTGCATGCCACAGGCAATGACTGCCTTACCCCAACTACCAATCTGCTACAATAAAAATATTAACTTTCAAGTTTCACATTCAATGATAAGTCTCCATCATATTCTTGCAATACAATACAGGTCGAATTCTCTGCATGGAAACCTTAACATTCAAGTGCATGGAAGCCAACACATCGGACAAACTAGCCACCGAGGCCTCCACATGGTCAGAAGGGGGGAGCAATGCCAAAGTGTTCCTGCATGGGTTCAGGGTCTTCTACATTTTGGGCAAACCTTGCTTTGAGTCAGTTGGTAAGTACATTCTTTGCAAGCCTGGCTTTGATTCAGTTGGTGAGTACATTGTGGGCAAGCCTTGCTTTGAATCAGTTGGTGAGTACATTGTGGGCAAGCCTTGCTTTGAGTCAGTTGGTGAGCACATTGTGGGCAAGCCTTGCTTTGAGTCAGTTGGTGAGTACATTGTGGGCAATCCTTGCTTTGAGTCAGTTGGTGAGTGGGAATTATTTGTAGTGAAATGGATTTAACAAAGAACCGTATTGTAAGAGATCTGATAAATTATTAATGTTGCTGACTTATGTTGACATAATATTGTCATGAAAAGATGTGCCAAGAAAGAATCTTGTAGACATTGTGAACTGATATAATGTGGCTTACACACTGCAACCTCTAGTAATGTTGACCCAACTGCTGTATAGTTATCCTATCAATATTGACATCAAATATTCACTATTCACATCTAATAGAAAAATTCTATCAACTGACTTTTAAGAGTTTATTTAATGCAGTATCTAGTACCACACTAAATTGAACAAAAATCAAATATTTGATGACTATCTTGACTAAGTGCATTGTGTATCTTTGTACTTTATTGACAAATGCAACAGTTGAAATTAAATATGTTTTAGGTATGCCATCTATAGATGACACTTTCTGAGGCTTTCAAGTTTTTCCTTCAAGATTTTTCAGACTGATATTGCCAGAAAGAGTTTTATTCAGACATATATCTAAGACTGGATGTTAAGGTTTTAAATAGAAGTCTCAATGTAACTGAAACCGACAACAGCCTGGAGGCTTGTAACAATGTTAATGAAAAGAAAAAGCAATATTTAAAATGAAAACAAATAAATAATTTGCTAAGCTTTTCTTTTTCTCTGGCAGGCTACTATGATGAAGTGCCAGACATTTTCCAGAGCAAAGATGGCCTTGCGCTTAAACTTAAATTTGCAACTTTTGATCAGACTCTCAGTAAGGCTGCAAGTTGGTTGAAGAAGCAATCGGTAAGAACGTCAAGGCAAGGAAGGCCCAATAGTGTTGCTTACAAGTAAAGAGATACCAAAATGTAAAAAAAAAAAATGTACAAAATTATTAGCATACACATTTGGTATAGTTCAGGAATTTTAATAAGTTCTCATAATAAGACATGGGGGAACTAATCATCAAAGTGCTGCAACACAATATTTAAGTTAAAAAATAATATGTGGGTTTTAACACTTATGAAATCATTCATTTAACTTGTTTAAAAGAAAAAAAAGAGATATAATAATTATGATGTTTTAATGCAAAGCTTTTGTAGGCGATAAAGGATTTTCATGTTTATTTATAGTGAAACTTTAAAAAAATGATATCTTAAAAGAACCTTCAAGGCCTTTTCACTAAAAAAAACCTCTGCATTTTGTATTTTAACACTGGTTACTTTTACTCTAAGGGCTTTAGAATTGTCAACATCCAGTCAGTGACAGTCAAATTGGAAAGAAAATATGGCCAAGGTATAAACTCTATCATTTACTATAAACACTTCATTATTTTAAATAAATTAATGTTATTTACTTTTATATGAGCACATTAATGATTAATTTAAAGGTATTTTTTTAATAGATAGGTGAATGCTGCTGTCAAACATTTTTTTCACAAAAGTGCAGAGGATATTATTATTGATAAGTTAATTTTCTAATAATATAGACAGATGTGTTTGAATGGGGCATCTTGTTGGCATTGCTCAGTCTCTGATATCACTGTTAGCACCTATCAGATCAGAATGTTGCACACCTATCATATCAGAATGTTGCACACCAACCAGATCAGAAAGTTGCACACCTATCAGATCAGAAAGTTGCACACCAATCAGATCAGAATGTTGCACACCCATCAGATCAGAATGTTGCACACCTATCAAATCAGAATGTTGCACACCCATCAGATCAGAATGTTGCACACCTATCAAATCAGAATGTTGCACACCTATCAGATCAGAATGTTGCACACCCATCAGATCAGAATGTTGCACACCTATCAAATCAGAATGTTGCACACCTATCAGCTCAGAATGTTGCACACCAATCAGATCAGAATGTGCACAACCATCAGATCAGAAAGTTGCACACCTATCAGATCAGAATGTTGCACACCTATCAGATCAGAATGTTGCACACCCATCATATCAGAATGTTGCACACCTATCAAATCAGAATGTTGCACACCCATCAGATCAGAATGTTGCACACCTATCAAATCAGAATGTTGCACACCTATCAGATCAGAATGTTGCACACCCATCAGATCAGAATGTTGCACACCTATCAAATCAGAATGTTGCACACCTATCAGCTCAGAATGTTGCACACCAATCAGATCAGAATGTTGCACAACCATCAGATCAGAATGCTGCACACCCATCAGATCAGAATGTTGCACACCTATCAGATCAGAATGTTGCACACCTATCAGATCAGAATGTTGCACACCTATCAGATCAGAATGTTGTGCACCTATCAGATCAGATGGTTGCACACCCATCAGATGAAATAGTTGTACACCCATCTGATCTGAATTGTTCACTTCCATGTGATCTAAATTTGACCACCAATCAATATTATAATTATAAAAAATAGTATATCCAGAGAACTCAATTTAATTTTATGTTAAAAATTTAGAAAGTTAAACATTTGAAATTGGGAGACCATAAATACTTTTTATTATAAGTATAAAACATGTGAACAAATTATTCATTCTGAAATAATTTTCCTTTTGTTTCTCTATTAATAAGTTTATGAAGCACTAACCAATGATCAATTTCTTGACTTTATATGATGCTTTATTTATCCAAACATTTTCATTGTTTAAAAATTGTCAAGTCATATGGTTTTTGCTCTATGTGTTGATGGATTATGTGAAAATGTTGTCATTTATGTTTTTTTTTCATAAGGTCCATGGATTCTGGATCCAACCATCCCTGGCTATACAGACAACCCTGGTCTGACAGAGTCTCGCTTCACAAAGGTCTGTTTTAAAATTTTTTTATTTAATAAAAAGGTTAAATCTGGTTATTTCTAAAGGTTAATATTGAAAAAGGGTTTAATAGGCTTTTCTAAATATTTCATTGCCTTTTAAAAGTTCACATTAACTTGAAATGTGTTTTCTAAAATTGAATTTAGAGGCATGTAAAAACTGTTCAATTTTTCCCTAAGTTGATTTAGACAAGACTTTAATAAAGTGAGAAATGTGGTTTAAATCTTCAAATTGTTTTAAACTTTAAGGGCCTCTCAAGAACAGCATCACATGTCTGTCACATGTCTGTGTGTTTTGGGGTCACACATTCTTGATGATGTGGGATACAAGTAATTGTTTTAAACTTTAAGGGCCTCTCAAGAACAGCATCACATGTCTGTGTGTTTTGGGGTCACACATTCTTGATCATGTGGGATACAAGTAATTGTTTTAAACTTTAAGGGCCTCTCAAGAACAGCATCACATGTCTGTGTGTTTTGGGGTCACACATTCTTGAAGATGTGGGATACAAGTGTCAGACCTGTGTTTCAGATTTTGTGACCATTTGGGGGTGGAAGGAGGGTGTAAAATAATTGGCCAAAAATAGCCTGACATTATTTACGGATGTCTCAAAATTCTTAAAGTCCCATAAAATAATTTCACTGTTTGTAACAGTCAAATAGGAATACTGAGAAATTGGGGTTTCATTTTTACTGCAGTCAATTACAATTAGTTAGCTGTAATTTCCATTATGTTTACCATTATAACATAGAAAAAGTTACATCATTTAAAATAATAAGTGTAGACAAATTGTAACAGACATATGACCAGTGATATTTACAGTCTGATTCTTACGAACAATGAAACCTAAGAAATCACCATGAAACAGTTTCATCAATTTCATTTCACCACTTAAATAACATTGAAGAGTGATAATATATATATATCCAAACAGGAATAAAATAACTGGTATGACATTATATAACTTCATTCTCTTCCTAATATGAATAGATCAATGATAGCTGCTCCAATTCAATGTGATATAAATTAAATAAATCCTCAATACATTGCAAGAGCACCTTCTCCATTCAAATCTATATCTCTCAACTTCCTTCCTGTCTCTATGGAGACAAATAAATCAGTTGATTGATTTCTTTTCGCCATCAGATAATTCGAATAGCCTATGTCAAAGAGCAAAAACTGAACAACCCACTTCCCTATGCTCAAGTTACTCTCACATCACGGCTGTTCATCCCGTGTCGTGTGGATGGTCGGCTGTTTGAGACAATGTCTAAGACAATCATGCGAGTCATGAAGTGGTTGAGCAAGACACGTGAGTCACTTCTCTCTACTGTGCCTTTTTAAAGATCAATCTCAAATTTTAAGACAAATTGTCATTTTAAAACTAGTTTAAAAAAAACCTCCACAAACAATCTAATCATGCGTCTTAGTTTCACATCATTTAAAAAACGTTTTTCCCTTAATAAATTCCTTCTAAAATAATATATATATTTTTTCACCAAGGTTTGCCTGTATTTGCTTGTGAGACGGTTCGATATCATTTGACAAATGACAGTGAAGGTCAAGGTTTTAACAATGATCGACTGGATTCCTTGATAAACAGCTACCAGGGACAACATTATCTCACTTGTATCAGGTATTGATAACATAACTATCTACTGCCACACAAAAGTGTTGTATTTCTTTAACTAAATTACCTTATTATAAAACGTAAATATTTTTGTGCTACAAGCCCTCAAGATAGAACTTTGTACGGATGAAACAAGCAAAGAACATATTGACTTGACTATCTAGATCAAGGGTCAGCAACCAATTTTTGATTGAGGGATTATTTTATAAATTATATCTGATAAGAATATATTTGGGGTGCCGGAGCAGGGGGTGGCATGTTTAATAAGTAAAGAGCCTTGTTGGTTCACCTAAGAGAGCCAGGGACTCCAGAGCCACAGGTTGGTTTCCACTGATGTAAAAAAAAATGCAAATATATTTAGCCAATTCACCATAAGAGTTGATTCAATTTTTAAAATAGCATACTGCATAATTCAAGGGGAACTATTGCTTCCTTTAATTAAAATATTTCTGATGTTCATGAAAATACATGCAACTCAATGGAAAAGATAATCTAATTTTGCTGACAAATTCTTTTTCTTTTTAATAATTTTACCTCATATTAATCAGTAACGAATTTGTTAATAACTTAATACACAAACTCTCAAATGTTAAATTTGAGAGACTAATGGGACATTAACACCACATGGCATGTATGTCATGTTCTTCTTCACCTGTAAAACCTTTTCTCCTCCCCCCCCCCTTCCCCCCCCAGGTTGTTATGACCAATCACAGTGGACTTACTTTTCCACGCTTCTGTCCCTCTTGGCCTGTAATAACTCTCATACCTACTTATTTTATATCACATTCCTCTTGCTGATCTTTTGCAGCATTGCAGCCAAATGTTTATTTTAATTTTGTAATGGTTTAGCTGTTGTTTGTTCAGGGGAGAAGGCATCTTGCCGACACCTTCTTTGTTTTGTTGCTTAATTTTTTTCAGGTTTCCTCATACCTTGTTTTGCTTATTTCCAAACTTTAAATTTGAACGATTCTCATATAATAAACAATTAACATCTTTGTGCCTCTGTCTACAGGTTGTACTTCCCATGTACATTTGAAGAACCTCAGCCTGATCCAGCAGACCCTGAAGACCTTGGCTGGGGTTGGGGCTGGGCTTGTGTTGTCTCCTAGAAGACCTTGGCTGGGGCTGGGGCTGGGCTTGTGTTGTCTCCTAGAAGACAATGACTGGGGTTGGTGCTTGGCTTGTATTTTTTCCTAGAATATCTAGGCTGGATTTTGGGCGGTGCTTGTATTGTTTCCTAGAAGACCTTGGTCTCCTAGACAAATCAGTGTGTTACACAGGAGAACGGAATCTCATAGCACAGCTAAATTTTAATGACATTTAACTCAAGATTTAGACTATAAAGTTAATTTCTCCGTTTGAAGTCTGGCTTGATGACAGCAAAAGATAGGAACAAATATTTCTATGAAGGATCAGTAATTTAAAATGAGAGGCTCTAGCAATTTTTAGGTGATGCAACAACGTCAGATTTTTCTACCACTATAACTATAAAAAAATGTTGACATGTTTCTTGATGTTGGACTCAATTATCACCGTAAATAGTGCTCCAAGATTTATTGCACCTTTCACATGACTTCCGCTATTTGAAATATTTATGGCATGAGTAGAAAAGAGTAGAAAAGATTTGATTTAAAATTAAAAAATTTATTTTCAAGTATTTGTAATTTTATAAATAAAAATATATGAAATAATTATGTACCGGTATTTAAATTTGTTGAATTATTTTCTATTTAAAAAAAGAATCTTGACATACTGCCATTAAATAGAATAAAACTTGACATTTACTTGGTTGAAAAAAAAACAACTGGTTATTGACATTTGTTTTACAAAATTGTGTTACCTTTAAAATAAAAACACATTTTATGTAATTATCTTGGGTACAATTAATTGTATGTGTGATTAATTTTCAGGATTTGATAACAATACTACTGGGTCAATCATTTTTAAAAATTGATGTGGGTTAAATTAATTTTGTTAACCTTTGCTTCCCTCATACATTTGATTATTCATATTAAATGCACTATTTGAAGTTTGGAGCATATTCATCCAATATTTGCACCTCTGTTCGGCTTGTATTTGTATATACGTTCTTATGCTGTCATGCTGTTTGTTGCTTTGTATATTTTTTAGTTGGGTTTTAAATTATGGAATAATTTAATGATCTCTCTGTTTATTTCATTAAAGAATTGTTTGAATGTTCAAATTTGCTTCCGATTTATCCAGGTAAAGTAATTTAACTCATAAAGCTTTGTCATATGTAGAAAATATTGTAATTACCCTGCTGAGATGGGGTGGGGGGGGTAGAAGTGTTTAATCACCCTGTTGAGATGGGGTGGGGGGTAGAGGTGTTTAATCACCCTGCTGGGATGGGGTGGGGGGTAGAAGTGTTTAATCACCCTGCTGAGATGGGGTGGGTGGGTAGAAGTGTTTAATCACCCTGCTGAGATGGGGTGGGGGGTAGAAGTGTTTAATCACCCTGCTGAGATGGGGTGGGTGGGTAGAAGTGTTTAATCACCCTGCTGAGATGGGGTGGGGGGTAGAAGTGTTTAATCACCCTGCTGAGATGGGGTGGGGGGTAGAAGTGTTTAATCACCCCGCTGAGATGGGGTGGGGGGTAGAAGTGTTTAATCACCCCGCTGAGATGGGGTGGGGGGTAGAAGTGTTTAATCACCCTGCTGAGATGTGCTTATTAACCGCAGCATCCACAAACACACGCACACAAATATGTAAAAAAATCTATGGCTGGTCCAGGGACGGCCACTCTACGTGAGATTAATTCTGCCTTAATACGCCAGCAACTAAAGAATCGACGGTGAACGATTTCCCTAGCAACGGGGCAGAGAGCTCTTAAATTGGAAATTTTCGAACCTTTGCAGGTCAAGCGATCAGCGTCTACAAGAATGGCTTAGATCCAATTAGCGATACGAATAATAATAGTCTGTGTACTAATATTTTACCCAATTCTTGAATGATATGTAAGTACCAACCCAGAAAATATCAGGGGCCGAATGGAACTTCCACAAACTATCTTGGGCATGTAGCTTGAGCCAGTTTACAAGCTCCAGCAAAGAATGCGTCCAAGTGGTAGGTCGTCTTTTCTAACAGAAGGTCTGCTCCCACGGCAGTAAGGTGAAACAAATAGTCCAAGTGGTAGGTCGTCTTTTCTAACAGAAGGTCTGCTCCCACGGCTGTAAGGCGACATAAATAGTCCAAGTTGACGCTGCGATGGTGAGTTAGTTAATAGCCTACAGTCAGTGGGAGGAAAGATCCCAGGCCACAAAGACACTGTTATAAGTGCTTGTGTAAACCTTGGTGGTTGTGCGTGGGGGGAAGTCGGAAGGACGAAGGGGGAGGACGAAAGGAGGAGGGACGAAGTGGAGGGGGAATGGGGGGAGGGGCGAATGGGGAGTGATAATTTTTCTTTACGATGATAAGCTGGTTCCCTAGACAACACATAACCTCTTTCGAAGCATCTGAATAGCCCAAGAGGTTGATGCGTCAGAAATGAGTTGACCCTGTAATTAGGTAATAAAAACACAGTTTTGATTATGATTCAATGCCGATTGAAGTAAATCTTGTAAGTGACAGGAGGCTACAGTTATCAACATTTTGAGAAATAAAGCTTTCCATTTATGCTAAATACGATGTCGTTGGGCGATTCTAAGTACATGTAACAGTTCTTAAATACATTTACCCACTGATCTTCAATTACTTTGGAGCGTTCTTGTCATTGTTTACTGTAGACTTAATTTAAAAAGAAGATATCCGACGTGGAAGTCGAGAGGAGATTCGGGGGGGGGGGGGGGGGTGGGGGGGGGGGGGGGTGGGGGGGGGGGGGGGGGGGGGGGGGGAGGGGGGAGCACCATGAGTTTACCGCATCGGGTGACACCAACCTTAGCTACGCCCCAGCCTAGCAGGTTGAAACCATTCGTCTCCTGATAACATGTTATATCCACTTCTAGCGATCTGTAAACAACTTCAGTGTATGACTAATGAAATCAAAGAAGATTCTCCACCACAAAACACGCAACGCACTAACACCAGGAAGGGCATGGCCGATGTTTGATGAAATCGTTAAAGAATTGCTTTCTTCTGAACATTTAGGCACGTCTGCTTATGGTCCCAAAACTGAAACAACTCTGATTAAGTCGGTGTATTTTGTCGGGGGGGGGGGAAGGGGGGCACTAATGACCCTAATGTGACCAAGAGTTGACGATATCCGCTTGCTTGTAGATGGGCTTGTGTAAATATAAGCTGGAGGTCAAAGGTTAGAACCATCAACCTTCCAACACCTATTGTCGCAGTTATTGACATTGATTAAAATATCTAAAGGGCGTATACCAAGTGCTACAGACATAGGATCTCTCAATGAGATCTCTCACTTAATGGGACGGGATCTCTCCCTGGGTTCTCTCAATGGGAATCTCCCAACGCCATTTCTCACTTGTTTTAAATGGCATAAAATATCATTCCTTGAGATAGCACTTACGAGGTCGTACTAGACTGAAGTTGATGATGAACCTTAAGTTGCTTTGTTCGAAAGTGAAGTAGGCTTATTCCTGAAGTAGGCTTATTCCTGAAGTAGGCTTATTCCCGAAATAGGCTTATTCCCGAAATAGGCTTATTCCTGAAATAGGCTTATTCCTGAAATAGGCTTATTCCTGAAATAGGCTTATTCCTGAAATAGGCTTATTCCTGAAATAGGCTTATTCCTGAAATAGGCTTATTCCTGAAATAGGCTTATTCCTGAAATAGGCTTATTCCTGAAATAGGCTTATTCCTGAAATAGGCTTATTCCTGAAATAGGCTTATTCCTGAAATAGGCTTATTCCCGAAATAGGCTTATTCCTGAAATAGGCTTATTCCCGAAATAGGCTTATTCCTGAAATAGGCTTATTCCCGAAATAGGCTTATTCCTGAAATAGGCTTATTCCTGAAATAGGCTTATTCCTGAAATAGGCTTATTCCTGAAATAGGCTTATTCCTGAAATAGGCTTATTCCTGAAATAGGCTTATTCCTGAAATAGGCTTATTCC
>CAXITT010000282.1:643227-656113 GCA_964033795.1 Lymnaea stagnalis
TAACAAAAAAATCATTAAGGGTTCTCAAGGACTAGGATTCACTTTCATCCACCTACTCACTGTTGCCAGAGAGCTGGCATACAAATATATAGAGACATTAAAAAAAAAAAAATCAGAATTAGATTAGGCGGTGAGATTCGACTGAAACCGTCGCGGAGAGTCACGTTATATATATGAGAATGGGGGAAACGGGCCGGCGAATTTACACTAAACTTTTCTGTCATGTAGCGGACCGCAAAATATCGTCTTGCGGGTCACAAATGGCTCGCTGGCCGCGAGTTTGAGAACCCTAAATTAGATTTTTATTTATTAATATTTACGATTATCTCATTTTTATAAAAAGAATGTAAATATTTATATTTTCCCACATCATTTTCGATGTAAGCAGAATGTAGGCGGGAAAAAAATTTCAAAATATCTTAATATTTCATTTTCGGTTTCGGCTTCGGTTTCGGCCGAAATTCATTTTTAACTTTCGGCTTTTCTTCGGTTTCGGCGGAAAGTCATTTTAAACTTTCGGCCTATTTTCGGCTTCGGCCGAAATCAGAAAATCACTTTCGGTCGGTCTCTAGTGGAGGGATAGAATTAAGAGAGACAGAGAGGGTGGAGGGAGAGAATTAAGAGAGACAAGGATGGTGCAGGGAGAAATTAAGAGAGACAGGGAGGGTGGAGGGAGAGAATTAAGAGAGACAGAGAGGGTGGAGGGAGAAAATTAAGAGAGACAGAGAGGGTGGAGGGAGAGAATTAAGAGAGACAGAGAGGGTGGAGGGAGAGAATTAAGAGAGACAAGGAGGGTGGAGGGAGAGAATTAAGAGAGACAGAGAGGGTGGAGGAAGAGAAATAAGAGAGACAGAGAGGGTGGAGGGAGAAAATTAAGAGAGACAGAGAGGGTGGAGGGAGAGAATGGTGATAGACAGGGAGGGTGGAGGGAGAGAATTAAGAGAGACAGAGTGGGTGGAGGGAGAGAATTAAGAGAGATGGGGATGGTGGAGGGAGAGAATTAAGAGAGACTGGGAGGTTGGAGGGAGAGAATTAATAGAGACAGGGAGGGTGGAGGGAGAGAATTAAGAGAGACAGAGAGGGTGGATGGAGAGAATTAAGAGAGACAGAGAGGGTGGAGGAGAAAATTAAGAGAGACAGAGAGGGTGGAGGGAGAGAATTAAGAGAGACAGAGAGGGTGGAGGGAGAGAATAACAGACAAAGAGAGAAAGAGAGCTTTATCATAATACATAGTCTGAAAAAAATGATCTGTTCGATGTGTTCTGTTAGTTAACAAGACACCATTGGATGAAGGTTTTGTTTATAAATGAATTGTGGATCGAATCCTTGGATGGTTGGATTGTGTCATAGACAGATCGGTGGATAATTAATATTTAAAAAAAACAACAACATTATTTATAGGTGGATTTATTTAAAAGTAAATTAGATAAACTATAGAATCTTGCCAGTCATAAACGTGGACATGTTAGAGGGTTAGATTACAATGTATTATGTCAATTATCATTTATAGCCACGCTACAAGACATGCATGTGAACACCACCCCCCTACGCTAATACATTTGAATGCATACAACTCATTTAAACTCATCAGTGTTGATAAAATAGGTATCACATCATATTTCTTACATCAAATTTCAAGTGAGGCTCCTCATCACAAACTAATTACAAAATAATTACATGATAAACATCAATATCCTTCAAAATGCCTTCTAGCATACATATAAACTTATTTAACGAAATAACATAAATAATGTTATCAAATGGTATTTTCGATGGCTTCGCTATCAAAAGGAACATATCGATTAATTTTAAAATGTCTTAAGAAACAGGGAGAATTTTTAAAAATACCCACACAAAGTCAACGACTTAATTTATCAACTGAAATACTTTATCCCCTCGAGATCTAGTCGAATGAAATAGTGAATCCAACAGAGAGGATCAAATGAAAACGTTGTAAATAGTTTGTTTTTTAAAGCAGCATTTTTGGATGGCCTAATGACCCACATCCCGTCACCCGGTTGAACCGAAACTTGGCACACAGTCTCGTTGCTAAAAGTGGAGTTTAATTTTGTAGCTGTTGCTTTGTACTTTGTACTTGGGACGTATTTGGGTATGCAGTAAAAAATAAAATGTATTTTTGAAGGGGAAAATATGGGAAACATGAAAGGTGTAGCCGCTTCTTAACCGCTTCTCGGTAAATGATAAATAACGTACAGTTGAATAAATACAAACAAAAAGGCATTGTTTCATTTCTCAAATATCTTGACAAGGCTTGGCACAACAAATGGACAATTTAGCAAGACACTGCACTAGTTTTGAAAACAGAGGGACTGACAAAGGTTAGCATTAAAAGGTGGGTGTGGCGGTAGCGTGCAAGTAATGGTACGACGGTAGTGTGCAAGGGCTGGTGCGTAGGTAGTGTGCAAAGCTGGTGCGAAGGTTAATGTGCCATAATTTGTTAGAATGCTTTGTTGATCATTGCTGTTAACGATTTATTATGGAAATAAAATATTATTCCGTCATCCTTGTCAGCTTTACACCCCGACCGGATAAATCGAGTCAGCAAACATATCTCATGTCAAAGTCCATTCACTATCTTTCCGAACGAGGACAAACTAGAAAAACGATTTTTAAAAAACAACTTCCCAAAACGTGTAGTGAATTATCATGACTACATTGGGATGCAAACTAAATGCTCTATTTCATGTATTGAGCAAAAATGGAGAACTCTAATGGTGAACTCTAACATTTGACGAAAGGAAATGGAAAAAAAAATCAACAAATACAAACATTACTTTTCAAAACCAACCTTATTGTTGGCAAGAGCCTTTAAAAATAGCACAATTTTAGTTTTTAATATTTCCCCACAGCACAGGCGCCTGCACTATAGGGAGGAATCAGCAGATTTCAATATGAGATAGGAAGTGGGAATATAATACACCCCCACCCCCCATCGCGCGCTTTTGTATTTCCCATAGGTATCTTAACAATTGTAAATGAAAAATACAACATTCATAAATAAAAAAATTGCTTGCAAAGTGGCGAATGAACAAACCCTGGGATTTTTGTTATCAGAAAATTCTCGTTCCCTAGTGTCCACGAGGAGCGTCACATGAGTCGAGTCAATACCTGAACAATTACATGGTATGATGTTTAACTAACTGACCGATTACATGGTATGATGTTTAACTAACTGACCGATTACATGGTATTATGTTTAACTAACAGACCGATTACATAGTATGATGTTTAACTAACTGAACGATTACATGATAAGATGTTTAACTAACTGACCGATTACATGGTATGATGTTTAACTAACTAACCGATTACATAGTATGATGTTTAACTAACTGACCGATTACATAGTATGATGTTTAACTAACTGAACGATTACATTGTATGATGTTTAACTAACTGACCGATTACATAGTCTGATGTTTAACTTACTGACCGATTACATGGTATGATGTTTAACTAACTGACCGATTACATAGAATGACATTTAACTAACTGACCGATTACTTGGTATGATGTTTAACTAACTGATCGATTACATGGTAAGATGTTTAACTAACTGACCGATTACATGGTAAGACGTTTAACTAACTGACCGATTACATGGTAAGATGTTTAACTAACTGACCGATTACATATTAAGATGTTTAACTAACTGACCGATTACATGGTATGATGTTTAACTAACTAACCGATTACATAGTATGATGTTTAACTAACTGACCGATTACATAGTATGATGTTTAACTAACTGAACGATTACATTGTATGATGTTTAACTAACTGACCGATTACATAGTCTGATGTTTAACTTACTGACCGATTACATGGTATGATGTTTAACTAACTGACCGATTACATGGTAAGATGTTTAACTAACTGACCAATTACATGGTAAGATGTTTAACTAACTGACCGATTACATGGTAAGATGTTTAACTAACTGACCGATTACATGATAAGATGTTTACCGTGTCAAGGCTATGCAAGGGACTGAACTTTTTTTTACCACAAAACCATCCATCAAACCAAAAATTGAATTTTAGAATCAAAATCTTTAAAAAAATATATAAATGCATAAGTCAACTCATTTCTTGAACAATCAATGGATTTGAGAATTGGATTTTTTTTTTAAAATTTGAAGATATTTTGAATTATTAGGGAAATTAGGAAGAGCTACGCCCTTGTTTATAGTAGGGTATACAAATATGGTCATAGAATGGAAACGAAAGGTAAGGGAAAAAAATGCCAATTTTATGTCAATACATGTTGCTATTTAAAGTGAACTGATATGTGGTTGTTACAATTAAATTTGAAGGGAATAAACAAAAGAAGACTGAGAGGGCTTGGAAGTTCGTTTTATTTATCATTTTAAAAAGTTTTACTCAAAGTTAAAATGGCGGATGTTCTGTTAACAAATACTTTGAAAGAACCACACTATCTCATCTGCTTAGGGGACTTCAAGGGGCTTAATTTGCTCCTGTATTTTTTGTTCAAATCTATGTGTTTTGTTTGTTTGTACTGATGAAAGCATGTGCCGAAACGTTTAATTGTGTATAATGTATAATTATTATTAAGCATAATTAATATTGTAATATTTACACAGTTTCTTCGTGTCTTATTAATCTATTTTAAAGCTTTATTGCAGTCCAACACTTTTTATATTTGGCAAACAATGAAGGCTGCTATTGATTTTCTGCATATTTTCTAATAAACATGTTTTAAAATGTTAAAATTGTTTTCAAACAATGTAGTATAGATTTTACGATTAGTTGCTAATAAACATATTTAAAATGTTAACATTGTTACCAATGTAGTATAGATTTTCTGTTTTTTTTTCTTATAAACATATTTAAAATGTTAAGATTGTTAACAAACAATGTAGTATAGATTATCTAGTTATTTACTCATAGAAATATTTAAAATGTAAAATTTTAGCAAATATTATTTTAAAAAAATAAAAAAACAAGATAAAAAAAAAAATTGACAGCATGGCTGACCAAACTTGACAACATGGCTGACCAAACTTGACAACATGGCTGACCAAACTTGACAGCATGGCTGACCAAACTTGACAGCATGGCTGATCAAACTTGACAACATGGCTGACCAAACTTGACAACATGGCTGACCAAACTTGACAGCATGGCTGATCAAACTTGACAGCATGGCTGACCAAACTTGACAACNACTCATAGAAATATTTAAAATGTAAAATTTTAGCAAATATTATTTTAAAAAAATAAAAAAACAAGATAAAAAAAAAAAATTGACAGCATGGCTGACCAAACTTGACAACATGGCTGACCAAACTTGACAACATGGCTGACCAAACTTGACAGCATGGCTGACCAAACTTGACAGCATGGCTGATCAAACTTGACAACATGGCTGACCAAACTTGACAACATGGCTGACCAAACTTGACAGCATGGCTGATCAAACTTGACAGCATGGCTGACCAAACTTGTCCAATAGTAGAAGACATCGTAAGACCAGCTGTCTTGTTACATGACAGACATTGCCATGAAGAGAAGCATTTCTGTAATGTGGAAACTCATCCCTGGGCCGTTCGCTTCAAATCCCGATCTTTGTGTATTTGGCGTAATGTAAGAGGATGAGTCTGTACCATGGACACTGGAGTAGGTAGTTTCAAGGGGGCAGGGTGCTGCTGGTGGTGGTGCTGCTGCTGGTGGTGGTGCTGCTGCTGGTGGTGCTGCTGCTGGTGGTGCTGCTGCTGCTGGTGGTGCTGCTGCTGCTGCTGGTGGTGCTGCTGCTGCTGGTGGTGCTGCTGCTGCTGGTGGTGCTGCTGCTGCACCACCACGACGACGACGTGCTGCTGCTGCTGGTGGTGGTGGTGCTGCTGGTGGTGGTGCTGCTGCTGGTGGTGCTGCTGCTGCTGCTGGTGGTGCTGCTGCTGCTGCTGGTGGTGCTGCTGCTGCTGCTGCTGTTGCTGGTGGTTGTACTTGATGGCAGGTCACACGACGCTGTTGTTGCCGACAAAGAATTTGGACGAACTTTTTAGCTATGATTTTATATCGTACGCATTGATGGGAATTCTAAATTCATCAAATGTTATTGAATATGTATGTGTTTTTTTTAAATTTCGCATATAAATGAGATTAAAGCACACGTGCATTCCTGCATCAGTTCGCTCACCTCCATTATTTTGCCCCTGATGGGCTAGCGCCCGGGAAAATATAACCGTTATGACCTCTATGACACTTCTATTGCTGCCCACAGATACCACTTACCAGCCAAGTGCTATTTCTTATTTTTATTTGCATACCGTTTTTTCCTGTTGTTTTGTTCGCTGACGAAGGCTTTCTGCCGCAACGTTCGCTGTTTTGTTGCGTTTATTTTTTCAGGTTTAACCCTATTTTTTTTTACTCATTTTATTTTGTCTAAAAGGAACACTGGTTAGGCCTGCCCTATCCCTTTTAGTGACTGTAACAGGCCGTGTTAACAATGCAAATGGCGTCATTTTTCACACGACACTGATATGTATTCTAACGACACAAGGGTGTAGTGATATGATATGAAGAATGAATAACACGAGAAAAGGGAACTATTTTTTGTATTGGAAGAAGAATATTCATAAAAATTCATATCAACCACTTTCGGATAAAATTCTGAAACTTTTTTCTTATTAATACATCAAAACTGATTTGTCTTCATTTAAAATGTATCATTATGAAACTATTGAACTTTTGTGCTTTAATCTCCCCAGGGATGTGCGGCTACCCATTGCTCTGCGGCTCCCCAGAGCTCTGTGGCTCCCAACTGCTCTGCGGCTCCTCAGTGCTGTGCAGCTCCCCACTGCTCTGCGGCTACCCAGTGCTCTGTGGCTCCCCACTACTCTGCGACTCCCCAATGCTTTGCGGTTCATGAGGGCCTTGCGTCACACCAGTGCTCTGCCGCTCCCCGGTGTTCTACGGGTACCCACCCAATGCTCTACGGGTACCCATTGCTCCACTGCTGCACCAGTGTTCTGTGATGCATACTTTAGAAACCACTGATCCCGTTTAGTACATCACAGTCCTTTAGTGTTAAATGTCTCCATTTCTGTTAGTCTTTGGTCTATTTTTTACCCTTCTGCAAAGCCACTGTACCATTTCTGTTATGTAAATCAAGATATATATATCTATATATAAAATTCATACTACTATTTTGAATCCATTCATGCATTAAAATGATGTGCGTGTCCTGTCACAAAGCCACTGACCCATATACCACTTGATCCAATACGGGTTACTTCAGAATACAGCGGGAGCCAGAGTCGAACTCTTCTCGTTATTCTCGGACAGCTGACAGCACAAGCAAGTGCCCGTTAGAGAAGGGCATTGTATGAAGGGCTGTAACTAAAAATATCAGTAATAACGGGCACCTGTTACGCATTAATTTACGTGGATGGATCGATAGTTTAGAGAATGTTTTGTATCCACGGACACTCAAGTTAAAGGACTGGTGAGTCGGAGTCGCAGGAAAAATAATTGTATTTCTTAATCTGGAATATGAGTAATCGACATCAACACGTGTGTTATAAGGATAAGAATAACATAGAATAATTGACTTGTATCTAAACTTAGATGAAAGCTTTAGAATCAGCCTAACATACAATCATTGACTTGTATCTAAACTTCGATGAAAGCCTTAGAATGAGCATAACATACAATCATTGACTTGTATCCCACGTTAGTTAAAAGATTTACAAATGATGCTTTAGTAGAAACGTGCGTTGTTTGAATTAATTCACAAAATGGCGCCCTTCCCTAAATCCTTCAAGACTCCAATATAATGAATGGGAGATCCAATATACGATGTCGATTCACTTTTACAAAATCAAAGTTTTCCTCTGTTTAATACAGAGAGTTCACTCGCTCGCTTTCAACATCCCAATAGCATTGTTTTACTACCAAAGAGTATAATCACAGCAAGGCCCCCCCACCCCCACCTTTTCCCCTGAATGTGGGCATCAAAATGAATGAAACAGTTACTGGTTATATATAGACTCCAAGGTCACTGTCAGAGTGGGTCTTATTGACTTTCAGACTTGGTCACATTTTTTTAAAGAGTTGGTCTAACTGACTGTTGGAGTTGGTCTTAGACTGTTGGAGTTGGTCTAATTGACTTCCAGAATTCATCTAATGGTCAGATTTTTATCTAAGTGACTGTCAGAATTGGTCTCATTGACTGTCATAGTTGATCTCATTGACTGTCAGAGTTAATCTCATTGACTGTCAGAGTTGATCTCATTGACTGTCAGAGTTGGCCTCATTGACTGTCAGAGTTGATCTCATTGACTGTCAGAGTTAGTCTCATTGAACATCACAGCCGCAGCAGTTTACTGGAGTTGGTATCGTACAATTCAGTATTCGAATCCACACAATTCATAAAAACTGAATATTGAGTGAAGCTGGCTATTGGGGGTATAAATATTGGAGAATATCGAGAGAGGATACCATGGGACTTAACTGAGTTTGTATTGTACCAACCAGTACAGTTTAGATTGTACCAACCACCACAGACGAGACAACACCACAGACGAGATGAGGCTCCAAGTTGTAGTCACAGTCCTTTGTTTCGGATCGATTGCGAGTGGCGATAACTCTGAACCAAGAAAAGGTGATTCACAGTATTATCTTACACGTACTATTCTATTTGCACATGTCCATCTCCTCCTTCTAGTAAATTGTATTTTTTTAGTAAGACACTTTCATCTTCATGTAAACATTATAGTAAGTCTTGATGTGAAGAAAAAAAAACGGAAAAAACTTCATCATCAAGGCTGTTAATATACGGTTCCTCTAGGACTCATTTGTAAACAACATAATTTAAAAAAAAAATCTTTATATTAACTTCGCTTTTGTTCGTGGCTGACAACGTCTTTGGACGACTAATTTACCCACTTCCCGTCAACTTATCGAGCTGAAACTTGGCACGGGATATTTTCCTTTGTCGTGTGCGCAGAGGAAGGTCCTATGCCGAAACGTCCTAATCTTATTGTCCTGTACTTAAATTAAAACTTCGACATACCTCGTTTTGCTATTTCACTAATTGGGATTATTATAAAATGCGTTATTTTATTCATGTCTTATCAAATCTTCAGCCCCACCCCCTCATTGCTCGATATTACATTTTATAAAGGATTTATATAAATAAATTTGCTTACATGGGTTGTTAAATTTGAACTAGCTTCAGATCTAAAATTTTGTTGATCTTCTTTCATTCCAGTGCCATCTAAAAGACTGCTTTCGTTCTTGTCTCTGTATACTGGATTCTTCACCAATGTTGAGGAGGTCAAGGACGAAAAGCTCAGCAAGCCAGAACATGACGTCGTCAACGCGACCTTTAAGTCCGTTTATGTCCCAGCACTTCCCAATGTAAGTTGAACATGTAGAGTACACTTTTAAAAATAGAACGTATCTCTTTTATGACTAAAAAACTTGTGTACAAAAAATGTTTTGATTCAAACATCGACAGTTATTAGTGTGGTGTGCAGATATGGTGAGGATATGCATCAGAAAGACAGGGCAATACTATTATTTTGGGCAGTGGATATGTGTCAACAGTAATCATTCAATCCAAAATGTTTGATGACTCCGCCCCCCTGAAGGGATTGGTGCGTGTTCTGAAGTCATGGCACCTTCTCGAGCGGCTTATGGGGTCGATCCTGGAGTGGCAGTGCCTCATTCTCTGCCTGTTGGGATCCAATCTTTACTGTTGTGTGTCAGCCAGAACTATCAGTGATGGTCTCGACATCGAAGAAGTCGCTGTTTACCCCCTCCATGTTTCTTTAAAGACATCTGAGAGCGGAGCCCACTGCGCCATTTCTCAGGACAGCAGGTCCTTCTTAATAACGACTTCCTATATTCTCTTACACGTCAAATTCTGCTAAGTCGCCTTTTACTAAGTACGAAGAATATGCTAGATATTTTGGAATGTTCCAAAAACCCATGTGTCATATCATCCAATGCGCAAAATGTAAAGCTGGCATCTTAAGTCTTTAAGAAGACATTTTAGGTCTTAAAGCAGACAGATTAAGTCTTAACCTGTTGTGTAGAGCTGCCATGTATACCAAAATTAAATGCTCCACGCCCAAAACAATGCTAACAATAAAGATAATTTTCGGGTGCCACCAACAACCCCTGAAACTTCTATCCTTACCATTTGAAGCTTCCACCAACAACCACTGAAACTTCCATCCTTACCAATCGAAGCTGCCATTCATAACCCCTGAAACTTCCACCCTTACCACTTTAAGCGTCCACCCTTACCCTTGAAGCTGCCCCCCTTACCACTTGAAGCTGCCACCCACAACCACTGAAACTGCCCCGTATCTCCAAGAACAACGGGCACCACTGGTTGAGACTCCCTATCTTAGATGGAAGCTGCTGAGTTTCTGCCCGTTCCTGGCGTGTTGGTCCACACTTCACCGCTATAGAGCAGCCTACTAGGCGAACAAATTAAGACCGACGATTAGTCTTGTGCCTTCAGTTAGTTTGGAATTGCTTCACACTCGCTCATTTAATCTGGTCACAGCTGCTGTCACTAGTACTGCTGCACAACGTCCACCTCTTCGTCGATGGAGAGTGATCTAGAAAAGTCAGATCCAAATTAGGGAATGTTTCCAACTACTGCCAGATTATGTCCATCAATAGTTACGTTCGTAGAGGACTGTGTTCCTATCGCCATGGCGTTTGTTTTCTCACGACTCATGCCGGGTGGCCGAGCAGTTTAAACCGACTCAAACAAAACAGCCGGTGGTCTGGAGTTCAATCCCCACAAAAACCAACATCCCAAGCACCCCGGGTGGATGAGACTCGTTAGCCTTGGCCGGCAACTCCTCTAAGAGGAAGCAACCTCTGAATTCAAACCAAGAACATAATGATCAAGAATTGATCGTGGGCCCTGAAATATTGCAAATTAAAAGATGCTAATGACTTACTCCTTGTTTCCCCTTAAACCAGGCCTGCACAACATGCTGGCCGCCCCCGGCCCACAAGCACCAAGTTTGCAGCCGCCATGTAAAGAAATATACTTTATTATTTTCACAAGAGTTCCCCCCCCCGTCCTATTTTCTTTCGGCCCGCACAAGTGTGTCATAAAATATTACGGCCCGCCTTACATGATCAATTGTTCAGGCCTGGCCTTAACAATTCTTCAACTCCCTACAGTGGGTCATCATTTATCTTAATGAATTCTCACACTCTCCCAAGACGTTGCAGTCCTCATCGAAAGAGTCATCTGACCAAATGACCATTTATAATCATCGATTAAAACGATGTCAAGTGGTCTAAACCACAAATAAATCAATCAATCAAGAGGCTGATCTCAGCATAATTACTCTATCAACAATATCATGATTCATTCATGAGAGTGACAGTGAGAGACAGAGAGAGAGAGATACATAGATAGATAGACATACAGACAGACAAGCAGATGGATAAATAGATTGATAGATAAATAGTTATAGTTAGATAGACAGACAGACAAACAGACAGATAGATAGATGATAGATATATAGATGGATTGATTGATAGATAAATAGATATAGATAAATAGAAAGTCTGACAAACAGATAAATAGATATATAGATATATAGATAGATAGATGATAGATAGATAGATATATAGATATATAGATAGATAGATAGATAGAAAGATAGATAGAGAGATAGATAGCTAGATAGATAGATAGATAGATGGATTGATAGATAGATATAGATAGACAGACAGACAGATAGACAGACAGAAAGACAGACAGACAGACTGACAGGCAAACAGACAGATAGATAGATAGGTGATAAATAGATATATAGATAGGTAGATTGATTGATAGATAAATAGATAAAGATAGATAGACAGACATACAGACAGATAGATATATAGATCAATAAATATATATAGAAAGAAAGACAGGCAGACAGACAGATAGATAGATAGATAGATAGATAGATAGATATATAGATAGATAGATAGATAGATAGATAGATAGATAGATAGATAGATAGATAGATAGATAGATAGATAGATAGATAGATAGATAGATAGATAGATAGATAGATAGATAGATAGATAGATAGATAGATAGATAGATAGATAGATAGATAGATAGATAGATAGATAGATAGATAGATAGATAGATAGATAGATAGACAGACAGACACATAGATAGATAGATGGATGGATGTAGAGATAGATATATAATTTGGATAGATATATGGATGGATGGATAGATACATAGATAGATGAATTGATGGATGGATATATGGATTGATGGATGAATAGATGTGTATATTGAATGGATGGATCGATGGATGGATCGATGGATAGATAGATGGATGATTGGATGGATAGATAGATATATGGATGCATAGATGGATAGATAGATATATAAATGGATGGATGGATATATGGATAGATGGATGGATGGATAGATATGTTGATGGATGGATGAACGGATAGATGGATGGATGGATGGAGAGATAGATAGATAGATGGATGGATTGATGGATAGTTGGATAGATGGATCGATGGATAGATATATAGATGGATAGAGATATGGATTGATGGATATATAGATTAGATAGATAAATAGATGAATGGATGGATGGATAGAAGGATTGATGGAAAGATAGATGTATATATTGATGGATAAATGGATGGATGAATGGATAGATAGATGAATCGATGGATGGATGGTGTCGAGTATGAGCGTTCATTAGGAATTGTTGCGACTCAATATTATGTTCATTAGTTGTTGAACGCTTTTCCCGCGCTTGACTATTATAGTTAGTGAACGCTCTTCCCGCCATTGTATTTATGACGTATTTTTATGCTGAGTCGTGACGTATTGTCTATGCAGT
>CAXITT010000282.1:657760-686809 GCA_964033795.1 Lymnaea stagnalis
ATTATTGTTTACTGTATGATCACCCTTAATTTGCATTGCTATGGCTGGATATGTCAGTAGGAAATGGAGTTTAGAAGAAATTAGGCATGTGGGTGTGTTACTTCTTTATACGGGAGAGAACCTAGAGGAGTATATAAGAGTTAAGTTCGAAGAACACGTACGGGAAGAGAGAGAGGATGAACTTAGAGCCAGAGAGGAAGAACGTATAGATATACTGAGAGAGGAAGAACGTATAAATAGACAGAGAGAGGAAGAACGTATAAATAGACAGAGAGAGGAAGAACGTATAAATAGACAGAGAGAGGAAGAACGTATAGATAAACAGAGAGAGAGACAATTTGAACTAGATAAACTAGATGAAAAAATTAGACTGGCGGAATTAGAGGCAGAACGACGGGAAATTATTTTAAAGAGACAGGCATATTATTATAGCGACAGTGACGATGACGAGAGTCAAGAGGAAGAAATATATTATGGCATTGCCAGCATTCACTGTGAGAATCCCTATACAAATTTTAATAGAGTTTCTATTAATGTAAGTGAAAACAAATATGTGGATAACGGTGGACATACTCATGATCCTGACCCAGGCAAGAGCCGGCCTCGCAACCACGGTTCATAGCTAAAGATACTGAGGAACAAAATGATATTATTGCCTCTGCTGACGACTCAAATTTTTTTAATGGAAATGACAGTGAATTGTAAATTGATCCGTCGGCTAACGTTAAAAGGGACAACGTTGACCGTGTTGACATACCCCCAGTGGCAAAGGGTACAGATATAACTTTGGATTCATGTCAAAACAAGGTTGAAGTAGTAGGTGTATCCCAGGAAGTCCAATGTAAAGCAGAAAGGGGACGACAATTTAATAAGGTAGAAGTCATTGGAAATGACCTTAGGTGGACGTATGTAGGGGATTGTCCCAGCGTCACAGTATGTAATAAACTGGTGGTTATGGAAACGGGCTGTATTGAAAGCAAAGAGAACCCTGTTCTAATGTCTGAGGACATGATTTTTGTTGTATCTCATGGTGAGCCATCAGATAATGTAAGTCCTGAAGTTGATTTTTTGCGTGAAGTTGATGAGGTGAGTGTAATCCCTGAGGTGGGGGAAGGAGAGAAAATTGTTGTTGATAACAAATGTTGATATTTTTACAGAGATATGTACTGGTAATGAATATGAATTAGTTGATAATGTGAGCCAGGTGTGCTCAGGTTTTGATGTTACTGCAGAGATCTGCAATGAAAATGTATTACAAGTTGTATGAGCAGGGGTTGCTCAGAATTTTATAGTATTACAGAGAGCTGTATTGATGATGAATCAATAGGTAGTGTGAGCCAGGGCTGCTCAGATTTTCATATTGTTACGGATAGCTGTAATGATAATGAATCACCTGTAAATGTGAGCCAGGGCTGCTCAAATGTTCATATTGTTACGGATAATTGTAATGATAATGAATCACCTGTAAATGTGAGCCAGGGCTGCTCAAATGTTCATATTGTTACGGATAATTGTAATGATAATGAATCACCTGTAAATGTGAGCCTGGGCTGCTCAAATTTTCATATTGTTACGGATAATTGTAATGATAATGAATCACCTGTAAATGTGAGCCAGGGCTGCTCAAATTCGTATATTGTTACAGATAGCTGTAATGAAAATGAATTCCCAAGTAATGTGATTGAAGGTTGCCCAGATTTTGAGAGCCAGGAGTGCTCTAACATTAAGTTGGAAACCAATGTTAAAAGTGTTAAAGAGAGCGCTGCCAGCTTTAAAGGTGCATTTGTTTATGACTTTCAAGAGGAGGTGAGTTGTCAGGTCCATGAGTTGGGAGGTGAGGCTTTTGTTTGTGTTGTTGAAAAAAATGAATCTGTTAAAATGAACTATTGCCATGATTGCTTTGAAGTTCCTGCTTTGTTTGAATTTCTTTTTTATGAGACTCGTTTTTCATTTTGTAACAATTTAAAAATATGTATTGTAAAACTGAGATTTCACATGAGTTATGACCACGGGTCAAAAGAACAAGGAGAGATAATTTTAATTATAATAAACATGTTGAAGCATAAAGTTGTGAAATCCACGGACAAAAGATATGTCCCGCCATCTTTAGCTGTGTTATTTAAGAGCAAATAAAGGCTGCTCAAATTGTGGTGAGACATCTCTCACCTGTAATAATGTTAGTTTTGTGTTTCTATAGTGATGACCATTGGTTTTATTTAAAAATACACCTTTTTAGGGATATGTCGAGTATGAGCGTTCATTAGGAATTGTTGCGACTCAATATTATGTTCATTAGTTGTTGAACGCTTTTCCCGCGCTTGACTATTATAGTTAGTGAACGCTCTTCCCGCCATTGTCTTTAAGACGTATTTTTATGCTGAGTCGTGACGTATTGTCTATGCAGTGTTGTGACGTATGTTTTAGTCGTGCGGCAGTCTTGAGTGGAACCTTGGAGTGATAGGATGTTTATTATATTTACTTAGATATTAAAGTTATAGTTATTATGAAAAGGAGTTGAGTTTGTTAATTGATAGTGAGAATAGTACGACGCTTCAACGTATGAAAGAACTGACGAATGTAATCAATCCAAGAAGACGTGTAGGAGTTGACAGATGGATAGATGGATGGATAGATGGATGGATAGATAGATAGATAGATGGATAGATAGATAGATAGATAGATAGATACTGGGAGAGACAGAAATAGGACGGATAGATGGATAAAGTGATGGATGCAGAGGGGGCCTGACAAATGAATGAACGGACAAGTATGCCGACAGACAGACAGATATACAGACAGAGAGATAGATATATACAGACAAGGGGACAGACAGAAAGACAGAGAGACAGACAGAAAGACAAGGAGTAGGACAGACAGAAAGACAAGGAGTAGGACAGGCAGACAGAATGTGGTAAACTATAGCGAGTCTTTATGGCTGCATTGTTGACATTTGATGTGTTTGTAGCTTAAGCTCTTGTTTCAATGACGTGGCAATACATAACATTTGATGTGTTTGGAGCTTAAGCTCTTATTTCAATGACGTGGCAATACCTAACATTTGATTACGTACCAATTCCTAACATTGGTGACGTATCAATTCCTAACATTGATGATGTAGCAATTCCAAACATTGATGACGTACCAATTCCTAACATTGATGACGTAGCAATTCCTAACATTGATGACGTAGCAATTCCTAACATTGATGACGTATCAATTCCTAACATTGATGACGTAGCAATTCCTAACATTGATGACGTAGAAATTCCTAACATTGATGATGTAGCAATTACTAACATTGATGACGTACCAATTCCTAACATTGATTACGTAGCAATTCCTAACATTGATGACGTACCAATTCCTAACATTGATGATGTACCAATTCCTAAAATTGATGAGGTAGCAATTCCTAACATTGATGACGTATCAATTCCTAACATTGATGACGTACCAATTCCTAACATTGATGACGTACCATTTCCTAACATTGATGATGTACCAATTCCTATCATTGATGACGTACCAATTCCTAACATTGATGACGTAGCAATTCCTAACATTGATGACGTATAAATTCCTAATATTGATGATGTACCAATTCCTAACATTGATGACGTACCAATTCCTAACATTGATGACATACGAAATTCCTAACATTGATGACGTAGCAATTCCTAAAATTGATGACGTAGCAATTCCTAACATTGATGACGTACCAATTCTTAACATTGATGACGTACCAATTCCTAACATTGATGATGTACCAATTCCTAACATTGATGACGCACCAATTCCTAACATTGATGATATACCGATTCCTAACATTGATGACGTACCAATTCCTAACATTGATGATGTACCAATTTCTAACATTGATAATGTACCAATTCCTAACATTGATGACGTACCAATTCCTAACATTGATGATGTACCAATTCCTATCATTGATGACGTACCAATTCCTAACATTGATGACGTACCAATTCCTAACATTGATGATGTACCAATTCCTAAAATTGATGAGGTAGCAATTCCTAACATTGATGACGTATCAATTCCTAACATTGATGACGTAGCAATTCCTAACGTTGATGACGTACCATTTCCTAACATTGATGATGTACCAATTCCTAACATTGATGACGTACCAATTCCTAACATTGATGACGTAGCAATTCCTAACACTGATGACGTAGCAATTCCTAAAATTGATAATGTAGCGATTCCTAACATTGGTGACGTACCAATTCCTAACATTGATGATGTACCAATTCCTAACATTGATGACGTAGCGATTCCTAACATTGGTGATGTAGCAATTACTAACAATGATGATGTAGCAATTCCTAACATTGATGATGTACCAATTCCTAACATTGATGACGTAGCAATTCCTAACATTGATGACGTATTAATTCCTAATATTGATGATGTACCAATTCCTAACATTGATGACGTACCAATTCCTAACATTGATGACATACGAAATTCCTAACATTGATGACGTAGCAATTCCTAAAATTGATGACGTAGCAATTCCTAACACTGATGACGTACCAATTCTTAACATTGATGACGTACCAATTCCTAACATTGATGATGTACCGATTCCTAACATTGATGATGCACCAATTACTAACATTGATGATGTACCGATTCCTAACATTGATGACGTACCAATTCCTAACATTGATGATGTACCAATTTCTAACATTGATGATGTACCAATTCCTAACATTGATGATGTACCAATTCCTAACATTGATGACGTACCAATTCCTAACATTGATGACGTAGCAATTCCTAACATTGATGACGTAGCAATTACTAACATTGATGACGTAGCAATTTCTAACATTGATGACGTAGCAATTCCTAACATTGATGACGTACCAATTCCTAACATTGATGATGTAGCAATTCCTAACATTGATGACGTACCAATTCCTAACATTGATGATGTACCAATTCCTAACATTGATGATGTAGCAATTCCTAACATTGATGACGTACCAATTCCTAACATTGATGACGTAGCAAGTCCTAACATTGATGATGTACCAATTCCTAACAGTGATGACGTAGCAATTCCTAACATTGATGATGTACCAATTCCTAACATCTTATGATGCATCAATTCCTTACATTTATTGACATCTCAACTCCTAACATATGATGACATAGCAATCCCTAACATTAAAATTTGATGACATATCAATTCTTAACATTTGATGACAAAGGAATTCCTAACATATCATGACGTATGAATTCCTAAAATTTGATGACATATTAATTCCTGACATATAAAGACGTATGACATTTGGTGTTCAAGCCTAAAACACTATTGCAGGCAATCACACTGCTCTTTGAAGAGGTCACCCATGATATCTTGTACAGGCTGGAGCTGTTGATCATCAGGGAGGATGGCAGGGGCGTCATACGTGTGGAACCCCACAACTTCACGGACATCACCAAGTACAAGTAAGACTTATGTTCATGTGCTATGGGATACAGGGAAGGTGGCAGTGGCGTAAACACTGTGGTACTTCACAACATCGTGGGCATCACAAAATACTAGTAAGTGTTATGTTCATGTGCTATTGGATACGATCATTTCGGAAAAAAAAAATTATTTCTTGGGAGCGATAATGGAGTTGATTGGTTCCACTCTATTTTAGTGTGTCATGCTTTAGCTTAGTAAATATGAATTGGATGTCATGTGTCACTGTCCTGTTTTGGCTAAGTTAACATGGACTGAATGACATGTGTCGTTGTCATGGTTTGGCTAGGTGAACCTGAAATTTACGTTTATATTGTGAATTAAAAGGATGACGGTTATTCAGTTTTTTAAAACTATGAATAACTTTTGAAAATTATTATTATTGCGTCTGTTTAAATTAGCCATCCTGAAGTTTTGATTTAGAAACAACCTCGTTTTGGAGCGGACCACCATTATAAAAAGGGAGGTGGTGCCCAGGTGGGGAGCTACTCTGTTTTACGAAAATGTGGACGAACCTGAATAGAAAAAAATTATGTCATTTGTTTTCTAGCTCTCATTCATTCTTATTTTTATATTGCTACATCTCCCAACCAGTCACAGACACGGGAAGCTGGTGGTTTTGAGGTCATCTGTTTAGTGAATAAAATATAAAATCACAGCCTTTTAATATTTGATTTTTATTTTAACTCAATAAATTTTTTTTTTTTTTAGGTTTGGTGAATTTGACATCACCAAAGACTTTGATAATGTCCGGCTTGAAGACTTGAGCCCTACTCGACCAGAGTGTGAGCACCAGTACAAACAGATCGATGTCAACATATTTGTCGGAACGTTCCCAGATTGCAATAGAATGGTCAACGGGGTGAGTCATGTTTACAAGTTTAAAAAAAAACATTTTAAGACTTCATGATGCTCACATTGACTTGTATTATATTTCTGTGGTCAGGAAACAGAACCAAAAAAACACAAACAAAAAAACACTTCCGGAATAAGTTTGGCGATTCTATGGGCGCGAGATTTACAGCTGTTGAGAAAATGAAGAGATGAACCTAAATTAATTTAGCTACTAAGCATTTTATTTCACCATGTTCTCTCACCATTTTCTATCACCATGTTACGTCACCAAAGATCTGTCACCATTTTACCTCACCATCTTTTGTCTCGATGTTCTGTCACCAGGTTATGTCAGCATGTTTTATTAGTGGATTATGTCATCATGTCCTGTCCCCAGGTTATGTCACCATGTTTTATTAGTGGATTATGTCATCATGTCCTGTCCCCAGGTTATGTCCCATTACAGAGTGGTGAATTGAATACACCCCCCCCCCCCTTTTTTTGTGTGTGTTTTGTTTCTAAAGCTTGAAATAACAGACAAAAAGAAATGAAACATCAACACAGCTTCCATCTCCTTTAATATAAATTGGATTTAAGACATCTCAGCCTTTGATTTTTATCTTTTTAAAAGTGATTTACTTTTTGAAAAAAAAAAAATGGTCTATGTTTTTTAGCATTGGGGATTTATTATTCCATTTATTTGTAAACCAAATGTCCTTTGAAAAATTCGAAAAAAAAATAATAATCAAACTTGAATACAGGGGGTAAAACACTGAAGAGTTGCATTGGACCTCCAAATGTCACGTGACATTGTGATGTATTCCTAATGCCTTAGTCGTGACTTCATATCAGTGCCAACACTACGTGACGACATAAACTGTTTCAAACTCTGACAGGCCCCCGCCAAGTACGCCTTCACGATCTCCTGCAGAGGTTTGTCGGCCTTGGTCTACTGGGGCGCGTCCAAAGAGAAGGACAGCCTCCTGCCGTACGAGAACCATAGAGTCAGCAGGTAATGGCAACTGATCAAATAATTAGGAATTTCTCCTTCAGTTATTTTCAGCGCTTGCTGGACAAAAAAAATTCTCCGACTGACAGATGAAGTCGTGGGTCAAAGCGAGCTGTACGTCACGTTCACCCATCTTCGTGCTGGGCATCCATCATTGACTTGGTCAGTCATGGTGATTGGCTGGTTGTTTAGGTGGCTGGATGGTTGGTTGGGTGATTGGCTGATGATATGGCATTGAGGGGGAAAGAGACTGAAATCAGCTGAGGTAAAAAAATGATAAGCCAAACAAAGTATGGGGGGAAAAGTGAAAAAAAGGACGCAACAAGACAACGAAGGTGTAGTCAAGACGTGTCCGAGAGGACAGCAAGATGAATTTGGTGGGTTGAGCGCTAGGTTGGAGGTTGGTTGGTTGGAGGTTGGTCGGTTGGAAGTTTGTTGAGTGTTTGGGGGGTTGGTTAGGTGGTTGGTTAGGTGGTTGGTTAGGTGGTTGGTAAGGTGGTTGGTTAGGTGGTTGGTTAGGTGGTTGGTTAGGTGGTTGGTTAGGTGGTTGGTTAGGTGGTTGGTTAGGTGGTTGGTTAGGTGGTTGGTTAGGTGGTTGGTTAGGTGGTTGGTTGTGTGGTTGGTAGGGTGGTTGGTAGGGTGGTTGGTTAGGTGGTTGGTTAGGTTGTTGGGGAGTTTGTTGGTGTTACCAATTTTGATTTTACTGAAATATTTTTTTTGTCTGCCTGTATTTCGATCAACAACCCGGTCGAATAGCATCAACCTCAACACAAGGATCAAATGAGATCCATTAATATCTTGATACGTAAGGGGATGCAATTAGGTTAATGCTTAATGCCAAAATAATGTGTATATGAGCGCAAAATGAATTAGAAGTAATAATTGTACCAGACCCATTAGGATAGGGAAAATCGGGACGGTGCGCGCTAAAGCTATTTGCTGGTGGTATGATTCCATTAACGTCCACTGAAAGCAACATCATATTAGTTATTGTGTGTCTTGTATGTGTTGCGGTGGAGAAGCCAGAGGCAGATTCGCAGCTCGTTATATTAAGAGTTAGGTTATCGTGAAATAGAGGGGGCATCAACGCAACCCGCTATGTCAAGAGTTAGGTGGACGAGTTATGTGTATGCCATAAGACGTGTGTCTGAATGATTATATGTCTAGGGTGTGTACGGTGTAAATAGCATTTAGCTGTGTACAGTTGCATATTGTCCCATTTGCTATTATGTAAGTTGAGGATTTTGTTATTTCGATTGATACAGTTACAACTGAATGTTCTTACACGACTCTTTAATGTGAGACTATGGTGATCACATTGTAACACTGCCCTTACTATCACATTGTAACACTGCCCTAACTATCACATTGTAACACTGCCCTAACTATCACATTGTAACACTGCCCTAACTATCACATTGTAACACTGCCCTAACTATCACATTGTAACACTGCCCTAACTATCACATTGTAACACTGCCCTAATTATCACATTGTAACACTGCCCTAACTATCACATTGTAACACTCCCCTAACTATCACATTGTAACACTGCCCTAACTATCACATTGTAACACTGCCCTAACTATCACATTGTAACACTGCCCTTACTATCACATTGTAACACTGCCCTTACTATCACATTGTAACACTGCCCTAACTATCACATTGTAACACTGCCCTAACTATCACATTGTAACACTGCCCTAACTATCACATTGTAACACTGCCCTAACTATCACATTGTAACACTGCCCTAACTATCACATTGTAACACTGCCCTTACTATCACATTGTAACACTGCCCTAACTATCACATTGTAACACTGCCCTAACTATCACATTGTAACACTGCCCTTACTATCACATTGTAACACTGCCCTAACTATCACATTGTAACACTGCCCTTACTATCACATTGTAACACTTCCCTTACTATCACATTGTAACACTGCCCTAACTATCACATTGTAACACTGCCCTTACTATCACATTGTAACACTTCCCTTACACAATGTACGTTCTTTCTCTCAGTTATCCACTTCTGCCTTCCATCGCTCGTGGGGCCGAGACCTTCCTGCCACCCTGCGACTGTCAATAAAGGAGTCGACACCCGAGCAACTTTATTTTAACGTGGAATGAAAAAGAGCAGTGGATCTTCAGCATTCGGATGTCATCAAATAAAGCAAAATCCGTGTCAAATTTTATTTTGAGTAAAATTTGAAGATTTGACATTAGTTCAACAATTTATATCATATAAATAAAACCAAAAAATCTAATATCAAAGACTTCATTTCTGTCTTCAGTTCAATCTTGTTCGTTTGTGCAGAAAATATTTATAAAAATAAAACCTATTTAAGCTTCTTCTATGCTCAGTTCGAATCCTTTGGGTACACAGAGTGCTACATAGATTGTTACATAGAGTGCTACATAGAGTGCTACATAGAGTGCTACATAGAGTGCTACATAGAGTGCTACATAGAGTGCTACACAGAGTGCTACATAGAGTGCTACATAGAGTGCTACACAGAGTGCTACATAGAGTGCTACATAGAGTGCTACACATAGTGCTACATAGAGTGCTACATGGAGTGCTACATAAAGTGCTACATAGAGTGCTACATAGAGTGCTACATATAGTCAGGGCCGTCTGCACAGTAATGCACTGACGTCCCTAACTCACGATTTACTCAGAGCCGTGCGAAGGAGACGAGAGGGCCAATGACCCCTGGCGCCAGTACCGGGGTGACAAAATCGTCTTCAGATCAGCCCTTAGTAGTGCAATAAACCATAAGATCCCATGTACTTCACATAGACAGGGGTGGCATTTTGTGACTTACTACCAGCAGTAGCATTTTGTGACCTACTACCAGCAGTAGAATTTTTGACCTACTACCAACAGTATCATTTTGTGACCTACTACTAACAGTAGCATTTTGTGACCTACTACCAGCAGTATCATTTTGTGACCTACTACCAACAGTAGCATTTTGTGACCTACTACCAGCAGTATCATTTTGTGACCTACTACCAACAGTAGCATTTTGTGACCTACTACCAGCAGTATCATTTTGTGACCTGCTACCAACAGTAGCATTTTGTGACCTACTACCAACAGTATCATTTTGTGACCTACTACTAACAGTAGCATTTTGTGACCTACTACCAGCAGTATCATTTTGTGACCTACTACCAACAGTAGCATTTTGTGACCTACTACCAGCAGTATCATTTTGTGACCTACTACCAACAGTAGCATTTTGTGACCTACTACCAACAGTATCATTTTGTGACCTACTACCAGCAGTAGCATTTTGTGACCTACTACCAGCAGTATCATTTTGTGACCTGCTACCAACAGTAGCATTTTGTGACCTACTAGCAACAGTATCATTTTGTGACCTACTACCAGCAGTAGCATTTGTGACCTACTACCAACAGTATCATTTTGTGACCTACTACCAACAGTATCATTTTGTGACCTACTACCAACAGTAGCATTTTGTGACCTACTACCAACAGTAGCATTTTGTGACCTACTACCAACAGTATCATTTTGTGACCTACTACCAACAGTATCATTTTGTGACCTACTACCAACAGTAGCATTTTGTGACCTACTACCAACAGTAGCATTTTGTGACCTACTACCAACAGTAACATTTTGTGACCTACTACCAGCAGTATCATTTTGTGACCTACTACCAACAGTAGCATTTTGTGACCTACTACCAACAGTATCATTTTGTGACCTGCTACCAACAGTAGCATTTTGTGACCTGCTACCAACAGTAGCATTTTGTGACCTACTACCAGCAGTAGCATTTTGTGACCTACTACCAACAGTATCATTTTGTGACCTACTACCAACAGTAGCATTTTGTGACCTACTACCAACAGTATCATTTTGTGACCTACTACCAACAGTAGCATTTTCTGACCTACTACCAACAGTAGCATTTTGTGACCTACTACCAACAGTATCATTTTGTGACCTACTACCAGCAGTAGCATTTTGTGACCTACTACCAGCAGTATCATTTTGTTACCTACTACCAACAGTATCATTTTGTGACCTACTACCAGCAGTAGCATTTTGTGACCTACTACCAACAGTATCATTTTGTGACCTACTACCAACAGTATCATTTTGTGACCTGCTACCAGCAGTACGAGTTTTATTTCAAACACACAGGACGTAGTCAGAGACCACAACACTTTATTGTAGCCACTAAGTATTTAAATGAACTAATGGCTCTTGTTGGTAAACCAGCCCCACCCCCTACACACATCCGTTGACTGCCACTCCAGGCCACTGTTATCTCAGAGGCCTTCATTGCCCACCCACTTCCTTGATGTGGCCAGCGTGCTCGGGGTAACCCCGGACCGTATGCGACATGCGTGATATCGTCTTCTTGTCATGTCAGGTGATCAATGAACATAACGCCATGCCAGCTTTCTTTTGATTGCCCTATAACTAAAATCGATCAGACCCCGCCCCTCATCTCGCGACACCCTTCGCTGATTCAACTCTATAACCTATAACAAATAAATCGTTCGCTTTCCAGGAGATTTGCTGATGTCATCAATCAGCAACACGACTTTACTCGGAATATGAAATGACAGTCTAAACACTCACACATTTGAACTCATTTTGCAGTTTTAAAAATAAAACGTGTTCAATATTGCTGATAAAAATGCACAAGTCTGTTTTAAGTGAAGCTGAATGAAACTTCATTTGAGAAAAAAATTGTTTCGGAATTAAAAATCTATTTTCAGATTCTTTTAAACAATATTTGAAATGAAAATAAGAATAATTGGGATGAAACTAGGCACATTTTGACAAAATAACTTCGAAGCGTATACATTTAAATTTACCAACAAGAAAAAATGTGTATAAAATTATTTATATTGACAGGCTATGGTATTGCTTTATAGACAGATAATCATTTGGTCAGCCTCACAAATAAATACGTTGCACTAAGTATTTATGTACAGTTCTAAGACGTGTAGCAATTTTACTAAACTGAAACTAAAACCACTGGCTTGGAGTTCGAGTAAAAAAAGATGACGTATCTATCATTACGCTAAAGTGAATAGGAATGTATGACAGCTACTCTTGAAGTGAATTTCGACACAGTCGGATTTAATAAAGAAAGATCAGGTATTTAAGTAGATGTCTTTTTGAACATTTTTTTATTTTAATTCATCTTTTGAAAACTAAACGGTAGACGATCTCATACAGCAGACTTTTCAAAATGTAAACATGATTCACCAGTGACTAGTAGTCTGCGAATCTATGCAGTGTTTTATCTTTAAAACAGGACTTGAACAAATACAGCATAAATGAGTAGGATGTCAAGTAAATAATCGACTTGAAGATGTTTTGAACAGATGGTAGAGGCTACGGAAGTAGATGGGAGAGAGAGATATCAAAGGAGAGTAAGGGGTAGAGGTAGTGAGATATGGGTATAAAAGGTAGTGGAGGGATGGAGAGCAGTAACTGAGAGTAAGGGGGAGTGGGTAGGGTGTGGGAGATGGATATGGTTTATTATAATGAAAGGAGACAGGAGGGGGAGTGGGTAGGGTGTGGGAGATGGATATGGTTTATTATAATGAAAGGAGACAGAAGGGGGAGTGGGTAGGGTGTGGGAGATGGATATGGTTTATTATAATGAAAGGAGACAGGAGGGGGAGTGGGTAGGGTGTGGGAGATGGATATGGTTTATTATAATGAAAGGAGACAGGAGGGGGAGTGGGTAGGGTGTGGGAGATGGATATGGTTTATTATAATGAAAGGAGACAGGAGGGGGGGGGGCGCGTGCCTTAACGGGGGAGTACAGCGAGAAGCATGATTTATTAATAGTTCTTGGAAACATTGGAGATTCCCGATATTACTCTTAAGTTGTAAGAGTATGTTCCTACAATCACCGGGACTTCTCAAACTACATTCCACAATTAGACTTCCTAATGTAGGTATCACTGATTTATTGACGGAATTCCCCCCCCCCCCCCCACACTTTTCAATGTCATTCTGACACTATCACCTCTAATTCTTCCCAGCCTTCTGCTCTCATGTAACACATGCAACCAATCTCCTGGAGAAGGTTTGAGATAAATCTGATCAAAATACAGTTGTTAAATGAAATGATCTATTTGAAAGTTCTTTGTATACATTTAAAAAAAAAATTTCAACAAATTATTTTTCATCCAGTTTCTCAGAGGTTTATGAGTTTCTTCCGTTTCCCCAGAGGGCAAATTTTTAATCTAGTCAAGCTATGCAAAGTATTATTTGTTTATTATTCCGATAATATACTATGTATTAAAATATTAATTGTTACATTTCTATTTCCTTGTTTCAAATATTTTATTAGGGTTTTACACAAAAACTTTGTTACAACAGTTACATTATGAACAGTTTATTTTTCCCCTCGAAACTACTAGATTCATTGCAAGTTTCTATTCGTCTCAAGTAAATCTTAAAAAATTTCCTTAGTTCTCTGACACTTCCGTCTTTCCATTGTTCAAGTGATGGCCACAAGCTTTGACCTCCTGGAAACTGGAATACGTGGACACGTGGAGATTGTACACCTGGTCAACTCTGGGAGTTTACCCTATATAACTGTACGTTACTGGTTGTGACAGCAAGATTGTTGTATGTTCGTGACAGCAAGATTGTTGTATGTTCGTGAAAGCAAGATTGTTGTATGGTCGTGACACCAATATTGTTGTATGGTCGTGACAGCAAGATTGTTGCATGGTCGTGACACCAAGATTGTTGAATGTTCGTTACAGCAAGATTGTTGTATGTTCGTGAGGGTAAGATTGTTGTATGGTCGTGACACCAAGATTGTTACATGGTCGTGACACCAAGATTGTTGTACGATCGTGGCGGCAAGATTGTTGTATGGTCGTGACGGCAAGGTTGTTGTATGGTCGTGACACCAAGATTGTTGTATGGTCGTGACACCAAGATTGTTGTATGGTCGTGACGGCAAGGTTGTTGTATGGTCGTGACGGCAAGGTTGTTGTATGGTCGTGACACCAAGATTGTTGTATGGTCGTGACGGCAAGATTGTTGTCTGGTCGTCACACCAAGATTGTTGCATGGTCGTGACACCAAGATTGTTGTATGGCCGTGACGGCAAGGTTGTTGTCTGGTCGTGACACCAAGATTGTTGTATGGTCGTGACGGCAAGATTGTTATATGGTCGTGACATCAATATTGTTGTCATGTTTAATATAGTAACATTTTTAATTCAAATACTTTTATATAGAAATTTGTTTTAGACTAACTTAATGGTAGAGCTGAAGCAACCCCCCACCCAAACACACACACCACACGCCATACAAGACATACACCACACGCCACACATACCACACACACCACACACACATACTACAAACACCACACACCACATACCCCATGCACTCCTTACAATCACAACACAAAACATACACCACACACCACATACACACAACACATACACGCCACACACCACACATACAAACATTCGGCTACTGATTTAAACAAAACTGACTGGTGAAATTCTTGAAAAACAACAACACCACAATTTTAATATATTTTCTTTTGTGATCAGTTACCAGTGAATATCCCGCCAGTCCTGACTTCACTAAGAGATCAGATCCAGCGATATATAAATGACCCGAGTCAACTGCCTGTACATGATGACACTAGTGGTTTCAAGTAAGTCTTTGTCCTCACTCTGGCACAGTTGCAAGGGAATGTAAAAGCATCAGTGATCGTCGCTATATATTATTCTAAACATCAAGGGGGCACAACATGTTGGCCAATCATGGCAGATGTGGCGATAGGCTGTTGGCCAATCATGGCAGATGGGAGCATGGACTGTTGGCCTATAATTGCAGGGTGGCACAACCTGTTGGCTAATCATGGCAGATGGGACCATGGACTGTTGGCCAATAATGGCAGGGTGGCACAACCTGTTGGCTAATCATCGCAGAGTGTCATAACCTATTGCCCAATCATAGCAGGGTGCCCTAATCTATTTACCAATCATGTCAGGGTGGCGCGACCTGTTGGCCAATCATGACAGGATGCCATAACCTGTTGCCCAATCATGGCCGGGGGGGGGATAGCATAGCCTGTCAGCCACTCATAGAATGACCTGGTTATTATTTCGGAAAGCGTAATATTGTCGTGTTAAGGATATAACGACTATTAATTAAAAGATCATGCCACCTCACCCCCCCCGGGCCTTGTTTATCATGTCTCATCACGGCGCCCCTGTTAAACGTACACACTCCCAGCCCTTTCATTCGCTGGTACCTTGACTACAGCTTTCCCTGTGGCTTGCAGGTTCGTACCGAGAGCCTTGAAGTACGACAGACTCTTCCATCTAGCAACAAGTCCACTCAGGTCAACAATCACTGTGAGGCGAGATGGCGCCACTGGAGAAGTACTGGAGTCGCTGGAAGTAGGTCATCAAAACTGGACTAAACATAATAGAATCAATCTATTCGGAATTATGCGATAGTTTATGTTACATAATGTATTAGAGATAGTATGAACGCATTAGCTTACATATGCATTTGCTACATATGCATTAGCTTACATATGCATTAGCTTACATATGTATTAGCTTACATATGTATTAACTTACATATGCATTAGCTTACATATGCATTAGTCTAAATTTTCAACTAACAACTCAAAAAATGGCCATGTTTTGCACAGAACACTTAGGAAATGATCAACAAATTCAAGTTCGCGCGTTTAAAATGTAAACAAAATTTATTTCAAAGTAAAAAATTGCAAGTTATATGAATTTCGTATGAATTTTAATATGAAGATAACGATCACATATATGTTTTGAATCCTGCATGCGTTCCAGGAATTTTTCCCCCCATTTGCTAAGAAATAAATATGTTTTTAAAATTTGGTTTGGGTTAGGCAGGGGTGGGGAGGGGTGCTATCTGAGTTGCGCTACGCACATTTCCCACATGACTGTAAGTGTTTATGTGTAAGTGTGTATGTGTAAGTGTGCATGTGTAAGTGTGTATGTGTAAGTGTGTATGTGTAAGTGTGTATGTGTAAGTGTGTATGTGTAAGTGTGTATGTGTAAGTGTGTATGTATAAGTGTGTATGTGTAAGTGTGTATGTGTAAATGTGTATGTGTAAGTGTGTATGTGTAAGTATGTATGTGTAAGTGTGTATGTGTAAGTGTGTATGTGTAAGTGTGTATGTGTAAGTGTGTATGTGAAAGTGTGTATGTGTAAGTGTGTTTGTGTACGTTTTTATATGTAAGTGTGTATGTGTAAGTGTGTTTTTATTATAAATAACGGTCACTCTCCTTAATCTCATGCAAGTCGTAGAATTTTAGAATAGTTCATTTTAATTGATGATTTCCTATGCCACCCCCCTTCAGGAGAAACTGACCTCAACATCTCAAGATTCATGTCACACAGGAGTTGTTCTAGCACCTGGTAATTTATACCTTCTTAAGCTTACCTAAAACAATAAATTTTGTAATTAAATAAATGTTCAAGCAATACATAGTTCAGATGTAAATAAATGTTCACATTTTTTAAATGTTGAAATTTTTTGTTGTTATTAATGTAAGAAATGGATTACACACCACGCACGGAGCACAGCTCCAACTTCCAACCCTTAGTTCCATCTGGTGTTTATTTCAAGCAACTGTACTCCCTTACATCAGTGCAAGGTTGTATTAAGCTGTGGCGACATTGTCATCTATCGCCCAATGATTCTAATATGAGGCAATCTATATATCATGGACTGAAAACTATAGGGGAGGGGGGAGGGGAGCGGCGAGGGGGTGGGGGAGGGGATGGAGGGATGGGGAGGGGGAGGGGGTGGTTGGTGTTTTTTGATGAAGGTGGGGTGGGGTGTGGGGGTGGGGTCGTGGCAAAATGTGAACGTAAATCTTCTGAACAATGTCTGAAACCAAAGATTGCCGATTCATAAAGCTACTATGTGGGCAGATTGCTACCTCAGAGCAAAGCAGCCGGCGTCGGTCACGGACAGGGGAGAAAACCCCACTGACATAACATTTGAACACGGTAGGTGACTTTGTTAAATTTTCTTGTACGTCATAATTTTCCATTAAAAACATTTATGGAGTGGGGGTGGGGGGACTTGAGGAAGACATTTATACGTACACTTGGGAAGGGATGGTGATGTACATGGGGGGGGGGCTAAGTACGCAACAGTTGGGGGGGGTGAAATGTGACTTTTTAACCACGTTATTGATGGATTGCCCATAAGATATCAAAATAGGACTGTCTCGCTGTTATCTCTGAAAATTTAACCTTTCCAGGCACCGAGTATTTATCGACACCTCCCGGTTTTGAAAAAGGATTGACTTTTGATAATGACGGAGAAGAAATTGAGGGCAATGTGCTGATTGATATATCAAATCTGTCAAACATATCAGGGGACTTAAGCCATTTTGATACTAAACAAACAAGTTATCCCCTTTGTCACCGCAAGGCTCAAGACTCAGGCGCAAAAAGGGTAGGTTAACTCAAACACTTAATTTAGTTTTAAATTCTTTGAGCATTTCATGGCAGGGGCACACAAACTGATGATGTCATAAAAGGGGCACATAAACTGATGACGTCTTAGAAGGGGCACTGAAACGGATGATGTCATAGCAAGGGGCACATAAACTGATGATGTCATAGCAGGGGGCACATAAACTGATGATGTCATAGCAGGGGCACTTCAACGTCGACCAACGCACTTAGCTGGTTTTTTTTTACGAACCAAATTATCATCATAAGATGTATGCAAAAATAGAAGATGTCTTATGTAACTCTTAAGTTTGTATTTTACCGTAAGTTGGGGACTGTAAGTATTTTTAAAAAAAAACTATGCGGCTGTAAAATATTCATGATTATTTAGATAAATTTATACATTTAATACATTTTTAAAATCACGTAGCTAAAAATAACTCACTTAAGTAGATAAGAAAGTTATACATTGGAACTCATTTTTTTTTACTCCTTCAATGGAGTTCTGTTTGATATGTTTTTACAATGCTCTATCCAACTTTTTCCTGCAGATTACTCTCTAATCCAACTCTTCCCTGCAGATTACTCTCTAATCCACCTCTTTCCTGCAGATTACTCTCTAATCCACCTCTTTCCTGCAGATTACTCTCTAATCCACCTCTTTCCTGCAGATGACTCTCTAATCCACCTCTTCCCTGCAGATTACTCTCTAATCCACCTCTTCCATGCAGATTACTCTCTAATCCAACTCTTTCCTGCAGATTACTCTCTAATCCAACTCTGCCCTGCAGATTACTCTCTAATCCACCTCTTTCCTGCAGATTACTCTATAATCCACCTCTTCCCTGCAGATTACTCTCTAATCCACCTCTTCCCTTCAGATTACTCTCTAATCCACCTCTTTCCTGCAGATTACTCTCTAATCCACCTCTTCCCTGCAGATTACTCTCTAATCCACCTCTTTCCTGCAGATTACTCTCTAATCCACCTCTTCCCTGCAGATTACTCTCTAATCCACCTCTTTCCTGCAGATTACTCTCTAATCTAACTCTTCCCTGCAGATTACTCTCTAATCCAACTCTTCCCTGCAGATTACTCTCTAATCCACCTCTTTCCGGCAGATTACTCTCTAATCCACCTCTTCCCTGCAGATTACTCTCTAATCCACCTCTTCCCTTCAGATTACTCTCTAATCCAACTCTTCCCTGCAGGTTACTCTAAACCCACCACACTCTCTACCAACTGTCTTTCTCTCTATCTGCTTCTGACTCAAATCATTGTATTCAATTAGTTTACTGAAAAAAAAAGACATTTAAGTAAACCATGGTATTCCATTATTTTTGGTGTACACTACAAATTGTCGTCATACCAACATATTTTTTATTCATTTCTGAAATGAATATTTTCCCCTAAAAAAGGTTTTTCCCTTATTTATAAATTATGTTTCATAACTTCTGCACCACTTAATTTTTTTTCTTAAAAGTTCCCCCCCCCCCCAAAAAAAAATAATAATAAATAACATACATAAATTGTATTTCTTGTCGATATGTAGATCTCAATGATGAGTGTTCAGCTAGCCTTGTTTATCTAACCTTGTTTATCTAACCTTGTTCATCTAACCTTGTTCATCTAACCTTGTTTATCTAACCTTGTTTATCTAACCTTGTTTATCTAACCTTGTTCATCTAACCTTGTTCATCTAACCTTGTTTATCTAACCTTGTTTATCTAACCTTGTTCATCTAACCTTGTTCATCTAACCTTGTTCATCTAGCCTTGTTTATCTAACCTTGTTCATCTAGCCTTGTTTATCTAACCTTGTTCATCTAACCTTGTTCATCTAACCTTGTTCATCTAACCTTGTTCATCTAACCTTGTTCATCTAACCTTGTTCATCTAGCCTTGTTCATCTAACCTTGTTTATCTAACCTTGTTCATCTAACCTTGTTCATCTAACCTTGTTCATCTAACCTTGTTCATCTAACCTTGTTCATCTAACCTTGCTCATCTAACCTTGTTCATCTAACCTTGTTCATCTAACCTTGTTCATCTAGCCTTGTTCATCTAACCTTGTTCATCTAACCTTGTTCATCTAACCTTGTTCATCTAACCTTGTTCATCTAACCTTGTTCATCTAACCTTGCTCATCTAACCTTGCTCATCTAACCTTGTTCATCTAACCTTGTTCATCTAACCTTGTTCATCTAACCTTGTTCATCTAACCTTGTTCATCTAACCTTGTTCATCGACCACTTGTTTAGATATTGTTTCTCACTTCATCCCCACTGTCTAGTGACTAGTAAAACGTGTATCATCCGTGTGTTCCAATACACCAAAACACGCCATAGATCATTTCATGTTATAAAGTTATTCAATCCATCGCTACACGGAGTAGTCAGGTACAATGTACTCAAAATCCACTTGGTACACAACAGAATTACTCTTTTAAAAATTCATCTCGCAGAACTCAGCAAGACAAAACAAGTTACACCGTGAATATCATCCAACGCTTCTGCACGGCCATAGTTCCACCATATCAACAACAAGACTAACACGTCATTTCCCCTTAACCAAGTGCGTCACAAAAATCTCAATAAAATAGATACAGTTACACATATACTCTCTAAACTAAACATCTGTTCCCAAACCAAACATAACACCAGTGATTCTCATACCCTTGACATTCCTTATAATTTTATAATTTCGTTTGTTGTGTAACTACAAACATGCCGGTTTTTATGTGGCTACAAACATTCCCGTAGTTACGTTGCTACAGACGCAGTAGACAGATGGATATCTGTCTTTCATGAACAGCGTCTCGTTGTACCTGCTCATCTCTGAATTATTGCTCTTATACATATCATCAAACTATAGACACGAAGACTTTTTACTCAATCTTTGTTACCTTCTATAAATGACAGATGTTATCTGGAGTAACACTTTCGTCAGAAGAACAAGATCTGGATTTATTACTTCAGGTAAATATAATTTTCTCTTCAGTTAAACATCATTACATTTTCAGGTAAAAATCATTGTATCTTTATGTGATTTAGTTTGCCGGAAGTCAATAAAAGAAAGGAAAACAAAATGGCCCCTCGATCTATCTCCGTTTATATATATCAATACGACACGATAGTTCAGTTGTAGAATCAATAGAAATAAACTTAAGTGGCTAGTCAATAGTACCATATGGAAGTAGCCAATGAAAATGACCTTTGGGTGTAACCAATCAACATAACCCTATGGAAGTAGCAAGTCAATATAACCCTAGTGTTTAGTGTTAGATAAAAATGACTAGACGCTAGCCACTTTGGTTAGAAGATAACCAATTAGGACCACCTTTTAGTTTCATATATATATATATATATATATATATATACTAGAATAAATGACCCGATGTTATCGGAATAATAATGGTAGATCCTCTGCGATAATTTCTAACTGCTATTGCAAAAACTCACCCCAATTCATAACTAATAAAATGTAATGATATTTACGTTTCTAACATCATTTGCGTATCCTACACCCTTTCACGCTTCTAAACTATCACTAATTATATCACTCTTGTCACTAAAGAAGTTAATTGAAGGACAATTATTACGCTAAGAAATACTTTAGATTTACCCTTTTCGTGCCCTTCAATAACAACTTTTTTCTCACAAAATTTTTTAAAAACCTAATCTTAAATTTACAAAAAAAAAAATCTCTATAGTTATAATATAAATATATTTTTTGTTACAGGAATTTGATATATATTGGTATCTTCATAAAAAATGTAAACATATTTTTGCCTTTTTTAAAAATTATATATAATCAGAAAATCGTAAAACAAATAATTCTTTTATCTAAGAAGGGTCTCGCGACTGTTTTTCAGGCCTATATCAGATTTGACTGTCTTTTAAAAAGAAATTAAGTAGTTAATCTCAAAAAATAAAAAAAAAACCTCTTTACTTTTTGCTAAGTAACAACAATTATATAGTTTCATTAAAAAAAAAAGAAAATATTAACCCATCTTCATTTGTCATAATTTAATTTTCAAGTGTGTAAAATGATTGGGTTTTGATATTCATACAAATGTACCCAAGATTTGTTAACGCTATTGATTTTCTTAATTGGTAAACATATATTTATATGTTAAAAGAGAATTTAACATCTCTTTTTTCACAAGTGTAATACCATAAGATTTAAATATCACGTAAAAATGTACACATCCTTTTTCCTATCTCCGATATGTATGTACCCAAGAAGGTTAATTATTAATCAAATTAATTCCTTTATTTTGGGACGTATCTTGTATTGCCTTGGGCAAAATGGACATACAAATATTGGTAAAAAGAGAATGTAACATCTTATTTTTTCACAAACGTAATACTATAGCAGTTAACTCTGTTGTCATCCACGTAAGAATTCACACATCTTATTTCCTACCTAAGACATGTATTTACCCAAGACAATTAATTATTTATCAAATTCATTCCTTTATTTTGAGACTATCTTGTGGTGCCTGGGGCAAAGTGACCAAACCCTCCCCCATCAAGATTTAAATAAATTTAGAAAATCTTCCACCGGATTGTAGTCCCTTCCATACCCAACTAACATATTTTTGCATTTCATATGGCTCGTTCTTATTTGCATGAGGTATAAGTGGATTAGTGAATGCTATTTAGCTAGGGAGTTGCGCTGCACTGATTGGCTTAAACCGCATTTTTGATTAGAATTTTATTTAAAGGTTAGTTTTTATTACGTTATAAATTTAATAAAAGTATATTTTTGGAATAAAAAAAGGCAAAACTTTTTAAATGTAAAAATATACAAAGCAAAAAGCTGTGTGTGTTTTATAAAAAATAAAAAAAGCAATCAATTGTATTTATTAATTTTACTTTTAAGAAGGGAAAATACATTATCAGTTGTGTCACCCACGGTTATTAAATTTAAAGAAACCTAAGAGTTTTGGCGAAATAGGCTATTCACGCTATGACGTCATTGGCGTGATTATTTAGAACACATTAATTTCCAGTTTTATTTTGGCAATATGAACAACGCACTAAAAGACGCACTAAAAACGACTGATGATTGGGTTTTCCATCTAAATGTTATTACGGTGTAGTTCTTTGATCATCATTGTTCTAATTTTTTTTATATTTTCATAACTTTCAAACACATAAAATGCATAAAATAGTTCTTAGTTGATATTTTAAATGTATTTGTAATTTAAAAAAAAAATTACGCTAACTTTTACTAAAATAAAAGCGGATTTAAAATATGTTTTGCGCATTTAGATTTATTCGATTTCCGTAAATAAATAGAAAATAACCATTATTGTTTTTAGTAATCCAAAGTACTTAAATCATAACACCGTTTTGGCGTTTTGTCACTCTAGCTCATTCTTATATATATATATATATATATATATATATATATATATATATATATATATATATATATATATAGAGAGAGAGAAATAGAAAAAAAATATTATTTTTTTTAGTAATACAAAGTACTTAAATCATAAAACCGTTTTTGTTTTTTGTCTCTCTCTCTCTTTTTTATATATATATATATATATATATATATATATATATATATATATATATATATATATATATATATATTGAGAGAGAGAGAGATAGTTTAATTCTTGGTAGTAAGGTGGTAGTTAATGCATTAAGAAATAAATCTGTTAGATAATATAGTGGGTAATGTAGGTAATGTAATAAATATTGATAAATAGTATATAAAAAAATTTGTTTTAACATATATTAGTAATTATTTTAATTGATTATTCATTAATTGAACTTTCATACAGGACGACAGCCAGTGTGAACACAGAACATCAGTTAAAGAACCTGAACATTCTATCAATAATCAGTCACTCAAAGATCATTTGAACAGTAAGCAGTTGACCAATGGACATTTGACCTGTAAGCAGTTGACCAATAAACATTTGACCAGTAAGCAGTTGACCAATGAAGATTTGACCAGTAAGCAAGTGACCAATGAAGATTTGACCAGTAAGCAAGTGACCAATGAAGATTTGACCAGTAAGCAGGTGACCAATGAAGATTTGACCAGTAAGCAAGTGACCAATGAAGATTTGACCAGTAAGCAAGTGACCAATGAAGATTTGACCAGTAAGCAAGTGACCAATGCACATTTTACCAGTAAAAAGTTGACCAATAAACATTTAACCAGTAAGCAGGTGACCAATGAACGTTTGTCCAGCACGCAAGTGACCAATGAAAATTTGTCCAGCAAGCAAGTGACCAATGAAAATTTGACCAATAGAAAGGTGAATAATGAAAAGTTGACCAGTAAGCAAGTGACCAATGAAAATTTGAGCAATGAGAAGCGAATCAGTGAGAAGGTTAACAATAAACTTCCAACACAAAAGCCAGCACCACCACAAACTCAGCGACAACCATCAAGACCAGACCAGTGGGCAGTTTTGGTAGACATCAATGAGTCAGTGCAAGATTTTCATGAAAGAATTCCGCAAATGGCTTTTCATGTAGGTTTAACAATTGACGATTTTAAAATAACCTGTAGTATTAAGTCAATGGGATCAGATGGTCAAGTTTTAGAATTTATTGAAATAAGCTGAACTAGCCAATCAACTTAACCCTATGGATGTAGCAAGTCAACATAACCCTACTGATGCACCTAGTCAACATATGTCAGCAAAGTCATTTTGGGTTAGAAGAATTTTAGGCTGATTCTTCTGAAACTCTCGCTTTTGCCTGCCCGATAGTTTTAAAGCACCTTTCTATAAATAGATATCTAAGTGAATCTACACTGGACTAAAAGTGTTTCTTTGTATATTGCTAAGGTCAACATTTCCTTTAAAGTGAAAAGCTAGTTATGAATTAAAAAAAACTTGAACGGTAATGACACAACCCCTAATTAAACAAAACCCCAAAACAAAGAATTTTCGTCAAAAATACTTTGTATAATGTAATATCCAGCAATCGGGGTGGTGTTAAAAGTTTGGCAAAACATGCATAGAAGTAATGCCCTTTATAAGAATCCCAATAATCGATTTTTCCCCAAGTTTTTTTTACTCCACACAGCTATAATAATATTGTAATGAGCCACCCACTTTTACACCGCAGATTTATTTCCTCAACTATCTCAGAAAAAAAAAGACAATATTACGCGCCAAACGCGCATGCAATTTAAAAAAAAAAAAGAATCACATTTAACGCAGTTATCGGGAATTCTATATAGTAAAATAAGTGGCATCATATTCCCTTCATCATCCTCTTGAAAAACTAGAAAAAAAACTTGTTTTTGGGTATTGTGGGTGGGGCTGAAAATCTCAAAGAATGTGTTGTCAGTGGCAACGAGTCTTTGTGCCAAGTTTCAACTCGATAGCTTGACGAGAAGTGGGTCTATTAGCGGTCCGGAGATTTTGCCAGCCAGAAACACACGAACAAAGCGGAGTTAATATAAAGGATTTAAAAATAATGCACATTTCAGACACATCTGGGGAACTGAGTACAGAAACACAAATTCGGACACATCTGGGGAACTGAGAACACAACACACAAATTCGTAAATTAGATGGCGAGAACATGTCTTACATTTCTGTGTGTTCTTCTATTGCCACCATTGAAATAACTCACGTGACCACCTGGTTTACACATCCATTCACAGTGGCCGTTTGAGCTGGACACGTTCCAGAAGCAAGCCATCCTGAGGCTAGAGAACAACGAGAGCGTCTTTGTGGCCGCCCACACGTCTGCTGGGAAGACTGTAGTTGCAGAGTACGCCATCGCGTTGTCTATACGTCACATGACAAGGTCAGGGGTCATTCTATCTTAAAACATTTTTTTTTGCAACTCCCTTGTTTAAAAAACAAACCTCAATATCTTAAAACATGACATTTTGTGCCTCATATTGTTTTTGATATTTCTGTTTAAAAGTAAATCATTAACTATTATTACTCCGAGAAAAAACAATTTTGAGACACACTATCCTCCTCGTCAGCACCCAGTGTGTCCCAGAGTTTTGAGGCGTGTGTCCAGATCTTCACAATAAATTATGAAAGCAGGAGAGAAAATGTCGAAACGATATAAATGTATTGCCGAGAGGTCAAAATATGATGTTTTTAAATCCATAAACTTCAAGTATTTAAAAACACTGACGGTTAGGGAGTAGGCTGACTTTTTTGTCATGTCTTCAGGACGATCTACACATCACCCGTCAAGGCTTTGTCCAATCAGAAGTACAGGGATCTGAAGATGACATTTGATGACGTCGGGCTCATGACAGGTGACATTCAGATTGATGACAACGCGTCGTGTATTGTGATGACCACGGAAATCTTGAGGTTAATCTCTTTCTCCCCATTACTTTTTTTTTTCTCTCTCTCTCTCTCTCTCTCTCTCTCTCTCTCTCTCTCTCTCTCTCTCTCTCTCTCTCTCTCTCTCTCTCTCTTTCTCTCTCTCTCTACTCTCTCTCTCTCTCTCTCTCTCTCTCTCTCTCTCTCTCTCTCTCTCTCTCTCTCTCTCTCTCTCTCTCTCTCTCTCTCTCTCTCTCTCTCTCTCTCTCTCTTTCTCTCTCTCTCTCTCTCTCTCTCCCACTTTCTTCTAATCCCATACAAGTAAATAATATATACTTACACGTTTACAAAACAAACCTGTAACGTTGAGATAGGAATCAAACGGAGATGACCCTTTATGGTCTGCCCAAAGGACTATGTGCTTAGATCAATGGTCAAGACACAGTTTATGCCTTCAATACAAATATGCTGAACGTCTGGCATTCCGCTATGGTAACAATACAGAGTTTGGACTCACAACAGTGCAACAAAAGCTGCACTGTGACTTAACTCATTAATATGCCACAAACAAATCATTTTTTTTTCAAAGATGCAGTAAAATTAACGTTTGTTTCACGGTTCGTGGTAAAAAAATTAAAATTTCATTTTATTATGGTAATTACGGTAATTAATCTTGTTTAACCCAAAAACGCCACTGGAGATGAGTATAATTAATTCAGATATTTCTTAGCCCCAGTATTCGAAGAAATAAAAAGGAAAATGTGATTACCAACATCAGATTTGATAAATGTCCCACAGGACGATGCTGTACGAGGGCTCTGATATCTTCCAAGAGCTGGAGTGGGTCATCGTGGACGAGGTGCACTACATCAACGACACGGACAGGGGCGTAGTCTGGGAGGAGGTGCTCATCATGCTCCCCGACTACGTCAAGCTGGTGATGCTGAGTGCCACAGTGCCCAATACGATGGAGTTGGCGGAGTGGGTGGGGTAAGGTGGAGTGGGTGGGGTAAGTTGGAGTAGGTGGGCAAGGTAAAGGGTTGGGTAAAGTGGAGTTATGGAGAAATAGTGGTGTGGGTGGGGTAAGGTTGAGTGGATGGGGTAAGATTGGGGTGGGGTAAGGTGATGTTGGGGATAGAGTGGAGTGGGTGGGGTAATTGCTGGAGTGGATGGAGTACGATTAGCTGGGTAGAGTTAAGTGGAGGATGTAGGGTAAGGTGAAGTGGATGGGTTAAGATGAAGTGGGTCGGGTAAATCGGTTGAAAAGTTTATTACGAAACTACCTTACTTGGTAATTTATCAAGTCGGACACCAGTAGTACTATTACTACTTAGTTGCACTTAGTTGAAGGCCCAATGATATCACTAGGCAGACATCATTTAAAAAAAAAACTTATTTCATCATTGTACCAGCTCCCATGTGTTGATGTTTTTTAAAACTAGAAATAACCCGCCAATCAATGGCGGTGCCAGCGCGTGTCCTCCCAATTAGCGAGTTTAGTGGACATCACATGGGTTCAAGGAACTCACTTTATTGGACTCCCAATTAGCGCAAAGTGCTGGCAACGTTTTTTTTACCGCGACCAGTTAACACAACAATACCGCCATAACACAGCAATACCGCCATCCATAGAGACATAGGGAATTGTTGTGTCTAGCTAAAACGTTAGCAGTCACTATTGATGTTTGTTACATTATTTTTTAACATGGTTTATTACCTTTATGTTTGTCAAAATTGTTTTATATCATATTGTCAAAAAATACTGTACCATCAACACACACAAACACACACCCACAAACACACACCCACAAACACACACCCACAAACACAAACACACACCCACAAACACACACCCACAAACACACACCCACAAACACACACCCACAAACACACACCCACAAACACACACCCACAAACACACACAGTAAGCCCTGACGATTGTAAATTGATATCGTGTAAATAACTCACTTTATACGTTGGTTGCTATGGGACACAGATCTACCCTTGTTATCGTACACAGATCTACCCTTGTTATCGTACACAGATCTACCCTTGTTATCGTACACAGATCTACCCTTGTTATCGTACACACATCTTCGTCTGAATTGCGGAGCTAAATAAATATTAAGACCTCAACACTTAAATAAAAGAAAACGCATTCTTATCGTTAAACACATTACCACTGTTTCCAATATAACTTTAAAAAATGTATCTTGCATTTTTATTTCATCTTGGTGCAGACGGATCAAACGCAAACAGGTACACGTGATCACAACAAAAAGTCGCCCCGTGCCCCTACAACATTTCCTGTACACGGGTGCCGTAACGCCCTGCGCACCGAATGGTCTGTTTATGTTTATAGACGAACATGGAAGATTTCTCGAACAAGGGTGAGTCTGTCTTGTGTTTCTTCACCGTTACAAGACTAGAAAAGACTTAAGACCCATGTCTTAGAATGACGTGAAGTACGGGGGCTCTTTCAAATTACGCGGGAGTTTGGACAGAATACGCCACACATCCGATCTCTGTCAGCAACGGGGTGGGTCGTTACGCCGCCGCCACCTAATCGCCAACGTTGCTACCCCAGCCGTATCACCGCCTGGACAGTTCGCTGCCACACGTTTTCTTCGCAAAGATATACCAATTTTTAACTTTTTACAGAAGTCATTGTATACAATTAGAGTAGATTAAAGAATGTCAAATATATCACTTTAAAAAGAGTGAATCGTTTAGTTCATAGCAATATATCCATTTAGATGATTATGTTGACCTAACAAACTAGATCTATCTATCTATCTATCTATCTATCTATCTATCTATCTATCTATCTATCTATCTATCTATCTATCTATCTATCTATCTATCTATCTATCTATCTATCTATCTATCTATCTATCTATCTATC
>CAXITT010000282.1:688753-772820 GCA_964033795.1 Lymnaea stagnalis
GCCCTCTGCTCGGGTCACAACGTACTGCGGGGTTGGGCGGCTTGACTGCGTAAGTGTCTCCGGTCACTGGCACTGCGAGGAGGTAGGTGCCGACTTTGAACTTTACTGTGGGTAACACACACACAGTATATGCTACCGTCTTGTTGATTCCTTTGGCTTATCTCCTGCTAATAACTGCGCCTCCTTTACTGAACTGTACTAACTTTAGTTCCAGATATTATTTATTGAACTATTACACCTCTGACCAAATGTTATTTACTTTACAAATACTTTCTGGTCAAATATTCTTTACTGGCCAAATGTTACTTACTGTAACTTATTTCATGTAATTTCTTCACTTTACTTTACTTCAGTTTACTTCACTCTACGTAACTTCAGTTTACTTAACTTTACTTAACTTTACTTAACTCGCTAGAAATGAGAATAATAAATACAATGCATAAGACATTGCTAAGAATTACAAATCACATCACATTATAAATTATTAATAGTTATCATATTCAAACATTAACAATAGTAACTATGGTCCTACCATTTTCTTAATAACATTACATCTACGACTCTACATACCAGTACATATGAATATGAAATAGAACAATACTAACCCGACACAATCGGATAAACACACTTTATCAGCTAATTATGCCAGCCAGGCTCTTCTGACATAATTCAGGTAAGAGAGGCCGATACATGATTTGGGCTTTCAATATATACTCTAAGTTTGGCGTGCTTGTCCCGCATTTAAGCGTGGCATCCCAGAGTCGTGTTTAAATGACTCACAAGCGTGGCTTCGGATTCCGTTACGCGTTGGTCATCAGAGTGACAACTCAGAGTTGGGACGCTTGATAAGAATGAGTGTATTGCTTAAACTGGGTCATGGCCAAAGTGAATAAGTTAATTTCCATTGTTATTTGAGTCTACTTGTATTATTTTAAGGCCCAGCCTAATTGTGTCATATCGCGTGGGGTAGCGCTGAACGCGTGTGGAAGCGATGGAGAGAGTGGAGCCAGCGGGTCTCACAAAGGTGAGGACCAGCGGGTCTCAACACTGTTCTTAGACTTCTCATCAGCATTTAACACTATCCAACCACACCTTATGATAAAGAACATTTCTTGTTAGGTGTAAATTCAAATATTCAGGCTTGGATACTGAATTTCTAAAAAAATCGACCACAATATGTCAAAGTAAATAACCAATTATCTCTAGCCAGAGAAATAAGCACAGGGGCTGTACTCTCTCCTGTACTGTATACAATACATACCAATGATATAACAAACAAGTCGTTAACTTATTCTACAGTGCAACTATTGGAATCCTGCTTAATTTCAGTATTACCTGCTGGTGTGGGAATTCAACGTCTGATATTAAACACCGCATAAACCGACTAATCAAGAAAGCAAGGAACATAACACAAACTAAACATCCTTCACTTGAAGAACTATATGAAGAAAGATTTTATTGTCAAACTAAACACATTTTGGATGATACATCCCACCCTCTCATCACAGATACTTAGGATAAGCCCGTTCAGGACGATTTCTTTCCGTTAGGGCGTGGACTGAAAGACATAAAAATTCTTTTGTTTCACAATGTAAACGAATTTACCAGCGTGCTCCACCTGAAGTCACACATCTGAATGAGAACTGATAAGTCCCTGATATGGCTAAGAGAACTCACGGAGTGGCTGCTAATGAAAACATTTATTACAAATGTCTTGTTTGAAATTGTTTTTTTTATAAGTACTGAAAATGTATGCAATCATAAAACATTTCCATTTGTTTGGATCAATAAAAGAATATTATCTATCTTATAAAAAAACATTATATATATATATATTTTTAAATTTCAACATTTAAAAAATCCCTTGTTGATATCAGGGGCGTCTGTACAAAGAGTAAGGGGGAGCACTCACTTCCGAGTTAATAGGGAATAAAATACCCCTCGCCACACATTTGTTATAATTCCCGAGTTTAAAAAAATGAATATTTGAAAGGAAAAAATAACAAATACTTGATATTTGAAGCTTAACAAATGGGTAAATTCAGTTTGTGTAGCTGCCGGTCGAGTTGCATGCTTGGATTGGTCCAACCAGGCAGCAAATGATACCTTTGTGACGTATCCACCATTAAGCAACACCTCATCTTGTGTAATTTAAAATTAACAAAATAAATATTGATATGTATAATAAATTCATTTTAAAAAACAATCATTGATTTGTTAATTTAATTTTCAGAAGTAAAAAAAAAATAATGAAAAATTTGAACTATTAGCAAGATAGTAATCGCTTTGTATCAATCAGCTATCATTATTAAATCGTCAACAATGCTCTAACAGATTTTTTAACAGTATAATTTTTTTATGATGAAAAGTGGGTCTTAACCTAGATAAAAACTTGTTTACAACTCTATTTTACGAAATATTATATTAAAAAATTGCTACTGGTATATATATATATAAATATAAATACATACACACACGCTTAAATACAATGTTAGATGTGGTATTTATGACGTAATGTGATGTGACGTTTTACGGTCGTAGGAATGACAAACCCTGTAGCCGACCTGTTTACCTCACCACCACCTGTTTACCTCACCACCACCTGTTTACCTCACCACCACGAATTAGCATATCGTATTGCTTAATATTTTTGTTTCTTTCTTTCAACAGCTACTACATGGCAATGAATTCCATTCAAAGAAAAAACTGTGGGAACCCTGTAGATCAAGTAAGCATTTAATCAAAATTATAAATTGTATATTAATTGTATTATAAATATAAAGGAACTATCTACACAATTTTTGTCCATCCATTTAAAGTTGTACCCTTCCGGGGGAATGCACTAATGTTTTTGAGAGTGATAAAAATGGCTGATTTATAACGCACGGTATTGTTTTATAAGACAATCACCAAACACTAAGATAAATATAAGACAGATTGAAATAAAATGATACCTTTACGGTTCTTAAAATAATTAAGCGATGCCCCTACTCTAAACTATTGATTCTTTATTGTTAATTGTAGAGAGAGAGAGAGAGAGAGAGAGAGAGAGAGAGAGAGAGAGAGAGAGAGAGAGAGAGAGAGAGAGAGAGGGGGGGGGCTGATTTATTGAAATATTGGCATAAAAATATAAGGCTTTAAAATTCCAACACAGGAAAGACAGTTCTGGAAGTCTGTGATCAATATGATAAGTAAGACCAAGACTCTCCCAGCCGTGATCTTCTATTTCTCCAAGAAAAAGATCAACGATATCAGTAGATACACAACCCAGTTTAGTCTGACGTCACAGTCCGAGCGCGAGGAGATCAGCTCGTTTATTGACAAGTGTTTGACCCGGTTAGAACCCAGGGACCACAAGCTGCCACAGGTAAGGAGCCAAGGGACCACAAGCTGCCACAGGTAAATCTTGAGGTTTATAATAATATGTAATGGCTGAAACCCCATGATTCGATTCGATGTTTTGGATGTAGTTTAATTGGTCTTATCCTTGCATGATTTGGTACGAGTAGAATTCTTAAGTAGAACTTTTCTTAAGGATGGCTTTGGGATATGGATGACGCTGATGGACACTGGCGCATGCAAGGCAGAACATACAAGGCCACCGGGAAGCGGCGATATCACGTTGAGTTTGTTGGTACACATCAAATAGCGTCACTGCTGGGAGGAATCATGTCACGTGACACAATCACCAAAGCCATCTCGCTTGCTGTTGGCCACTACCTCAACACAAATCCAACCATTACATTGACCCCTATGTCCAAACATTACATTGACCCCTATGTCCAACCATTACGTCGACCCCTGTCCAACCATTACATCGACCCCTATGTCCAACCATTACATCGACCCCTATGTCCAACCATTACATTGACCCCTATGTCCAACCATTACATTGACCCCTATATCCAACCATTACATTGACCCCTATGTCAAACATTAAATTGTCCCCTATGTCCAACCATTACATCGACCGGTATGTCCAACCATCACCTTGAGCCCTCTGACCAACGGCAGGTTTTTGTCCACATGAATCACAACATATGTCTGGAGTTGGATAAGGCAGCAATGTTTCGAAGTTGACTGACTTAGCCGGACTTTTCGACAACAAATAATTATTTGAATTTTATATGTAACTGGATGCTTTATTTTGTTGATGCCCTTGGTCTTATCCCTTTACGATGACTTATTCATTAAGTTGACTTATCCAGTTAATTGGACATTTGAACTAATGTGTTGACTTGTAAGAATGCAGCTCTATATATTTTTACTCTCCGACCAAAATTAATTGTATATTTCTTTCCAATAGGTAAAGATGCTAACTGATTTACTCCAAAGAGGATTTGGTGTGCATCACTCCGGTATACTCACCATGTTTAGAGAGATGGTCGAGATTCTGTTTCAGAAAGGCTTGGTTAAGGTGAGCAACCTACATTTTCTTGTACATTCTAGAAAGTGGCTTTTCTTTCTTTGTAGCGATAAGCACTACACAAATATATCAAGTTATCAATAGTAGGAGCTTTTTTCTAAGGTCGTTAGAGCAACTTGAGATAACACGCAACTTGCTATCCTAACACCTAATGTTTGTTGGTTATTAGAAAAAAAGATACCCCTCTATATGTTGGTTAAGTTATAATTTTTTTCTAGGTTCTTCTAGCCACGGAAACTTTTGCCATGGGTGTAAACATGCCGGCAAAAACAGTTCTGTTTGAGAGTATGATGAAGTTCGACGGGAAAGCGCTCCGCCCCGTGCTGTCCAGCGAGTACACACAGATGTCTGGACGAGCCGGGCGCCGAGGGCATGACACCACGGGCACCGTCATAGTGCTCTGCAACGGGGAAGTGCCGAATTTGGAAAATCTGCAAAAAATTGCTCTGGTAAATGTAACAGACTTGTAAAGTCTTCAATACAAGTTACGTTTTATTTTAACTCTTTTGATTATGAATTGATCAACTTTAAAAAATATAGCCCGGAAAAAAAAGAAGAAGTTTTATATTTGAAAAAGTGAAACTAGTTGAGTAAAATTGAATCAAGATAGAAAGTATACTCGATGACATAGTGAGGTTGACAACAGAAGAGTTAAGCTTGACATGTGCATATGTGTGCACTAAATTCAAAGTATGATGATATATTTTAATCGTGCAGAAAGCTATACCATTATTCAATCTCCACACCCCACCCCCGAAAAAAAACACCAAACACCTCAACCAGGGCATCCCAACTCCCCTGGAGTCGAAGTTCCGTCTGACGTACTCCATGATCCTCCACCTGATGAGGGTGGAGAGGGTCAAAGTTCACGACATGATGAAGCGAAGTTTCTCAGAGTTCCACACGAAGAGGGAGTCCCTCAAAGAGCTGCAGCACGTCAAGTCACAGGTGGGGGAGCTCAAGGACGTCCGCTGCTACCCGTGCTCAAAGGACCTGGCTCAGTACCACGCAGAGTGCGTGGAGTTCTACAGACTCCATGGACAAGTGCAGGTCATTTGACAGTGGAAATATACGCATAGATAAATTAAGTTGTTTAAATGCATGATGAAATGAGAACTTGATGAAATGAGAACTTGATGAAATGAGAACTTGATGAAATGAGAACTTGATGAAATGAGAACTTGATGAAATGAGAACTTGATGAAATGAGAACTTGATGAAATGAGAACTTGATTAAATGAGAACTTGATGAAATGAGAACTTGATGAAATGAGAACTTGATGAAATAGAACTCCCATTGAATTTATTGAAACGTTAACATATTCTTTGTTAATTTACATCGCTTCTTTATCGAAGTATAAGCAAACATGTTAAACTTTTATTATATTAAGAAGCATAATTGAGATTTTAAAATATTTTAAAATTAAAAAAAAAAATTCATTTATCATAACGCCACTTGGGTAGGGGGGGGGGTTGAAGCTCCTTTTAAATTAGGAGGATATTTTTTTTATTTATCATACCCCTGGTATGACACCCATAGGCACAATTCCTGAATCTCCCAAGGGTGACCAGAGCCATGACCCCCAGGCGTGTCTTGATGGTCAGAAAGCCAAACAATAAAATCGCTCTGGGCGTCCTCCTGGCAACCTACGTGACGGAGAAGTATGAGACCAAGTTCAAAACTTTCATCTTGAAAGATTATTATGTGAAGCAATCATACACCGACGGCAGTAAGTGGAGTTGAACAAAAAAACAAACAAGCAAACAAACAAACAAACACATTTCATAGTATTATGGGTAGATTCGTTTAACATTCGTTCTCATCAAACATTTTTGTTTGACATGTTAAACGTTGGTTTCATGTCGAGATAAACATGACTTTTAAATCTTCAAATATTGGTTTAAACCTGCAAAGTGTCTCGATTTCTAGGTGTCCATCCTGTCGAGATGTGTACGATGTACATAACACAGAACCCCTGGTACGAGGTGGTAGAGCTATCCACTAGGGATATCTTTGGAGTGACAGGTCTAGTGATGGACTCATTGAAAACAAACAGTGTCCTTAGATGTTTGGAACAAATACAAATCACAACCAATCAGAGGTTGGTTCGATGTGTTTCAAAAGGTTGTCTTAGGTTTGCGATATTGTCTTAATACAACATTTTATTTTAAAATGCTCACAAAAGCATTTCATTGGTCAGCTCATTATAATTATTTCATAGGTCAGCTTATTATAATATTTCATAGGTCAGCTTATTATAATATTTCATAGGTAACCCCATTACAATATTTCATAATTTCATTTAAACATAGATACCTGCCAGACATCATCTTCGACCTTATTCGGAAGTTACATCAGCTTAGTTGTCACTTCTGCCTTGGGCTAAGTTCACACCTCACATTTAGTGATCTGGAGAAACAAAGCCCAGAGCTTGCCGGCCCATGGAGAGCCATCAGCTTCTTGTGGAGGAAGCTACTGACACACAACTACGACTGCAGACGTTGTCCCCACTTCCGTGAGCACGTGAGTAGCGAATCTTTTAAATCAAATCACTGTCATGAGCTCTATTATCATTTTAGAATGAATTAAATTAAATGGATATGCTAACATTTCCATTTTCATCGACTTTTATCAAAGGCTTGGTATTTCAGAGTCAAGCGACAAATCCTTGAACAAAGTTAACATCTGTTAAAAAATATAGGCTAATAATTAAGGTCAAGATAGACATCTAGGTCTGTGTTAACAATCAAGAGAATTCATTCGCTACCGGGTCTATGTTTTTTTTAATCAATATTCTTGCCCTAAATAGAGTTAATCATCTGTAAAAATTCATCTGTATATTTGGTCTACATTTTTAAAGAAATCGTTGATTAAAAGACATCTTTAAAAACAAATCAATAATAACGCGTTGGGAAATATCAGAATTTTCTATTTCAGTTCAAGAAAATTCATGTAGAAATTGATGGCATCTTCTGAGATATATCTCATAACAGCAATATTTAATCTAAACTTTGAAACTTTACTTTGTGATTCCAAAGATGGTTTAGGGAGGGGTGTGTGAAGAAATCAGGCCCAGAAAAATGTTTAATGAATGTTTAAATAATTCCCCGCACTTTCCCATAATCACTAACAATAAAGACACAGTCGTTTTCCTGGAAATTATCATTCTTTATGAAACGGAAATTCCCCTATACACCCCTTATAATGTATATTCTTTTTGTTTTAGAGATTATTTTAATTAGTCCACAATAACCTGCTTCAGGTCACTTGTTTGGCGTGCTAATTCTACTGCTCTTATATCCTTTCCTAAGTTCTATGAACATGATCGGAACATGAGACTCCGAGAGAAGCACACCGACTTCCAGAAGCGCGTATCTGAAGAATACCTCAGTTTACTTCCAGAGTACCATCAGAGAGTACAGGTGAGACCATGAGAGAGTGCAGGTAAGACCATCAGAGAGTGCAGGTAAGAGCACCAGAGAGTACAGGTGATAACACCAGAGAGTACAGGTAAGACCATCAGAGAGTGCCGGTAGACCATCAGAGAGTACAGGTAAGACCATCAAAGAGTACAGGTGATAACACCAGAGAGTACAGGTAAGACCATCAGAGAGTGCAGGTATGCAACCAGAGAGTACAGTTGATAGCATCAGAGAATACAGGTGAAAACGCACAGAGAGTACAGGTAATACCACCAGAGAGTACAGGTAATACCACCAGAGAGTACAGGTAAGACCACCAGAGAGTACAGGTGATAACACAGAGAGTACAGGTGAGACCATCAGAGAGTACAGGTAAGACTACCAGATAGTACAGGTGATAACACAGAGAGTACAGGTGAGACCATCAGAGAGTACAGGTAAGACCATCAGAGAGTACAGGTAAGACTACCAGAGAGTACAGGTGATAACACAGAGAGTACAGGTGAGACCATCAGAGAGTACAGGTGATAACACAGAGAGTACAGGTGAGACCATCAGAGAGTACAGGTGAGACCATCAGAGAGTACAGGTGAGATTACAAGAGAGTACAGGTGAGACCATCATAGAGTACAGGTGATAACACAGAGAGTACAGGTGAGACCATCAGAGAGTACAGGTGAGACCATCAGAGAGTACAGGTGAGACCATCAGAGAGTACAGGTGAGACCATCAGAGAGTACAGGTGAGACCATCAGAGAGTACAGGTGAGACCATCAGAGAGTACAGGTGAGACCACCAGAGAGTACAGGTGAGACCATCAGAGACTACAGGTGAGACCATCAGAGAGTACAGGTGAGACCACCAGAGAGTACAGGTGAGACCACCAGAGAGTACAGGTGAGACCATCAGAGAGTACAGGTGAGACCATCAGAGAGTACAGGTGAGATTACAAGAGAGTACAGGTGAGACCATCAGAGAGTACAGGTGAGACCATCAGAGAGTACAGGTGAGACCACCAGAGAGTACAGGTAAGTCATCGTGTGCAACATTTTTTAATTTTCTTTCTTCTCAAAGTCTAGTCTAGGATTTCCCATCATACAAAACTATTTGATACTATCCCAATGGCGTCTTTCCCCGCCCCTCCTGAATGGTGAAAGCTTATCTTGCTTAATGTTATTGAGGTGCTCAGTACATCTGTCAGAGAGTAGGTGTCCTGTCTCACCTATATACGACACCTGACAGCGGGTGCTAACAATAGCGTAGACAACATTGTGGTTAGTACAAGGGAAACCGCCTCTTATCTGAAAACTGCCCAAATTCCAGTGAATGTGTTGAATCTGGACGACAAAAGGGCAAGTGTTGCAAAGGCTGTATGTCAAGGATATGAAAATCACTGTTGTTATGTGTAGATCACTGTTGTCATGTTTGGTAGGGAAAAGAGGTTTAGATTAGAGATTTCATGTGTAGCTGTATCTACTGCGTGATATTGCTGTAACCTATTTGTGTAAGGGGAAATGACGGGTTAGTTTTTGTTGTTGTTAGGGTGCATAGATGGCCGTTGAGGGATATTCACGGCGTGGCTTGGTCTTGTGTGTGGGGGATTCGGCTGAATGTATCGTTGAATTAGAACGCTGGATTGTTGGAGTACATTGATCCGTCAGGTTTTGACGAGACATAATAAACTTAGGGCGTTTAACTCATATACAGATATTCAGTGTTTGCCGTGTTGGCGTCGGTTAGACCGGTCTGTGTGAAGAAGTGAGAGACTAGGATGTCCCACAGGTGGGCGTCTGATGTCGGTTACACCGGTCTGTGTGAAGAAGTCAGAGACTAGGATGTCCCACAGGTGGGCGTCTGATGTCGGTTAGACCGGTCGGTGTGAAGAAGTGAGAGACTAGGATGTCCCACAGGTGGGCGTCTGATGTCGGTTAGACCGGTCTGTGTGAAGAAGTGAGAGACTAGGATGTCCCACAGGTGGGCGTCTGATGTCGGTTAGACCGGTCTGTGTGAAGAAGTCAGAGACTAGGATGTCCCACAGGTGGGCGTCTCATGTCGGTTACACCGGTCTGTGTGAAGAAGTGAGAGACTAGGATGTCCCACAGGTGGGCGTCTGATGTCGGTTAGACCGGTCTGTGTGAAGAAGTGAGAGACTAGGATGTCCCACAGGTGGGAGTCTGGCTTCGAAGGGTGGATGAGCACAGGACACTAAGATCTACTGTTTGACGCTGCGTCCACGTGGCGCAGTACCACAGTGGTTATTTAATAACCCTAGACATATAACGTTTCCTTATGATATTTTTCCTATCTTTCATGAAATTGTTCATATTCTCTGTGAAAACTGTCAGAACCAGCGAAGTATTTGATTATGTTTTCGTGGGATTGGAACAGGTACAAATTTGGGTGTGTAGAATTGGGCATTCCGTAGACCAGCTGTATGCCATATGTCATATGTCATGTGAATCTGTTTGGTGGTTTACGGGGCTTCTATTACTTCTTTATTGCATCTAAAGATAAACATTTACAAAGATTTATGAAAATAATTTCTAACAGTCGGCTGGTCGGTTTCTGATACTTGCTGTGGCTCTTACATGAAAGAAGTACCATAGGAAAAATCGTCACTCTATATTCCCGGAGTTGTTTGAAAAGGGTGGCCAGAATGTCGTGGGACAGATCACGTGGTCATACTGTGCCATCGCATGACATTTGGAGCCACCCCCCCCCCCCCCCGGGGTGAAACGTTTTTCACATCACAACTTTTGAGCCCTAAATTTTCTCGCGCCCACTCTATGGTCATCGCTTGTCCTGACTGGACCGAATGTTAATGCAATACTTGGCAATGATGGCTCTCTTGAAAACTAGCCAAAAGTTCAAAATAATTATGTGCAATACTTGGAACAATGAAACAGCGAATATGAACCATCAGTAATTGAGTCACCGTTCTTGGTGTGTTGGAATCAATGCAATCCTTTTTTCTCTATAAGCTGTGGTGTCTGTATTGGTGGCAAGCCAAGAACCGAGGATAGCTTTTGTGATCAGGGATTACCCAGTGGTGGCTGAGCAACAGAGCGTAACAGTCATTGTCGCATGATTGCATTAACAAATACCTTCATGTGAAGCATTGCATTTTTCAGTCCAGGAGTTAAGCTCATCCTGGCCCCCGGTGTAAAATGGATTCTCCTCTCTATATTACAGAATATCGAGAGTATATTACAATATAGTATAAAATGAATTAAATTTTTAAACAGATATTTTGTGGTTGTGTGTGCTCTCTATTATCCTTTACTATTTTTTTGGAATATCATGATTAGCCAATTAAATGACCGGGTATTTTTACGAAAATTCCCAGTGGGACCAAAAAAAGTGTGAACTTCTTATCTCCTTTAAACAATAGTCCTACATAAAGTCCTACACCCTACCTGCCGGCCTTTAAACAATAGTCCTACATAAAGTCCTACACCCTACCTGCCGGCCTTTAAACAATAGTCCTACATAAAGTCCTACACTCTACCTGCCGGCCTTTAAACAATAGTCCTACACCCTACCTGCCGGCCTTCAAACAATAGTCCTACAGACAGTCCTACACCCTAACTGCCGGCCTTTAAACAATAGTCCTACAGACAGTTGTACAGGCAATCATACAGACAGGGCTCTACCATACCCGTTGCTCTTTATTTATTAATATTATAGTCATTAACCCACCCCCCCCCCCCACAAAAAAAAAAAAAGAAGCAGAATACCACAGCAACAATATATATATATATATATATATATATAAGAGATTAAAAATCAATATTTTAATTTCTTTTCTACAAAAATTGTGAATAAAAATAGTTCTTCCATTTCTTGACAACTGTAAAGAATACAACAGCAAAATGCCTTTGCCTAGATTAACATTTTAAAACATTTCCTGAATAAATCTCTTGAATATGATTCCCTTTTCACATGTCTGTTATTATATAAATGTGAGGTGTCATTGGCTTTTCAATACGCATCACTTGGTGATTTACTAAGCACAAACACATTCGAATATTTGAGAAATAATTTGTTTGCCTACAGGAAAGCTTCCGGCTTAATTATAGGGAGAAAGTTCGAACCCTTCTTTCTAGAAACGTCATCCCCCAGTAGCAGTCTTTAGAAAGAATTAGAATGTTTTGAACGTAAACATCCTTTTCCCAATTAAGGGAGGTTGGTGTGAAAGGTTTGGCTCTACATATTTAATCGCTGATATCTATATAATAAAGGGGGGAGGGAGGTAAGTTTGAATGCCACAGCTCGTGGTGAATAAAAACTAAGTCAACACACAGGCTACAGCAATGTGTACATCTAGACCTACTGCAGTGTGTTGTTGGTGTAATTTGTCAAGAATTTATTTGCGTGTGTCCTTTATTGGTAACCGAGTGGAAGTCCCTTGTTGTACTCCAGTGGGTGCCAACACGCAACAGCATGAGACCACTCCATATCTGACACGTGTCCCTCAGACATAATGAGACAATGTTATACCCTTCGGTTGATACTATCAGGTAGCTAATGCATACGTTTACTGTCAATGACTTCATTTCTCTTTCTCTCTCTCTTTCCTTATCTCTCCCATCGCTCTCTCATCTTTGTTCTACCTCTATTTTTCTATCATTTACCGTTGACATTAGCGAAACATTTTTAATCTACCTCCTATTCTTATCACCGGGGATATTAGAAGAGAGATGGAAAAAAAAAGGGGGGGGGGATTCGGCGCTCATAATTACTTTAATAATGTATAGAAAATATTTTACCTCAATTGAGAACAATTTTTTTTGATGATCCAGGAACACAATTGCTATATTTGTTCGTCGAAGCAAGCATATTGTTATGCAGCCATCGGATAGTATACAATCATCCAATGGTATACAATCATCCAATGGTATACAATCATCCAATGGTATACAATCATCCAATGGTATACAGTTACCAAATGTAAACACACGGATGGTATGAAGCCCAGGACATGTTAGCTTTACAAACACATAGGAAATCCACGCTCTGGACCTGGGTTTGCAAACTACGGGTTATTAAGTGCTTTATTCAGAGCGTACTTGTTACTCAGTGTTCGGAAAACTCATGAGTCAAAAGAGCCAAAAAGCAACAGCAAGACGATTGAAAACATTTGAGAGCCAAATTTCTTTTCAAGAACCATGTGCATCGGAGTCAAAACCGATGTGTGGCCGGCTGGCCGAGCCGCACTCAGTTCACCAAAGAGGCGCACTCAGTTCACAAAGAGCCGCACTCAGTTCACCAAAGAGGCGCACTCAGTTCACCAAAGAGGCGCACTCAGTTCACCAAAGAGCTGCACTCAGTTCACCAAAGAGCCGCACTCAGTTCACCAAAGAGCCGCACTCAGTTCACCAAAGAGCCGCACTCAGTTCACCAAAGAGCCGCACTCAGGTCAACAAAGAGCCGCACTCAGTTCACAAAAGAGCCGCACTCAGTGCACCACAGAGCCGCATTCAGTGCACCACAGAGCCGCACTCAGTTCACCAAAGAGCCGCACTCAGTTCACAAAAGAGCCGCACTCAGTGCACCACAGAGCCGCACTCAGTTCACCAAAGAGCCGCACTCAGTGCACCAAAGAGCCGCACTCAGTGCACCACAGAGTCGCACTCAGTTCACCAAAGAGCCGCACTCAGTGCACCACAGAGCCGCACTCAGTTCACCAAAGAGCTGCACTCAGTTCACCAAAGAGCCGCACTCAGTTCACAAAAGAGCCGCACTCAGTGCACCACAGAGCCGCACTCAGTGCACCACAGAGCCGCACTCAGTGCACCAAAGAGCCGCACTCAGTGCACCACAGAGCCGCATTCAGTGCACCACAGAGCCGCACTCAGTTCACCAAAGAGCCGCACTCAGTTCACAAAAGAGCCGCACTCAGTGCACCACAGAGCCGCACTCAGTGCACCACAGAGCCGCACTCAGTTCACCAAAGAGCCGCACTCAGTGCACCACAGAGCCGCACTCAGTTCACCAAAGAGCTGCACTCAGTTCACAAAAGAGCCGCATGTTCCTCGCGAGCCGCACTTTTCCGACCACTGGGTTAATGCCTGCACCCGTAACCTCCTAATAATGCGAATGTAACTTTCACGAGTTTATCGTTCTTCTTAAAACTTGCACTTGAAAGTGTTTATCCTTAGTTACATTTTAAAGACACTACTTAATTTACTACCACTGCCACATTCTCACTGTCCAAGCATCTCATCATAAATTGACCACTTAATTCAACTCCATCATTTAGTAAACAAGTCTGTCATTATACAGTCCGCATCTTTTTCAAAGCTTGATTAGCCAAAAGGCAAGCGAATTTTACCAGTTTTGACGTACACAAAATATTGCCATGAAACAAAGGTGAAACGGATCGCTTGGTTTTTAGAGTGTTCAAAGAACTCTTTACACATAGAGTCTCTTGTTCAAATAACTCTTTACACATAGAGTCACTTGTTCAAAGAACTCTTTACACATAGAGTCACTTGTTCAAAGAACTCTTTACACATAGAGTCACTTGTTCAAAGAACTCTTTACACATAGAGTCACTTGTTCAAAGAACTCTTTACACATAGAGTCACTTGTTCAAAGAACTCTTTACACATAGAGTCACTTGTTCAAAGAACTCTTTACACATAGAGTCACTTGTTCAAAGAACTCTTTACACATAGAGTCACTTGTTCAAGGAACTCTTTACACACAGAGTCACTTGTTCAAAGAACTCTTTACACATAGAGTCACTTGTTCAAAGAACTCTTTACACATAGAGTCACTTGTTCAAAGAACTCTTTACACATAGAGTCACTTGTTCAAAGAACTCTTTACACATAGAGTCACTTGTTCAAAGAACTCTTTACACATAGAGTCACTTGTTCAAGGAACTCTTTACACACAGAGTCACTTGTTCAAAGAACTCTTTACACATAGAGTCACTTGTTCAAAGAACTCTTTACGCATAGAGTCACTTGTTCTAGGAACTCTTTACACATAGAGTCACTTGTTCAAAGAACTCTTTACACATAGAGTCACTTGTTCAAAGAACTCTTTACACCTAGAGTCACTTGTTCAAAGAACTCTTTACACATAGAGTCACTTGTTCAAAGAACTCTTTACACATAGAGTCACTTGTTCAAAGAACTCTTTACGCATAGAGTCACTTGTTCAAAGAACTCTTTACACATAGAGTCACTTGTTCAAAGAACTCTTTACACATAGAGTCACTTGTTCAAAGAACTCTTTACACATAGAGTCACTTGTTCAAAGAACTCTTTACACATAGAGTCACTTGTTCAAAGAACTCTTTACACATAGAGTCACTTGTTCAAAGAACTCTTTACACATAGAGTCACTTGTTCAAAGAACTCTTTACACATAGAGTCACTTGTTCAAAGAACTCTTTACACATAGAGTCACTTGTTCAAAGAACTCTTTACACATAGAGTCACTTGTTCAAAGAACTCTTTACACATAGAGTCACTTGTTCAAAGAACTCTTTACACATAGAGTCACTTGTTCAAAGAACTCTTTACACATAGAGTCACTTGTTCAAAGAACTCTTTACACATAGAGTCACTTGTTCAAAGAACTCTTTACACATAGAGTCACTTGTTCAAAGAACTCTTTACACATAGAGTCACTTGTTCAAAGAACTCTTTACACATAGAGTCACTTGTTCAAAGAACTCTTTACACATAGAGTCACTTGTTCAAAGAACTCTTTACACATAGAGTCACTTGTTCAAAGAACTCTTTACACATAGAGTCACTTGTTCAAAGAACTCTTTACACATAGAGTCACTTGTTCAAAGAACTCTTTACACATAGAGTCACTTGTTCAAAGAACTCTTTACACATAGAGTCACTTGTTCAAAGAACTCTTTACACATAGAGTCACTTGTTCAAAGAACTCTTTACACATAGAGTCACTTGTTCAAAGAACTCTTTACACATAGAGTCACTTGTTCAAAGAACTCTTTACACATAGAGTCACTTGTTCAAAGAACTCTTTACACATAGAGTCACTTGTTCAAAGAACTCTTTACACATAGAGTCACTTGTTCAAAGAACTCTTTACACATAGAGTCACTTGTTCAAAGAACTCTTTACACATAGAGTCACTTGTTCAAAGAACTCTTTACACATAGAGTCACTTGTTCAAAGAACTCTTTACACATAGAGTCACTTGTTCAAAGAACTCTTTACACATAGAGTCACTTGTTCAAAGAACTCTTTACACATAGAGTCACTTGTTCAAAGAACTCTTTACACATAGAGTCACTTGTTCAAAGAACTCTTTACACATAGAGTCACTTGTAAACCAGATAGTCCCCTTCATCCGGTATTAATTTACGAAACATTTTTTCATGCAAAAATAATTTTTAATTTAAAACAAAATTATGTGACTGAAAACTATCACAGAAAAATGTCCGATATATTTGTCATGCACAAAGAAAAGAAACAAGAACATTGTCACATAAATGCTTTCATTTAACATGTCCAGGTTTTGAGAAAACTTCAGTACATCAATGAAAGTGACGTGACCTTGATGAAAGCGAGGGTCGCCTGTTGTTTTATGAAACACGAAGTGGTGATAACAGAGGTCATCATGGAGAATGTGCTCACTGACCTTGAACCTGCAGAGATCGCCGCCTTGCTCAGCTGCTTTGTGCTGCAGAAAGACACCAACAGGCAACCATCTTTGACAGGAGCTTTAGCAAAGGTGAGTTCTTGTTTTAATTTAAATATCATCGGCATGACTCGGCAGTACTCGACTTGACTCGGTATGACTCGGCAGGACTCGATATGACTCGGTATGACTCGGCAGGACTCGATATGACTCGGTATGACTCGGCAGGACTCGACATGACTCGGTATGACTCGGCAGGACTCGGTATGACTCGGCATGACTCCACATGACTCGGCAGGACTCGACATGACTCGGTATGACTCGGCATGACTCGACATGACTCGGTATGACTCGGCAGGACTCGACATGACTCGGTATGACTCGGCAGGACTCGGTATGACTCGGCATGACTCCACATGACTCGGTATGACTCCGCTTGACTCGGCATGACTCGGCATGACTCGACTCGACATGACTCGGTATGACTCGGCAGGCCTCGGCATGACTCGGCATGACTCCGCATGACTCGGCAGGACTCGACATGACTCGGTATGACTCGGCATGACTCGACATGACTTGGTATGACTCGGCAGGACTCGACATGACTCGGTATGACTCGGCAGGACTCGGTATGACTCGGCATGACTCCACATGACTCGGTATGACTCCGCTTGACTCGGCATGACTCGGCATGACTCGGTATGACTCGGCAGGACTCGACATGACTCGGTATGACTCGGCATGGCAGCTGAAACAACTTCGAAAAGCCACACATGTATAGGACATTTTCACCCTTTTCATTCCGGGAAGACCCGACTTAATTCTAACACTCAATTTTATTGGTTACCGGAAATTTGTTTGAAATAAATTTCGTTGACGGAAAATTGTTCGACTGGACTTTTGAACGCACTGTACTATTCAGTAAAACAAAAGAACGCGTTGAAACAGAAATTTGACGAAAATTTTAACGTGTGAACTGAAAAAAAGATTCGACTAAATTTCCGTTCCATCAATTTCCGTCGGCGAAATTTCTTTCGACCAAATTTCTGAATTGGAATTTTATGGCATGCGGGTTTTGTTATATTTAATCATTTAATCTACTCAATTACATTTATAAAGTAAACATTTATGGACAGTAATTACGATAATAATTGTTTTTCTGTAACATTTGATTATAGGGAAAACAGCGCATTCTTCAGATTGTTGAGCAGGTTGGAATGTGGCAGGTTGAGACCGGCATGAAGATTCCAGTTGAGTTCTTTAAAAATGAATTACATTTCGGCTTGACCCAAGTGGTGCATGATTGGGCAAAAGGAAAGGTAACAAAAAATCAGGATGTCCCACTAAAGCAGATTGTTTCCCTTTACAGCAGTTTGTTTCCCTTTCAGCAGTTTATTTCCATTTACATCAGTTTATTTCCTTTTCATACACCTTGTTTCCATCTTCAAACGCTTGTTTCTCCCCACAATAGATTGTTTCCGTTTACAAGAACGTGTTGACCTCTAGAAAACACTGTTCCCCTCTGCAACATTTTGATTTCCTTCACAATAACTAGTTTCCCTTTACAACAACTTGTTTCCCTTTACAACAATTTGTTTCCCTTTACAACAACTAGTTTCCCTTTACAACAACTAGTTTCCCTTTACAACAACTAGTTTCCCTTTACAACAACTAGTTTCCCTTTACAACAACTAGTTTCCCTTTACAACAACTTGTTTGCCTTTACAACAACTTGTTTCCCTTTACAACAACTCGTCCACCGTGCTTTAACGTTACCTTGTTTAAATGTTCCAACAACATTCTGCTTTTATTATAGTGTGTAGCATTAAAAACGTTCAAGTAGCATTGGTTATAATATAAATGTTAACATCAAAACTATTAAAAATGGTCTGCATCATATTGCATATAAACTCACCATAAACTTGCAGTATAAACTTGCCTTATAAGATTGTAAAGCTAAAAGACACTAGATTTGATAGCAGCACCATACAAATGAATAGAGTGTATTGTAATTATTTTAAATTTTATCAATGTTTTGTATACCATTTAAAATTGAATGTTCCGTGTGAAAAACCTGTATTGTTATAGACTGGCGTTTTTTTATCCCATGACATTGTTATTGACAGGCGTGTTCTGATCTGATGACATTGTTATTGACAGGCATTTTCTGATCTAATGACATTGTCATTGACAGGCATTTTCTGATCTGATGACATTGTCATCGACAGGCTTTTTCTGACCTGATGACATTGTCATTGACAGGCATTTTTCTGATCTGATGACATGTCATTGACAGGCGTGTTCTGATCTGATGACATTGTCATTGACAGGCATTTTCTGATCTGATGACATTGTCATCGACAGGCATTTTCTGACCTGATGACATTGTCATTGACAGGCATTTTTCTGATCTGATGACATGTCATTGACAGGCGTGTTCTGATCTGATGACATTGTCACTGACATGCATTTTCTGATCTGATGACATTGTTATTGACAGGCATTTTCTGACCTGATGAAATTGTCATTGACAGGCATTTTCTGATCTGATGACATTGTCATTGACAGGCATTTTCTGATTTGATGACATTGTCATTGACAGGCATTTTCTGATATGATGACATTGTCATTGACAGGCATTTTCTGACCTGATGACCAAGACTGACGCCGATGAGGGTGTCATCACCAGCTGCATCCAAAGCCTTCATGACTTGCTGGCCAGGGTCAAGGCCGCCGGGGAGCTGATCGGAAACCAAACCATGTCTGAGAAATGCCAGGTCGCCATGACATCCATCAGACGCGACATTGTGTTTGCTGCCAGTCTGTATCTGCAGGGACCCTGTGTTTAATTTATTCGGCAGTGCTACTGAGTTGGTTTTAATTTCTCTCACCTGCTGTGACATTTTGTGACATTTGGTAGCAAGTGAGAGTAGCAGCATGTTAGAGTTTGCAGCAAGTTAGAATTGGCAGCAAATTAGCGTTTTGTTTTGTAAGTGAAAACCAGCGTAATTTGCATTACAAAAGAAGTAACTAAAAATCTTTCCATAGCATTAGATCTATGGTCCTTATATTTTTGTTTCATGCATGGATTGGTTGTGTTATATTTATTTAAGTTAAATAATTGTTTCACGCATCTTTAAATATGCATCTCTTCTTCTCTTCTTCTGGTGTGACCCTTGGACAGCTCCCATTTCTGGCTGTCTCCTAATCAGCGTATTTGGTATTGACAGTATATCTATATATATAAAAATGAATGTTTGTATGTATGTCTGTCTGTATGTCTCATATGCGCTCCTACACCATTAATGCGATTGCGACAAAACTTTAAACAGTTGTTTTCCACATAACCGGCCATTTAACTGAGTCATTAAAAACCTTATCAAGTGTTCCGTTCCTAGCCGTTGGCCCTTAATTCGTTTTTTTTCTTATATGACCTATGTAAAAATATTTTCCACATGCGCTCCTACACCATTTATTCAATTCATATAAAACTTTGGTAAAATGTTGCGAGCATGTTCATAAACATTTCTAAAATATTACAATTGTTTTGAAATATTCAGTTTTGAGCCAGGGGCTTCATATTCGTTTTTCCTAATATGAGCTATATAAATATATTTTCAAACCGTATGCGCTCCTACACCAATCATGCGATTGCTACAAAACTTAGTGAGTTGTTGTCCATGCGCCAGTTCATTTTACTGTGTTATTTAAACACTTTTAAAAATATTCAGTTTTCGGCCGTTGGCCCTTAATTCGTATTTTTTCTTATATGCGCTTTGTAAAAAATAATTTTCATATGCACTCCTACGCCATTTATCCGATTGCAATAAAACTTAAAACTTTGGTGATATGTTGGAAGCACGACCGCAAAGCTTTTTAAATTATTATATACTTTTCAAAATATTCCAATTTTAGCCAGCGGCACTATTTAGGTTTTTTTCTTATACGAGCCATATAAATATAATTTCAAACCGTATGCGCTCCTGCACCATTCACGCGATTGCGACAAAACTTTGACGAGTTGTTATCTATAAACATAACCATTCATTGACTCAAATTCTTATTTTTTCTTATATGCGCTTTGTAAAAAATAATTTTCTATGCGCTCCTATACCATTTTTCAGAATGCGATAAAAATTTAGTGAGATGTTGTTCTATCGCCCACAAAAATTCTTAAATTACTACAACCGTTTTAAAATATTCAGTGTTGAGCCAGGGGCCCTATGTTTGTTTCTTACAAAATGAGCTATATAAATATAATTTCAAACCGCATGCGCTCCTACATCATTCAAGCGCTTGCGATAAAACTGAGGTGAGTTGTTGTCCATAAGCCAGAGCATTTTTCTAAGCCATTATAACTCTACTAAAATATTCCGTTTTTTTGGCAATCGCCCAAAATTCGTGTTTTTTTCCTTACATTAGGAGCTTTATAAAAAATAATTTCCGTATGCGCTCCTCTACATTATTACAATGCGATAAAATTTTAGAGAGATGTTGTGCGCGCGCCCGCCCACAAAGGTTTCTTAAATTATTACAACCATTTTAAAATACTCCGTTTTTAGCCAGGGGTCCTATGTTCGTTTTTTCTATATAAGCTATACAAATATAATTTTAAGCTATACAACTATAATTTCAAACAGAGCTAAAGCATGAATGGATAGCTTTTTAATCAAATACAAATAGTGATATTAAATTGAGTGTGTGACATATTAAGTAGGTTTCTGAAGTAATACAACAATTCTACAATATTCCATTTGTGGAGGGGGGTCCTAAATTCGTTTTCCACACTTCTATTATCTATATAATTATAGTATGCATTTCTATACCATTCATTCGATTGTGATCAAACTGGGTCAAGTGAAATGCGCACTACCGAAAATGTTTCTAAATTAGAAAAAAAAAATTTACAATATTCCGTTTCGGCCAGTGACCCTAATTTCATATTTTCTTCTAAGAGCTTTGTAACTATAATTTCAAACAGAGCTATTGCATGTGTGGAAGTAGCTGAATCCGCCGGCAAATTTTTCAAATTTAGTACATCCATTGTACAATATTCCAATTAGGGCTGGGGACCCTAAATTCAATTTATTTTCTTAAATGAGCTTCATCAATTAAATTTATAACGGAGATATCAACACTACCACCCTTGAACAAATGACACATTTGTAGTAAAGCAGAGAAAACGCGTTTTTACATTTTTAGTGTAGACAGTATTTTTGTTATGTGTATAAATAAGCTTGAATTTTGTGACGCATTTTAGAATCGGAAATGACATCGAAATCACGTTTTTTTTTTTTTCAACTAAGAGTATTTCTTGAATAGAGTCTTATAATTTCGGAGTTGTTTTGTGTTATGTAAATACATTTTACACCAATCGATGGTTTCTCAAGTAATTAAATAACACACTTGACAGCGTAGATATTGAACTATGGTCATTTTTTACCGCTGGAATTTACGATTTATAAATTAATGAGAAACTATACAACTGGAAATCTCCTGCCAACAATGAACGTACATATTGTGCGAGGTTTTCATGTAAAAAGATGGGAGATCCGAACGTGTAAGAATTACATTCACCATCAAAACCATTATCATTGTTGGTATCAGGTGACAATAGCCAATCGAAACATTTCTTGGCAAACATACGCAAATGCAATTCATGTTTCCAAATGACATCGTTCGGTGCAACAAATATCGTGTGCGAGAATTACATGCCAACATTTAAAGTAAAGTGAAAGGCCAAATTTACCATCGTGTAGGATCTCTGATGCCACTGCCAAACACAGATCACAAATGTCTTCAAATGATTTCATGGGGAATACTGATGAGCAAATCGATCAACGTTGTCATATCAATATGGGCACTAAACGAGAAATCGTCGCTGCAATGCAAACGTTATTTTTGCAACACTACGAATTAATTCAAATGTATAGAGTTGCACTTGAAAAGATGCCGACTGATGAATACAAAGTCATAGTTAGAGCAGACTAAACACCTGTCGGCCAACATGAAAGACAATACAATGCACCAACAATTGATGAAGTGGCGATCATTATAGTTGGCAAAGAATTAAACTCAAGTGATATAATTCTTCATCACAGAAGTGTTGATGTTCAGCGAGTCTCAGAAACTCATCGCTCATACGTTTGATTGCAATATCCTATTTTATTTTGGCAACGAGAAGATGGATATCATTTTGACATCAAATTGAGAAATTCGAATAAGAAAGACAGTGCCATGAAATACTATTCATATCGATTGATGATTCATGAGTTGGGAATGACCTCTCGGAATCGATCTGCAAACAAACTTTTCGCTCTTGATTTGCAACGAGAAACGCACTTTGATATCGAAGCATTAGGTACGGTACATTTTTTCAAATGAATCTTCCAAAATTGGTTCCATTGAAGTTACTATTTTAAATGGAAAATTTAAACTAGGTGATGTACTTTTGCCATTCACCCCAATGATTCCAACAGATATGCCATTTGAATTTAAACGCCTACAGTTTCCGATGCGACACGCGTCTACAATGACTATCTACAAAGCACAGGGACAATCGCTACAAGTTTGGGGACTAAATTTGGAAAACCCATGCTTCGCCCATGGACAGATGTATGTGGCCTGCTCTCGCGTCGGAAAATCTTCTGATTTATTCGTGTATATACCAGATGGAAAAACAAGAAAAATTTTGTGTATTTAAAAGCTCTTGAAGAAACATAACATGCAAACACTTTCTTTCCTTGAGTGGCATTGCAACGCATGCCGGGTACTCGCTAGTTACAAATAATTCTAAATGTTTGAAAGAAAGAATGGTTCAATAATGAGTTCAATAGAGCGCAAAATGTAATTCCCGATAACTACGCCAAAATGACAATTTGTTTTTATATGATGCAATAGCGTTTGGCGCGTAATATTTTCCTATCCGAAAATGAAATGTCTCAATTTAAGTATTGTGTAAAAAAAATAATCGGTTTAAAAGTGGTTGGGACATGAGAATATTAATATAGTTCATGGGCGTGAAATAAAAAGTGTGCAGTGACGTATCATGGGGGAAGGGGTATAGCAAAAATTTGGATTTTAAAACTCCTGTTACATGAGTTCCTGTTTCGTCAAGTAATTTTAGTAGATGGGAATTTCACGCATTGCTATCGCCAATGTTTGGCGGGCTTTTTCTAATACATATATATATATATATATATATATATATATATATAATATTATCATTAAACATTCCTCGACAATGATTAAATTTAAATTTCGACCTAAATGTATCAATTTTATCAAATTTAACAAGCACTTTTGATTATGTGCATTTGATATATTTGAATATTTAAAAAAAAACAAAACACCAAGAACCAAGTAACAATAATAATAATAAAGCTAATTTGAAAATCACGCTTCATCCTCAACTGCTCGAAGCGCGGTACAAGGTTACCCATATTAAAAGAGAAATGAAAAATCCATATTTTATCACGTTGAAATACAAAACGCAACATTACAAAAACTACATACGAGAAAACCCATTCTAAGTCTTTCATCCATTGCACACATAAACAACACAGGCCACTATTCATCTAGGAGATAATAGCCAGCTGGAAAAGATGGTAGACACTATCACCCCAAGAGGTGTTGGCGAAATAGATGTTCTTTCAAATGGGTTTTGAAAGACTCCAGTGTCTGGCTGTTTCTGAGAGCGACAGGAAGTGTGTTCCAAATTGTTGGGCCAGCAAATGCGAGCGTGCGCCTTCCGTAAGTCTCAAGGCGAACACGTGGTATCGAGAGTTTGCCAGTATCGGATAAGCGGAGTTGTCTAATGGGTACATAAGGCGTCATGAGGGCTTTGAGATGGGACGGCGCCAGGTCATACAAGCAGCGGTAGCACAGCGTTGCAATTTTGTACTCTATGCGAGCGCGGACCGGCAGCCAATGCAACTCTCTCAGAAGTGTTTTAGCGTGGTCGAATTTGCGTTTGCGAAAAGAAATGCGAGCCGCATTATTATGTGCTTTTTTAATTTTATCCAGGAGTAGCATTGAATTCAGTTAAACCAATTTAACAACCAACTGCATCATTTACATGGCTAAACTGAACTTTAGGTGAGATGAACACAAGTTTAAACATATTCTTCATTAAAACGCCATGTTATCAAAATTAAAATTCCATTGATTCAAAATTAGCTGCTAAAATGTGTTTTTATCGCCAATAACTAGCATATGCTTTAGTAGATCAAGGTGCCTTGTGATTAACGTATATTTTAAATGGTTCAGTGGAAAGCAAATATAGAGCGTAACAGTTTTAATAGCATAAAAGAAATTGACAATGGTATATTTTACTGGACGTCTTCTGTCTATTCCCCCTTCGACATCTTCGTTCCTACACCGACGCGTGCATTCTTTCTGTTCTCAAGACACGCACTAAAACATACGGTGAACGATCTTTCTCTTTCTGTTCCCCCAAACAATGCAATTCTTTCCAATGACACTGACCAATATACTGACCAGCCCAGCCTTAAAAACTGCCCTCAAGACCCATCTCTTCAAACTTCACTATGCCGACTCATTCTCACCCCCTTCTGATTGATAAAAAACGCTCGATGCTGCTGGGTGCCGCCCATGGCTAGATAGGGGAGATAGTACTTGGTTGGGTGCTGTCCCCATGGCTAGACAGGGGTAGATAGTACTTGGGTGGGTGCTGTCCCCATGGCTAGACAGGGGTATATAGTACTTGGATGGGTGCTGTCCCCATGGCTAGACAGGGGTAGATAGTACTTGGATGGGTGCTGTCCCCATGGCTAGACAGGGGTAGATAGTACTTGGATGGGTGCTGTCCCCATGGCTGGATAGGGGGAGATAGTACTTGGATGGGTGCTGTCCCCATGGCTGGATAGGGGTAGATAGTACTTGGATGGGTGCCGTCCATGGTTGGATAGGGGGAGATAGTAATTGGATGGGTGAGGTCAATCTTTTTTCAACTCTCCTTTTAAATGAATTATATTATTTAACTGTTAATTTGCTAATTTTTATGAGAAGTGCGGTTAGCCTAGCCCTAAGCTGGGGGACAGCGCTATATAAGACTTTAATTTTTGTTAATAAATATAATAATTATAATAATTTTAATTATAATAACTTTAATAATAATAATAATAATAATAATAATAATATTTGTGTGTTTATTATCATATTTCCAGTAATATTAAACACAATATTTTATGGATATCATTTTCCTGAAACCCCATGCGACTCTGTGATACATTAAAAAAATGTTTTTTTTAAATGAGAATAAAGACAGTACACGACTCGTTGTTAAACTTTTGTCTCGAGTTATCGTTTCGTTTTTTCTGCCTACGTGTGTCAAATATTCCTAAAGCTTATTTAGCTTGGGTCCAAATCCCCCCACCACCCCCAAACCCCCCTTCTCCCTAAGAAAACAAACAAAACAAACAAACTAGGAGCATACTGACTTACTTTATGTGATGACATTATGGGATGTACTAGGAGCATACTGACTTACTTTATGTGGTAACATTATGGGATGTACTAGGAGCATACTGACTTACTTTATGTGGTGACATTATGGGATGTACTAGGAGCATACTGACTTACTTTATGTGGTGACATTATGGGATGTACTAGGAGCATACTGACTTACTTTATGTGGTGACATTATGGGATGTACTAGGAGCATACTGACTTACTTTATGTGATGACATTATGGGATGTACTAGGAGCATACTGACTTACTTTATGTGGTAACATTATGGGATGTACTAGGAGCATACTGACTTACTTTATGTGGTAACATTATGGGATGTACTAGGAGCATACTGACTTACTTTATGTGGTGACATTATGGGATGTACTAGGAGCATACTGACTTACTTTATGTGATGACATTATGGGATGTACTAGGAGCATACTGACTTACTTTATGTGGTGACATTATGGGATGTACTAGGAGCATACTGACTTACTTTATGTGGTGACATTATGGGATTTACTAGGAGCATACTGACTTACTTTATGTGGTGACATTATGGGATGTACTAGGAGCATACTGACTTACTTTATGTGATGACATTATGGGATGTACTAGGAGCATACTGACTTACTTTATGTGGTGACATTATGGGATTTACTAGGAGCATACTGACTTACTTTATGTGGTGACATTATGGGATGTACTAGGAGCATACTGACTTACTTTATGTGATGACATTATGGGATGTACTAGGAGCATACTGACTTACTTTATGTGGTGACATTATGGGATGTACTAGGAGCATACTGACTTACTTCATGTGGTGACATTATGGGATGTACTAGGAGCATACTGACTTACTTTATGTGGTAACATTATGGGATGTACTAGGAGCATACTGACTTACTTTATGTGATGACATTATGGATGTACTAGGAGCATACTGACTTACTTTATGTGATGACATTATGGATGTACTAGGAGCATACTGACTTACTTTATGTGGTAACATTATGGGATGTACTAGGAGCATACTGACTTACTTTATGTGGTAACATTATGGGATGTTCTAGGAGCATACTGACTTACTTTATGTGGTGACATTATGGGATGTACTAGGAGCATACTGACTTACTTTATGTGGTGACATTATGGGATGTACTAGGAGCATACTGACTTACTTTATGTGGTGACATTATGGGATGTACTAGGAGCATACTGACTTACTTTATGTGGTGACATTATGGGATGTACTAGGAGCATACTGACTTACTTTATGTGGTGACATTATGGGATGTACTAGGAGCATACTGACTTACTTTATGTGGTGACATTATGGGATGTACTAGGAGCATACTGACTTACTTTATGTGGTGACATTATGGGATGTACTAGGAGCATACTGACTTACTTTATGTGGTGACATTATGGGATGTACTAGGAGCATACTGACTTACTTTATGTGGTGACATTATGGGATGTACTAGGAGCATACTGACTTACTTTATGTGGTGACATTATGGGATGTACTAGGAGCATACTGACTTACTTTATGTGGTGACATTATGGGATGTACTAGGAGCATACTGACTTACTTTATGTGGTGACATTATGGGATGTACTAGGAGCATACTGACTTACTTTATGTGGTGACATTATGGGATGTACTAGGAGCATACTGACTTACTTTATGTGGTGACATTATGGGATGTACTAGGAGCATACTGACTTACTTTATGTGGTGACATTATGGGATGTACTAGGAGCATACTGACTTACTTTATGTGGTGACATTATGGGATGTACTAGGAGCATACTGACTTACTTTATGTGGTGACATTATGGGATGTACTAGGAGCATACTGACTTACTTTATGTGGTGACATTATGGGATGTACTAGGAGCATACTGACTTACTTTATGTGGTGACATTATGGGATGTACTAGGAGCATACTGACTTACTTTATGTGGTGACATTATGGGATGTACTAGGAGCATACTGACTTACTTTATGTGGTGACATTATGGGATGTACTAGGAGCATACTGACTTACTTTATGTGGTGACATTATGGGATGTACTAGGAGCATACTGACTTACTTTATGTGGTGACATTATGGGATGTACTAGGAGCATACTGACTTACTTTATGTGGTGACATTATGGGATGTACTTGATGAATTTTTTTTTTGTTGACAAGGTTTATTGATCGAGGGATATGTTTTAAAAAAAACCCACTTTATTTAGACTAAGAATGTAGCGCTAGACTGGTAACTACATTTATTCTGACTAGGAATGTAGTGCTAGACTGGTTACTACATTTGTTCTGACTAGGAATTTAGTTCTAGTCTGGTAACTATATTTATTCTGACTAGGAATTTAGTGCTAGACTGGTAACTACATTTATTCTGACTAGGAAATTAGTGCTAGACTGGTAACTACATTAATTTAGACTAAGAATGCAGCGTTAGACTGGTAACTACATTGGTTCTTACTAGGAATTTAGCGCTAGACTGGCAACTACATTTATTTAGACTAAGAATGTAGTGCTAGACTGGTAACTTCATTTATTCTCACTAGGAATTTAGTGCTAGACTGGTAACTAAATTTATTCATACTTAAAATGTAGCGCTAGACTGGTAACTACATTTATTCTGACTAAGAATTTGTTAGACTGATAACTACATATTTTCTTACCAGGAATTTAGCGCCAGCCTGGTAACTACATTTATTTTGATTAAGACTGTAGCGCTAGATTGGTAACTACATTATTCTGACAAAAAGTGTACTGATAGACTGGTAACTACATTCATTCTGATGGGAATGTAGTGATAGACTGGTTACTACATTTATTCTGACTAGGAATGTAGTGATAGACTGGTAACTACATTCATTCTGACTAGGAATGTAGTGATAGACTGGTAACTACATTCATTCTGATGGGAATGTAGTGATAGACTGGTTACTACATTTATTCTGACTAGGAATGTAGTGATAGACTGGTAACTACATTCATTCTGACTAGGAATGTAGTGATAGACTGGTAACTACATTCATTCTGACTAGGAATGTAGCGATGGACTGGTAACTACATTCATTCTGACTAGGAATGTAGCGATAGACTGGTAACTACATTCATTCTGACTAGGAATGTAGTGATAGACTGGTAACTACATTCATTCTGACTAGGAATGTAGTGATAGACTGGTAACTACATTCATTTTGACTAGGAATTTAGTGATAGACTGGTAACTACATTCATTCTGACTAGGAATGTAGTGATAGACTGGTAACTACATTCATTCTGACTAGGAATGTAGTGAAAGACTGGTAACTACATTCATTCTGACTAGGAATGTAGTGATAGACTGGTAACTACATTCATTCTGACTAGGAATGTAGTGATAGACTGGTAACTACATTCATTCTGACTAGGAATGTAGTGATAGACTGGTAACTACATTCATTCTGACTAGGAATGTAGTGAAAGACTGGTAACTACATTCATTCTGACTAGGAATGTAGTGATAGACTGGTAACTACATTCATTCTGACTAGGAATGTAGTGAAAGACTGGTAACTACATTCATTCTGACTAGGAATGTAGTGATAGACCGTAAAAAACTTTTTTTCCTAGCTTAGAATCAATTTGCTTTTTATTTGTGACGTATTTGTTTATGCAGAAAGAAAACGATTTATTTTTGAAAGGTTAAATCAAGGCAATATGAAACCTACTTTCACCACGAGTTTGCCCACTACATGACTGTTCTGATAAATGATAAATCACTTACAATCAAATAAACAGTAGACTACGTATAAGTACATACATATTAAATCACTTACAATCAAATAAACAGTAGACTACGTATAAGTACATACATACTAAATCACTTACATAAACCCAAACAAAAATACATACAAAGGAAATATACGAATGACATATCAATATGTTGTAATAATCGATCTTTGCGCATTACATTGAAGTTATTTTATCCTGCTGGATCACGTGATCATTTTGTGAAGGGGAAACGAAAGAAGAAGACGATTTTAATCGACGATTCGATTAGAGAGTTTCCTAAGTTAACTTGACCCTGTTAAATATGAGGGAATCCACTTTTTTAACAATCGTATTACTCATGACTGTACCAGTGATATCCTTGAAAAACAAAAACAACTTCATTTATTTTGAAACACGAAATCTTTAGATTCGCAAAAGTAAATATATTCAAATGTCCTTGAAGGAGATGCGTACCAATTTACTAATCTATTATTATTATTATTTTTTTTTTGTGTGTGGCTAGAAAGGGGGAGGGGGGATGGAGATGAATTTAAAATGCCTTCTCACCCCACTCCTGCCGTTAACACAGCAAAATCGATAGCATATCATTGAGCAGTCTGAGTCCTAGCAGCACTCCCAATACATATGTGTTGTATGTTGTGAGTGCAGCACTCCTGACACATGTGAAGTGGATGTTTTAAGCCCCAAGCCGAACACACACAACACGACCGACTTAAATAGTTCAACCACTTCCACTACACAATGGTTTTTTATCTTGACTAGAAGACAAAGTGGTCCAACTTTGGGTGGCTTCCGGGAAAGCCCGGTTTTATATCAACAAGACCAAACATGGCATTCTTGGAATATGTGTGTTGTTGTCGAATGCGTCCTTTAAAGTTGTAAATGAAGAGTGTAATTTATAGTATTGAAATACCGTACATCTTCTAGTCAAATGGACGATGGCTTTTTCTGAGATCTGATCGCACTAAGGTAATAATCTGTAAATATTTTGGTCACCGTTACAGTATTATTGGTGTTTTTTATAGTCCAGCCTATGGCTAGGCTCACCACGCTGTATATACAATTCAACAAACATAATCATCAGCTTAAAAATTAACATACATTAGTGAAAAAAAACAAAACAATGGTATATTCAACCCACCCATTCCATAACTATTTACATGTCAAGCCATGGACGGCACCCGGCATAGTAATTATTACTTCTCTTGTTTAGCTCAAAGTTTGGGAGATAATCAGTCATGATTATTTCAAATATGTTTAATTTAAATTATTTTTTAAATAATTTTAATCATGATATTTGTCGTGGACGAGCGCCCAAGGGCGTAAAGAAGTACCTCTATGAATTTCCAAACCCTAACAGGTCAGCCTTTACCAGGGGCGTCTTCACAGTAGTGGGATAGACACCCCTGGCCAATACCACAGTTAGTGCATATGCCGCTCCAGCAATATTCACATCGGCAGTAACATTCACATCGGCAGTAACATTCACATCGGCAGTAACATTCACATCGGCAGTAACATTTACATCTGGCAGTAACATTCACAGGGGCAGATAAATGATTGACAATATGACATGCTCGTTCACTGTTAGACTTAAACTGACTGTGTGCTATATTGTTTACAGTTAACTTGTAAAGTAACAGTTAACAACTACAGGAAGGTCTTAATTTTTAGGATATTTATAATATTCTCAATAAATATCTAATATAATATTGCATAATATTGTAGGTGTTTAGTTGCTTGTAAATAGCCCTAGAATAGATCCATAATTTGTCCAGACAAATCTTTTCACATTATGAACATATTTGAGGGATGCGAGAATGAAGATTAGAAAAGTTCATTTTTTTAAAGTGGCAACCTACACTGTGTTTGCTGTTCAGATAGCTACATGTTTTTGTTGTTTAAATAGCTATATGCTAGCTGTTATTATAGCTTTGTTTTTTTTTCCCTCAAATAGCTATTTGTTTGTTGCTTAGAGTTTGCAGTGTCAGATATCGTTCTATTTGCTGTTTGATATAGCTGCCAGCAGGCCGGCATGCATTCCGTAATCTCAGCTTTATATTCCAGATGTTAAACATGAATAATTGGTTATCTCTTATCATACCCCATGCACTTGGCCCGCAAGCACATCTTATTCTCTGGTCCGCAGCATGGACTTGGCCCGCAAGCACATCTTATTCTCTGGTCCGCAGCATGGACTTGGCCCGCAAGCACATCTTATTCTCTGGTCCGCAGCATGGACTTAGCCCGCATGCACATCATCTTCTCTGGTCCGCAGCATGGACTTGGCCCGCAAGCACATCTTATTCTCTGGTCCGCAGCATGGACTTGGCCCGCATGCACATCTTTTTCTCTGGTCCGCAGCGTGTCAAGCCGACCCGTCGTACACATCGAATCGATTTTACTTGACGTTTGAACCTATCAACGCACCACTTGGCAGGCAGGCTAGACTTGCAAAGTAACTACGTTATCACGACCATGACTGTGTCAATAGTTACGTTATCACGACACGACTGTTTTAGCCGAGACCTTCAGAGGCCCAGCACCAGGGCTGCCACTCATTTTTTTAAAAATTCCCACGATTAGATCAAAATATTTCCAAATATTTCCCAAGATCAAGATAACATATAAGATGTTTTTTTTCTAAAAAGGGAAATTATCTTGAGATTCTTTTTTTTAAAGTGAGTTCTTGTCCTGGATGGGGTAGTGAATTCCCAAGATCTTGGGAAATTTCTCAAGGTGTGGCAGCCTTGCCCAGCACACTTGAATGCTTGAAAAACCTCCACCCCCTTCCCCTTACCCTCCTTACTATGACGTACTTTTTTGTGGGTATTTCCCAACGCTTCTCTCATGGTAAATTCCTTTTTTTTTTGTTGTTTCACAGAACTCGACTTTCGGTTTGACGACGTCACGCGTCATGCCGGGGTTATGTTTTCTTCCTTATTCCTGGGAGATAACCTTTCTTTTTAGAATTGGAATAGCTGATTTGTTTTAATAGCTAGATCTCAAGTTGAACACCCGTCTGTGGGCCGCAGCTCCAAGTTTCTATGAATCTTCGAAATACATATCTTAAAATTAGTTTTCAATCACTTTAAGGAATATTACTATGTCATATCTATTGTAATACTTGAATATTACTATGTCATATCTATTGTAATACCTGAACATTATTATTTCATATCTATTGTAATACTTGAATATTACTATGTCATATCTATTGTAATACCTGAACATTATTATTTCATATCTATTGTAATACTTGAATATTACTATAAGATGTATGGATTCTGTCAGGACGCATAAACTAACCATGCCAGTCTTGATCGCTCCCCAAAATTAACCATTTTAGGCTCTTGCCTAACTGCGCTCACATAGACCCCACCCTAACTGCGCTCTCATAGACCCCACCCTAACTGCGCTCTCATAGACCCCATCCTAACTGTGCTCTCATAGACCCCACCCTAACTGCGCTCTCATAGACCCCACCCTAACTGCGCTCTCATAGACCCCATCCTATTTGTGCTCTACATCACATTTTCTATTTTGGCCTCCTTAAAATAGTGTCCTAAATGTAGTCTCTCGGATCTGATCCTAATTGCGCTCCCCGAGATCTGGTCCTAATTGCGCTCCGCTAGGTCGGAAACTGTATGTTTCCTGACCACTCTATGTATCTTTACGTTAATTCGATGTGATCCATCTCCCACGTTTGTAGCATTCATTGTAAACAGTCATCCCTTGGCCTCCTTTTCTCCTGAGCTCCAAATTGAAACCGCAAGTGTTCTTCAATCTGCCAGCTAAAGTACGCTATTTAGTATTGGATATTAGTCAGATTATTTTAAGTCATACCTTGACAGACACACCAAGTGTTGAAGGGCCTTGACAGACACACCAATTGTTGAAGGGCCTTGACCAGACACACCAAGTGGTGAAGGGCCTTGACAGACACCAAGTGGTGAAGGGCCTTGACAGACACACCAAGTGTTGAAGGGCCTTGACCAGACACACCAAGTGTTGAAGGGCCTTGACAGACACACCAAGTGGTGAAGGGCCTTGACAGACACACCAAGTGTTGAAGGGCCTTGACAGACACACCAAGTGGTGAAGGGCCTTGACAGACACACCAAGTGTTGAAGGACCTTGACCAGACACACCAAGTGTTGAAGGACCTTGACAGACACACCAAGTGTTGAAGGACCTTGACAGACACACCAAGTGTTGAAGGACCTCATCAAATACTTGGATGAACTATATAGACTTGGTGATATGAAAATAAAGCTATAGACATAAAATGTTGAGGAAGAGTTTCAGAATCGATTATGAACAAATAAAAGACGATACTTCATGAGACGTAAGTAAAACCGGCCTATCTTAAGTATTTTCTTAATTTGTTTCATGTTTATGCATATTTCTGGATGCCATGTCTTATGATTATTTATAGATGCCGTGCGTCTTACAATTCTATAGATGACATGTTTATACATATTAATAGAGGCCGTGATTGATCCATATTTATGTATGCAGTGTTTTATAGATTTTTATAGATGCCATTTTAAAACATATTTATTGAGGCCAAGTTTAATATATCTATATTTGAAGGTGCCATGTTTTATGCATATATATCTGTTTAGAACCATTTTAAACTTGTGGTGAGACTGTGATTGATATTTTATAGCTTGGCTTTGTCACGTGACAGCTATAGACCATGAGTGATAACAAACAGAAGTCAGAGCTTTTTAAATCAGACATCTGTAAGTTGATATCAAATTTCTTTGAGCCTTATCTGTGTACATTGAAGTTTAAGTTTATTAACCAGAATAATATTATGTTAATTTTTCAGGTGAAATTTAAACAACAAAATGGAGTTAACCTTTGACCTCTTGGAGACAGGAAGTCGAGGACATTTAGAAGTTACAGAAACAGTGAATTCTTGTAACCAAATCTGGACTTTCCCCAGTGTTACAGTAAGTCGGGGCTTCTCACGAATATTTGGGCTTTCCCCAAAGTTACAATTAGTGAGGGCATCTTAAAAGATGTTTGGGCTTTTCCCAGTGTTACATTGTCAGGGATTCTCATGATTTTTTGGGCTTTTCCCTAGTGTTACATTAACTTATAGGACTGTGATGTATATCTCTTTGAATAGATATGTTGTATGTCTCAGTGGAACAAATATATTGTATGTCTAAGCTGAACAAACATGCGTTATGACTCAGTTGAACCAGTAAGCTGGCCGACGCTATATAGATTGATTAATTCCCCCCCCCCGGCCCCACCACCGTATTGATTAGTATTAGTAAGGTTTTAGTATTATGTTTAATTCTCCATCTGACGTCATCAGTTGCCTGTGGACATCCCGCCCGTCCTGACGTCATTACGAGAGCAAGTTCAAGGCCACATCGATGACCCGAGTAGAATTCCCATCCACGTTGCGAGCACTTTCAAGTAAGAATCACACGAATTGCCTGGTTTTGTTCATATAAAACTGTTATTAAATATCTAAATACAAGTTTTAATACGAATGTTAAGTTTTTAAAGGGTCTACAGTTTTTACAAAAAAAAAGATTTTTGAAAGAGCATCTTCGGGGCCGTGCCAAGGAACAACTGAGCCTGGGACCAAGGCGACATTTTTATGCAAAAAATCGGAAGAATGTAAATAATTCTTTTCCTTCTCGAATAATGACCTTTTTTTGCGCACTTTAGGCCCTAAGTCAAACCCCTTCCTCGACTCACGTTAAGCATTTTTAAGCTAGCGCTGCTTCTTTCGCTTTAAAAAAACTCTTTTTTTTTTCCGGATGAATTTTGTTTTCTGTTTAATGCAACAATCTGTAACAATTAACAACTAGTTGTCTATTGCAACAATCTGTAACAATTAACAACTAGTTGTCTATTGCAACAATCTGTAACAATTAACAACTAGTTGTCTATTGCATCAATCTGTAACAATTAACAACTAGTTGTCTATTGCATCAATCTGTAACAATTAACAACTAGTTGTCTATTGCAACAATCTGTAACAATTAACAACTAGTTGTCTATTGCAACAATCTGTAACAATTAACAACTAGTTGTCTATTGCATCAATCTGTAACAATTAACAACTAGTTGTCTATTGCAACAATCTGTAACAATTAACAACTAGTTGTCTATTGCAACAATCTGTAACAATTAACAACTAGTTGTCTATTGCAACAATCTGTAACAATTAACAACTAGTTGTCTATTGCAACAATCTGTAACAATTAACAACTAGTTGTCTATTGCAACAATCTGTAACAATTAACAACTAGTTGTCTATTGCAACAATCTGTAACAATTAACAACTAGTTGTCTATTGCAACAATCTGTAACAATTAACAACTAGTTGTCTATTGCAACAATCTGTAACAATTAACAACTAGTTGTCTATTGCAACAATCTGTAACAATTAACAACTAGTTGTCTATTGCAACAATCTGTAACAATTAACAACTAGTTGTCTATTGCAACAATCTTCTTTTTTCTTATATTTGAGAGTCCCACGATCGATTTGTTAATCATTCTGGCTGCCTTCTCTTAGATGGGTTGCCGTCCAGGGCTAACGAGTCCCATCCACCCGGGGTGCTTGAGATGTTGGCTTTGATGGGGATTGATCTCCAGACCACCTGCTATTTGGTTTGATGCAGTTTAGACCACTCGGCCACCCAGAACCTCTAAAAATCGCTCATGTTAATTATGTGAGATTGTTGCAATAAACAACTAGTTGTTTATTGCAACATTCTCTCATAATAAGCAACTAGTTGTTTATTGCAACACTCTCCCACAATGAGCAACTAACTGTTCATTGCGAGTTTCTCCCTGTTGTTGTGAGTATCTTGTACAAATTAGGCCGGGAGGTCGTTTCCTTTTATCTTGACCACTCAAAGATGGTTGGCCTCGTGATCTTTACTTGATATGAAGAAAAAATTTGAACTCGGGAGAGTACATTTTGCGATACGAGTTGAAAGGTCATCAGGTCATCTAAAGTTATGGTCATAGTTATCGACAAAGCCCAAGACAAATTTAGAGATAGCACTAGAATGATAAGATCTCTACATTATCAACTCTATCTACTTACTTGTGATTTAGAAGGAGGACCTCACAGTTGACCTTTTTTATGTGTAGATCTAAGGAGAAGGTAATGGTCATAAGAATTGACGTGGTCACTGGCTCATCTGTGCATTTGAAATTCCCGATGTTAAAACATTGGTGTTCAAGTATTGATGTTAAAACACAGATGTTAAAATATTGTTGTTAAAACATTGATGCTAAGATATTGAGGTTAAGACATTGATGTGAAAATACTGATATTAAAATGTTGATGTTGAAATATTGATGTTGAAATATTGATTTTAAAATATAGATAATCTGGTTCTTATCATAACCCCCCCCCCCAACTCCCCTTTAAAATGGCCTTAGCCCGTTAGTTTAAAAGTAAACCATACACAATTAAACAGGTGAACTCTCTATACTATTCACTGCCCCATTTACGTAGACGGGAAAGAGTGCAAGCCACGTGAGAGATGATCGTAGTACACAACTATTTTACCCATTTGCCTGGTTTGATCCCCAGTTGAAATTTTCTCACAGGCTACCAGAAAACATGGAATGAATTATAAATGACAAAAAAGATTTAATGAGAAACAAGATGACCTGTTTTTTAGAGAGTAAGTTGACATGTTAACAGTGACCTTGGACTGATTCTCAATAATTTTAATACATACAGCTAGGCGCAAATGTTCTGTCAGGTATTCATTAATGAACCATAGTATAAAGTTGTTCATCAGTGGCTGATTTACTCAGACCAAACTGATCTACATAATGTGTGCAGCTGGTGGCGATATGCGACTGTGCCACTTGTTTAGTCCTGACACATCAAGAGCTTTTTATCCCGATCAACATTTTACAACAGTGTTTAATATTCTTATGTATTGATACACAATGTAACCGCCAAGTATAACCAGGGGCGTCTACAAAGGGTGCTGGAGGGATAGCCGCCCATAAATGTCAAGCTAGAGAAAAACATGTATCCGTATTTCATTTCAAATAAATTAGATTTTGAAAAGAGGTTCAGAGGTTCAGAGGTTCAGAGTCGTTGATTTTATTCATTCTTTACACAAAGTTTGTATTCCAGTGGCGTAGCTAGTGTTACTATCGCCTGGGGCGGGCCAAGATTTTGAATAGAGGTTCAGAGTCGTTGATTTTATTCATTCTTTATACAAAGTTTGTATTCCATTGGCGTAGCTAGTGTTACTATTTTGACTATTTTGCCAAGATTTTGACCCCACCCTCAACGAAAATGCCGCCCCTGAGTACAATAAAAATAAGCCGGCCCCCCTCTTTTTTTCCCTACGCTATTGTTATAGTACCCATTTTTAGTTAGATCCGCTTCTGTAAGTAACTTATCATTGGTCTCATGAACTTTAATTGCAGCTTAGTCCCAAGAGAGCTGGCATTCGAAAGACTCTTGTACCTTGAGCCGTGTCTGCCCCATACAACACTCAATGCGAGGAGACATCCCATCAGTGGAGAGGTTCGGGACTTTGTAGAAGTAAGAGAATGTTACCGTATTAATTTTCGTCCGAGATAGATTCAACAATCTATGTAAATAAATATGAAAGACCGTAAGGAACATCCCTTCTTTTCCTTCCAGAACTTCCACTAATGGCCTTCTAGCAATTAAACAAATTGTTTTGTAGCATTGAAAAAAAAAAAAAAATTTTAAATTCTAAATATGATAAATTGAAAATACAAAAAAATGTGTATCCCTTTTATTACCTAAGTAAAATAGATTAGTTTCTCAACGTAGCTTTAGTTTTGGCAAATAGACAGAACAAGTAAGATGTCGTTTCGGCCAAATGCCTTCGTCAGCAGACAATACAAAACATGATAAACAGATCATTACTGCCGAAGAAGGCATTTGGCCGAAATTTTCATTTATTTATGTCAGTTTTTTCCAAGCCTAAACATATCTTTTCGCACTATTTACTTAAAACTGCCTGAACGCAGTCCCCATAGAGTGTTTCAGTAGCCAATATATAATAAATGCCACCAAAAAAAAAGGAGTTCTACTCTCAATGTCGACGATTACCAATTCTTTAAGTATGTGAGCGTATGCATTTACTGCAACATGAACACATTCAATACAGTTCCAATCGCGAAAAAGACAAACAAACATGACATAATACATTTAATAATAAGTCATGTAATACTTGATTAGTAAGTAAATGCACTCGGCAATTTAACAGACTGTCTTCCCTGCTACCTAACACTTAATATTATCATTATTGCCCTTAAGAGCTCATAAAATATTGCTGTCCAGAATGGTTTCCTAGGTACTAAATTTGTTTTAATCTTCATTTCACCAGCAGGAGTTAGTTTTAAACTCTGGTGGTCCTCAACACTCTGGCGATCCTCATCACTCTGGTGCTCCTCAACAGACACGAACCTCATCAGTCATTGTGCCAGGTAAGCGCTCTTGGAATTATGTAGACAGTAAAAAAAAGTATTAAAAATATACATATAAATTTCCATAGAGTCTCTGGAGTCATCTTTTGCACATCCAACTAAAGTAAATACGTGAAAAATGTTTCTTTCACTAGGTTCCGAGTATCTATTCATACCTCCAGGGTTTGACCACGGTTTACAAATAGTTGATGTCCCGGATGGTTTGGAAATAGATGTACAGCCAGATGTTCCAGATCTCTCAAATATTTCAAGAAATTTAAGGCATTTCACAACACAACGGGAGAGTTGTCCCCCATCTCAGAGTGGAAATCAGGTAACTAGAGTAAGTTCTTATAAATGTCTCAAGTTGCTATCGAATTCTTAAGTTGTTATTGTTGCCCTAAGGTGTTATTGTTGTCCTAAGTTGTCATTGTTGTCCTCAGTTGTCATTGTTGTCCTAAGTTGTTATTAAATTGTTATTGATGTAATTGGTTGTTATTTATGTCCTAATTTGTTTAAGATGTCGTACGTCGTCACATATTAGGAAACAGCTAATAAGCCCAACATGTATGAGCCGTCATCAAAAAAGTCATTCACTATTACATGGCAAATAAAACTATATGTATTATATGGTAAAGAAAAGATTGTACATTGTAATGTAAATTAAACATTTTTTTTATTATAATATAAATAAAACATTGTGTTTTTTTAACGTAAATAAACCCTTCAGATCTTGTCAACCCATGTCCAAATGTTGACCGGAGAAACTGACCTGGACGAGCTGCTTCAGGTAAACATTTCTTTTCCTTATAAAGCAACATTATTAAAAAAAATTTTTTTTGTTGATATCACAGCCAATTATTAAATCCGTGAATAGTCGTCTGCTACCTTCAGACCTAGTTGGCTTGATCTCCTCTCCCATATTGGTTGTCTCCCGTGGAAGACTAGCTAATTTTTCCCTTAGTGCTCTTAGCATAACATGGTCTTATTTTACTGACCTAACATCTTTTGAAAGAGTGTGTTCTTTCTTTTGAGAAGAAAGTAATAACACTCAAAAGAAATTTCAAACAAACAGAATTCATTTAGTCCAAGATTTACATGGATCATGATTCTTACTAAAAATTAAAAAAAAAAACCAACATGTTCTCAGTTATGTTACCTAAGACGTTGTTATCTTTTGAAAAAGCAATCATTAAATCCATAAGAAAATTAAGGAAATGGACGGAAAACTTGGCGTATGCTTGTTTATGAAAATGAAGTGGAGCAAATTAAGGAAGGATTTTAACATTGGAATCATAACAACAGGACGACCGTTTGGAACAAGCAGATGACCCCGCACCCGATCCTACACTGACCACCGATGAACAGAGGACCCGTGATGAGACGGCAGACACGACCCATAGGTCAGGGGGAAGACCAGTAGAGCGACTGCCATCACGACCTGAACAATGGGCTTTTTCGGTGGATGTCAGTGAGTCGGTGCATGAGTTTCATGACAGAATCCCAGACATGGCTTTTAAGGTAGATATCATAGAGATAATGATAACAACGAGTTACTGTCCTTGCTCTCTTTCTTGCTTTGATAGAGCTAAACTACGTCCCACAGATATGTTCAAATGGGAGATAATAAAAAAAAAATCTGTTACAAAAAGTAATCTTAGCTTAATTTTGATAATACTCATCTTTTAAAATTCTTTCTTTAAAATTTTTAAAAATTTATTTTCACTTCTGTTCATTTAGCCTCTTCTTTAAACACAATTCAGCTTTCGTCATTGCTGATTCTCTTGTCTGTTTAATTTGCATGTCACCTTAATCTTCATCTTTGAAAATGTATTCCTCTGAACTGTTTAAATATCATTTTATTCTATTAATGCGTTCATTAAAGAAATACATAATTCCTGCTCCATTTATCGGTAAGCTAATTCTAGCTTTTGTCATGTGACATTCTTTGCCAACTTCCAGTGGCCATTTGAGCTGGACACGTTCCAGAAGCAAGCCATCCTCAGGCTAGAGAGCAACGAGAGTGTCTTTGTGGCCGCACACACGTCTGCTGGGAAGACAGTCATCGCAGAGTACGCCATCGCCCTGTCTATGCGTCACATGACAAGGTACGTCAGACTTTATCACTATTGGACAGGAGAGTAACGGTTCTATATTTGATACCGACGTAGTATTTTGACTTCATTATCAGACCAACTTTTCGGTGTAGCGAGAGCCGGCTCAAGTTACTGGCAACTCGGGCAGTCGCCCCGGGGCGCATGTGCTTAGGGCGCCCTCAACGATGTTACAAAAATAGGAAAAAGAATTGCATGTGGTCGCCATGGAATGAAAATAAATTCTATGTGCTAATATGTCTAGATGCCCTACTACATAAATGGTATGTTGGTGCACAGGAAGTAGCAGCAAAATATGTTATAACAAAACATTTAAGCTATTTTTTAAAGGATATGTCATAATCAAACTTTACCATAGCGCTCATGTTGCTCCAGGAGATGGTAACATATTGTTATATTTTCTTTTGTTAAAATCAGCCGTCAGTCGACTGCCTATGACGCAAGTCTTTCCCATTGGTTTACATGTTACTGATCGGAGTTATTGTCATATAAAAAATGGTAGCTAATTACTACATCATCAGGAAACTGACTCTCACTTTGGGAACAAAAATTTCAGACAGCTAAAAATAAATTAATAGACGCTGGCACATCTTTGGCCCATTCATAAAACATACCCATAAAATATCATCTTAGTGAAACAGGCTAAACGACAAGTCATTATACGTTCAATAGTGAAACAGGCTAAACGACAAGTCATTATACGTTCCAATTGTGTTTGGTGAGATATTTTAATGATTTTTATTTGAACAGGACGATGTACACATCACCCGTGAAGGCCTTGTCCAACCAGAAGTACAGAGAGTTGAAGATGACATTTGATGACGTTGGTTTGATGACAGGTGACATTCAGATCAACGAGACGGCGTCTTGTCTCATAGTGACCACGGAAATTCTCAGGTGAGTGGCGGTCACTAGAGTCCTACTCAATCTCATGTCCGAAGTTGGAAATCATTTGTTATAGGATTATACACAATCTCAAGTCCGATTTAGTAAGTGGGAAATTATTTCCTAACGGCTGGCACTGTCATCTAGTGACTATTGTTCAAGTACTCGCTATTGGTCAACTACTGAGTTATTTAGTTACTGACCATTCGTCAACCACTGACTTTTCTTCAGATACTGACGATTATAAGATATTTTCAAAAGCATATCAAATAATGTTATTATACAAATAAAGGAATGAATGTGACCATTTTGTACCTGTCTACATTTGGTAATAAAATCATTAACTTTTAAAAACGTGTAGGTATTGGAAGTAAAAAGTAACATCACAACAAATGTAACATCACAATAAATGTAACATCACAACAAATGTAACATCACAATAAATGTAACATCACAATAAATGTAACATCACAGTAAATGTAACATCACAACAAATGTAACATCACAATAAATGTAACATCACAATAAATGTAACATCACAACAAATGTAACATCACAACAATTGTAACATCACAACAAATATAACATCACAATAAATGTAACATCACAATAAATGTAACATCACAATAAATGTAACATCACAATAAATGTAACATCACACCAAATGCAACATCACAATAAATGTAACATCACAATAAATGTAACATCACAATAAATGTAACATCACAATAAATGTAACATCACAACAAATGCAACATCACAATAAATGTAACATCACAATAAATGACAAATAAATTATAAAGAACATTGTCTAGAGAAATTGAAAAATAACAATTTCAAAATAAAAGTTATTTGTTTTAACCTAAATGCGTTATATTATTATGTTATGTCATTATGTTATAGTTTACATGCTGATACACCTATTGCAAAATATTGAGTTTAGCCTGACCTAACAATAGTGTCGTATTCGTGTCTCGCTAGGACCATGCTGTATGAAGGTTCTGACATGATCCGTGAGCTGGAGTGGGTCATCATAGACGAGGTACACTACATCAATGACACTGACAGGGGCGTAGTCTGGGAGGAAGTGCTCATCATGCTCCCCGACAGTGTCAAGATCGTGATGCTGAGTGCCACAGTGCCCAATACGATGGAGTTGGCGGAGTGGGTGGGGTAAGGCGAAGTGGGTGGGTAAGGAGGAGTGGGTGGGGTAAGGAGGAGTGGGTGGGGTAAGGAGGAGTGGGTGGGGTAAGGAGGAGTGAGTGAGGTAAGGAGGAGATGGTGGGGTAAGAAGGAGTGGGTGGGGTAAGGTGGAATGGGTGATGTTAGGTGGAGTTGGTGGGGTAAGGTGGAGTGGGTGGGGTAAGGAGGAGTGGGTGGGGTAAGGTGGACTGGGTGATGTTAGATGAGGGGGGGGGGGGGGGGGGGGGGGTGGGGCGGGGGGAGGGGGGGAGGGAGGAGGGGGTGGGGGGGGGGGGAGGGGGTGGGGTGAGGGGGGGTGGGTGGTGTTAGGTGGAGTTGGTGGGGTAAGGTGGAGTGGGTGGGGTAAGGAGGAGTGGGTGGGGTAAGGTGGACTGGGTGATGTTAGATGGAGTTGGTGGGGTAAGGTGGAATGGGTGGGGTAAGGAGGAGTGGGTGGGGTAAAGTGGACTGGGTGATGTTAGGTGGAGTTTGTAGGGTAAGGTGAAGTGGGTGGGGTAAGGAGGAGTGGGTGATGTTAGGTGAAGTGGGTTGGATAAGGTGGAGTGAGTGGGTGAGGTGGCGAGAGTAGAGTTACGTTTAGTGAGAGCATTTAGGGTTAGTGGTTGGAGTTAGGCTGAGTGGGTGGGGTTAAGTTAAGTAGGTCGAATTAGGTTAAGTGGGTGGAGTTAAGCTGAATGGGTGGGGTTAGGTTGAGATTGGGGGGGGGGGTTAGGTTAAGTAGGTCGAATTAGGTTGAGTGGGTGGCGTTAAGCTGAGTGGATGGGGTTATGTTAAGTAGGTCAAAGTAGTTGAGTGGGTGGAGTTAGGCTGAGTGGGTGGAGTTAGGTTGAGTGGGTGGGGTTATGTTAAGTAGGTCGAAGTAGTTTAAGTGGGTGGCGTAAACTGTTATTATTTTGTTCTAAAAAGACAGCTTCATTTCAATGAAGTGATTGCACTGATTAAATCATTTCTGGCTGGCATGGATTCAGAAGGTTTGATTTCAGAATTTCAAAATGTTTTTGTCCGAGCATACGCTTATATATTCAAGTTGTAAGTTGTGATTCCAGATATGGGCTATTTCAAGTAATAAATTTGACAATATATAAGAATGAGCTACAGTGACATAACACCAAAGTTGCTATATGATTTAAGTACGTTCGGATTCCTAAAGACAATCATAGTTATTTTCTATTATTTTACGGAAATCGAATAAATTCAAATGCGCAAAAATATTTTAAATCCGCTTTTATTTTTATTAAAATGTAAAGTATTATTATTATAAATTACCAATTCATTTAAAGTATCAACTAAGGAACTATTTTATGCATTTTATATGTGTTTGAAAATTATGAAAACATTTTTAAAAAATCAAGATCAAAGAATTACACCGTAATCACATTTATCCGGAAAACCAAAACATCAGTCGTTTTTAGTGCGTCTTTTTGTGCGTTCTTAATATGGCGAAATAAAATTAAAATTAATTTGTTCTCAATAATCATGCAAATGACGTCATAGCGCGAATAGCCTATCTCACCAAAACTCTAAGGATTCTTTAATTTTAATAACCGATCGTGACGAAACTGATAATGTATTTCCCCTTCTTAAAAGTAAATCAATAAATACAATTGATTGCTTTTTAAATTGTTAATAAAAAACACACCTATTTTTGCTTTGTATATTTTTACATTTAAAAAGTTTTGCCTTTTTTGATTCCAAAAATATACTTTTATTAAATTTATAAGGCAATAAAACCTAACCTTTAAATATAATTCTAATAATAATAATTAGCGGTCTTACATAGCGCGGTACCCCAGGCTAGGGCTGGACTCACCGCGCTGTACATACAAATATTATCAAAAGAGACATAATCATGCCTGTAACCAAAACAACCCAAGCAAATGTATATTCACCCACCCCACCCCAGAACTTTTACAAGCCAAACCATGGACGGCAGCCAGCAGGATCGTTTATCGGTCAGAGGAGGGGAATCAGTCAGGGTAGTATAGTTTAAAAAGATGTGTTTTGAGTGCAGTTTTGAAGGCCTGGGTGGTTGGTATATTGCGTATGTTTAGTGGCAAAGAATTCCATTGTTTGGGGGCGCAGAAAGAGAAAGATCGTTCACCATATGTTTTAGTGTGCGTCTTGGGAACGGACAGAATACGCGTGTCTGCGGGGGAGCGAAGCTGTCGAAGGGGTGAATAGACAGAAAGAAGCTCGGTTAGATAGGAAGGGCAGGAATTCGAAAAAAAAGTTGAGACAGAGAACAGACAACTTGTAGTCAATGCGGTTTTAGTATATCTATGCAGCGAAACTCCATAGCTAAGTAGCATTCACTAATCCACGTATACCTCATACAAAAAAAGAACGAACCATATGAATTGCAAAATATTTTAGTTTGTTTATGGAAGGGACTACAATCCGGTGGAAGATTTTCTAAATTTATTTAAATCTGGGTGGGGGAGGGGTTGGTCACTTTGCCCCATGCAGCACAAGATACGTCTCAAAATAAAGGAATGAATTTGATCAATAATTAACCTTCTTGGGTACATTCATATTGGAGGTAGGAAATAGGATGTGTACATTTTTATGTGGATGACAATATATTTAAATCCTATGGTATTACATTTGTGACAAAAGAGATGTTAAATTCACCTTTTACAAATAAACATATGTTTACCAATGAAGAAAATCACTGGCGTTAACAAATCTTTGGTATATTTATATAAGTATATTCATGAATATCAAAATCCAATCATTTTACACACTTGAAAATTAAATTTTGACAAATGCAGATTAGTTAATATTTTCTTTTTAAAAAAAACACGAAAATATATATTTTTTGTTACTTTGAAAAAAGTAAAGAAGTTTGTACTTTTATGAGATGAATTTTTTTTAAAAAGACAGTCAAATCTGATATAGGCGGGAAAAATAGTTGCGAGATTCTTCTTAGATAAAATAATTCTTTGTTTTACGATTCTCTGATATTGTATAATTTAAAAAAAGGGAAAATGTGTTTAATTTTTTTTATGAAGATAACAATATATATCGTATTGCTTTAATACAAAATATATTTATATCATGTATAGAGTTTTGTTGTAAATTTAAGATAAGTTTTTTAAAAATTTTGAGACAAAAAAGTTCTAATTCAAGGGCACAAAAAGGGGTAAATCTAAAGTAGTTCTCTAGCGTAGTTATGGTCCCTCAATTAACTTCTTTAGTGACAAAAGTGATATAATTAGTGATAATTTAGACTGAGTAATTTAAGGTCACGTTTAGAGGGGGGAAAGTAGTTTAGGAGCGTGAAAGGGTGTAGGGTACGCGTATCATGTATAACAGATAAACACTTCTCAAAAAGTAATGATGTTAGAAACGTAAATATCATTACATTTTTAAAGTTATGAATTGGGATGAGTTTTTGCAATAGCAGTTAGAAATTATCGCAAAGGATTGAACATTATTACCCTGATAACATCGGGTCATTTATTCAAGTCCTTAAAAGAATATAATAGAAGATGACATCAACATTTTGCATCAAATTCTAAATATTTGAACTAGCTTCTGGTGTGTCCTGCTTCCTCTTTAAACCACCCCCCCCCAACCACAACTCCACCTGTTTTATATTAAAGTAATCGGTGAAAAAAGGCTTTCCGCAGCCAGCTACATGCGTTGGAACTCCGGTAAATAGTTTTTTTGTTTTTTAATTTAAGGGGAGGCGACTATTTTTCGATGTTGTTATACTTTGTCCCACTGAACTTCATGCGTAGCCTCAAAAGTCTGGTGAAATGGTCTTTTATATTTCTTTAGAAAACGATTTTTTTAATGTCACTTTTTTTCCCCATCTTTGTTCTGGGACTGCACATCACACAGACGGCCACCTTTTAACTTTTGGCATGTATAGTCCGTCCTGGTACAGGAAGGTATTGCTGTTTTCGTTATACTGCGACTGTTGTTTCCTAAATCTTTGTAATAAAATGAACGTCAGTGTCTTCTCTGTCGACGGGGTTTCGTACAGCGTCATCTCTGTCCCGGGATCCGGCCACTGACCTGTTCCGATCATTGGGTTATTTCTTGACAAAAACAGTTGACAAAGGCAATGCACTCTCACTACGAAACATGACAGTAGATTTCGTTGCGTAATGTAGAAAATGAGATGTTAATTTTTGTTGTTTGATTCTTGGACCCACAGGGTATTAAAAAAAAAAAAACCAGACCCGGAGTAAAATGTCTGCGACTAGTTAAGCTCTAGTAGGAATGATTCCAACACCAATTGTTGACAAATGACATTTTGTAATGACAAAAATCTCAACCAATCTCCTTTCTTAATCCATGTGAACAGGCGGATCAAAAGGAAACAGGTTTTTGTGATAACTACTCCAGAACGACCTGTGCCACTTCAGCACTTCCTGTACACAGGTGTCACAACAGCCAGAGTGCCCAACGGGCTGTTTTTGTTTATAGACGAGGAGAGCAGGTTTATTGAACAAGGGTGAGTCACTTAAAGGTCACTATATATCAGAAAAGGCAAAAGTTCCGATAAGCTGACATTTAAGACGTGACAAATTTATCATTTAAAACCAAATGCCAAGATTCTATATTTAGACAAGTGCACCGCTGTTAAAACCTTCCCCCCCCCCCTCTTCTAATAATGAACTTACAGACCCAGTGTACTAGGTTTGCTTGTCTGCAATTAGAACCATACAATTGTAGTATTATCTGATCACTCTGACACAAATTTACCATCTCCTATCCGTTATCAGAATTTCACAAATGCACTTTTTTCTGGTTACTCTTACGCAAACTTCTTGTTCCCGTTCTGTTATTAGAATCATACAATTGTGCAATTATCTGGTCTCTGCTACGCAACCTTCTCGTTTCCTTTCTGTTTTAAGATACGACAAGGCCAGAGATACATTGAAAGGGAAAGATGCTGTCAGCTACAAAACACAGGTACCCAAATGTTCTATTATTTTACTCTATACATTCATCTAAAATCTAAACAATTTTAAGAAAGATGGATGCCAACATTAAAAAAAAAAAATTGAAATTCTTCAAAAGATCACAATTTTATTGATGAACGATTGGAAAAGTCGCAATCAAAAGTTGGACATTCAAAGCTCAAATCTGGTGCATGAAACAACTCAGCCATTTCAAGCCTGTTCAGGAGAGCGGTCTTTCGTAAAAGTCCTCAAAATCCAAGGTTTTGTCAAACTTTATCGGGGATTTATAATGGAGTATTGTGTTGGGAATTAAATAGGGTATGTTATATTGTATTTTAAAGGGTATTGTATAACTCAAAATGCAAGGTGGACCAAAAACTTGTGCGGGCCAAAATAAAATAGGACAAGAAGGTAAGCTATTAAGAAAATAATAAAAATAAAGAATATTTCGCTACCTTGCGGGCCGTATGTTGTACAGGCCTGGTATAGGGTATTGGCTATGATGTTGCAATTAAAGTTGTTTGTTTATTGTTAATTTAAGTCACTATTGGACTAAACACTTTTACAACATTTAATAAATCTCAAAACAGGACAGAAAAATATGGAAGTCTGTCATCGATATGATGCAGAAAGAAAACAGGCTTCCAGCGGTGGCCTTCATCTTTTCCAAGAAAAAAATTGACGTCATCTGTAAATACGGCAAAGATCTTTGTCTGACGTCACATTCCGAACAACACCAAATACAGATGTTTGTTGACAAGTGTGTGGCTAAGTTGCATGCCAAGGATCGGGAACTCCCGCAGGTAACACAACTCATCCTTCATGAAAGTTTGGAATAAAATGGCTCAGAGACTGACGAGCTCAAGAGATAAAAAATAAAAATCTACATTAAGCATACCTTTCCGTGCCTACTGTCTAGTCTCTACTCATGTTATGAGACTCCCTTTCTGAGATTACTGTTTAGTCTCTACTCCTGTCATGAGACTCCCTGTCTGTGCTTACTGTCTAGTCTCTACTCTTGTCATGCGACTCCATTGCTGTGCTTACTGTCTTGTCAATACTCCTGTCATGCGGCTCCATTTCTGTGCTTACTGTCTAGTCAATACTCCTGTCATGCGGCTCCATTTCTGTGCTTACTGTCTAGTCAATACTCCTGTCATGCGGCTCCATTTCTGTGCTTACTGCCTAGTCTCTACTCCTGTCATGAGACTTCCTTTCTGTACTTACTGTCTAGTCATTACTCCTGTTATGAGACTCCCTTTTTTGTGGGTAATGTCTAGTCTCTTCTTTTGTCACGAGCAACACTTTCTGTGCTTAACTCTCGTCTCTACTCTTGTTAATAGACTGCCTTTCAATGTCTACTATCTATTCTCTTCTCTAGTCTCCATACCAATCTTTTTTTAACATCGAAAGTAAAACAAGGGCTATCGCCTTCAAAGAAAATCCTCTGGATATTTCAATTATCTGTCACTAGATACCTTGTAAAATTTATTCGTATTGTTCACTGTTATTAATGTGTATATATATTTATACATATTATAAATTTCTGTCCAGGTCCACAAGCTCACAGGTCTATTACACCGAGGCTTTGGCGTGCACCATTCTGGCATACTGCCCATCTTTAAAGAGATGATAGAGATACTGTTTCAGAGAGGCTTGATCAAGGTGCGTGGCTAGTTGATGTAGCCCTAGTTGATGTATCACTAGTGAATGTAGCACTATTGCATGTAGCACTAAGGAATGTAGCACTAGCGGGTGTAGCTCTAGTCGGTGTAGCACTAGCAGATGTATCACTTGAGGATGTAGCACTAGTGGATGTAGCCCTAGTGGGTGTAGCACTAGCAGATGTAGCACTTGAGGAGGTAGCACTAGCGGATGTAGCCCTAGTGGATGTAGCACTAGCAGATGTATTACTTGAGGATGTAGCCGTAGTGGATGTAACACTAGGCGATGTAGCACTAGTAAATGTAGCACTAGCGGATGTAGCCCTAGTGGATGTAGCACTAGCAGATGTAGCAGTTGAGGATGTAGCACTAGTTTATGTAGGGGTGTCTCACGTTAACTAACTTGAGTTGAACTGATGTTCAAATGATGTTCTAATGATGTGCCAATGATGTTCCAATGATGTTCCAATGATGACAATGGATTGCTTGTACCTTGTATGCCGTGTAGGTTCTGTTGGCCACCGAGACGTTTGCTATGGGCGTCAATATGCCGGCCAAGACGGTGGTCTTTGACAGTGTCATCAAGCACGACGGGAAGGCATTCCGTCCGGTCCATCCAGGGGAGTACACTCAGATGGCGGGGCGGGCCGGGCGCCGGGGGCATGACACCACGGGCACCGTCATAGTGCTGTGCAACGGCGAGGTGCCCGACGTTGGGCAACTGCACAGGATGGCCCTGGTAAATATTAAATCCGATCATTAATATATTTTATAATGTAACTGACCTGATGGCATGACTTAAACCATGATAAGAGACATGCAAAGATGGAAAAAAACTTTTATGTTACCAAAGAAAAAAATTTTGTCCACCTGTATGAACATCATAACAATTTAAAAAAAAACATCTTTAAAATTCTATGCGCCGAGCAGTTACGTCTTACAGAACATATCAACATTATAATTTAGCTCCTTTTTGTTACGCCATTCATCATCCATCAACGCTATCCTTTAACCCTTATTTCTTACGTCACTTATCATCTAACAACATTATAATTGAGCCCCTAGCTGTTACTTTATCTATAAACAAATATGTAGCACCTAGCTGTGGCGATATTTAGTTTTAATATCGATCATCACATAAAAAAGCAGGTCTCTGCCACTACATACATGTATGCCCAGAGTGAAACTCAGCTGGGTGTATACAGCCATTGACAATAACGGCAGGCCATATCCGTATGGCAAAAAAGAAAAAAAAAAAGGGGGACAGGGGTGCCATTTCTGTTTTAAAAACATCGTTATATTTTAAAATTACGATGACTTGTTTCGAAAATGTGTATTTAGCAAACCACGACTCAGTTTTTTGTTTTTTAAACCACCCGACCACAGCCACAATGACACCTTTTATTTCCTTGTAACAACAACACATCACTGGCATTGCCACTCAAGTGTCATTCTTGCCTTAAAAGAAAGGGTTTATTTGCAGTGAAAATATTGAAGAGTGATCTTTAGGTTTAGATCCTCCCAATTCTTTACTAGGGTAAGCCAACGCCCCTGGAATCCAGGTTCCGGCTGACGTACTCCATGATACTCCAACTGATGAGGGTAGAACAGCTGAAAGTCCACGACATGATGAAGAGAAGTTTCTCAGAGTTCCACACCAAGAAGACAGTGGCCAAGAGTCTTGAGCACGTCAAGACGCAGCTGGAGGACGTCAGAGAGATCCACTGCTTCCTGTGTAACATTGACCTGGCTCAGTACCACTCCGACTGTGTGGAGTATTACAGATTGCAAGAATACATGCAGGTCATTCGACTGTTTGCATAATAGTTATTTAGTTCATGTGCGTATAAATTGGTGCTCTTGTAATTTAACCATTGACGCCTTCGAATCAACACGCCTTATTCAGCAGGGGCGTAGCAAGGGTTAGTGCCACCCGGGGGTGGGGTGGGGGGAGGACAATATTGTTCTCACCCCTTCCACGAAAATAACCTACGCTTTAATCCAAAAATGTTGCCCCTCCTTCTGCCCCTCCATATAAAGAAAAAGTTCAGACGCCAATGCTTTTCAGCATCGTAACTTTAGACCAAACAATGAAATAAAAATGAGCAATAACCAATATGTTGTGATAAGCAAAATATATAGAGACAACTTTTTTTTGCTCCCAAAGAAAAAAAGAAATAATTTATTTTAAAACGTGTAGATAAAGATAACCTAAGTTAAATAAGTTACGATTCAACTATAATTCTTTATGGTTTATAATCAACCCAAAAGAAATCAACGTATTCTTTAGTTAACTGGTTTAAGACCGGGGGGGGGGGAGTTCAGTTCTCAACAAGATTTCATCATAACTTTCATTTTGTTCTGTATTTATTGCACTTATTTTGATGTCATGGTTGTATTGACAGTCTGTGATATTGAGTCACCCAAGGGGTGTGCAAGACATGCACTCTGGTCGCATCCTCATGGTCAGAAGACCACAGAATCAAGTGTCCCTTGGGGTCCTCCTGGCAACATATGTGACAGACGAAAACGAGAAAATGTTTAAAACTTTTGTCTTGACTGATCGACTTCAACAGCCAGATACGGGAGAAATGGGTAAGTAAAATGTACCGATATTTGAGCCATGTCGTGAGGAAAAGTGCTCAGATGTGTAGTGATGTTTCAGCCATCTCAAATTTAAAATTCATTTCACATACTAGTATGTGTTTTTTTTTAATTATAAGGGTAACATTCCCTCAAATATATATATATATTTTATGAATGTTCCAGGTGTTCACCCGGTCGAGCAGATCCACCTGTTAGGTCCAAAGAACCCGTGGTTCGAGGTGGTCAACCTTTCAACCAAATATGTTCTTGGAATCTCACGTATCGTGCACAATGTTGACACACAGTTTTTGCTGGAAGGATTGGATGGGAAACTCAGAAATAAAAAGTTCGTGAGACAGATTATCATTGCATGTTTGTAAAAGTGTTGTTGTGTTGATGTGTCTCATGAGGCAGATTATCATTGCATGTTTGTAAAAGTGTTGTTGTGTTGATGTGTCTCATGAGGCAGATTATCATTGCATGTTTGTAAAAGTGTTGTTGTGTTGATGTGTCTCATGAGGCAGATTATCATTGGATGTTTGTAAAAGTGTTGTTGTGTTGATGTGTCTCATGAGGCAGATTATCATTGCATGTTTGTCAAAGTGTTGTTGTGTTGATGTGTCTCATGAGGCAGATTATCATTGCATGTTTGTAATAGTATTGTTGTGTTGATATGTCTCATGAGGCAGATTATCATTGCATGTTTGTAAAAGTATTGTTGTGTTGATATGTCTCATAATATTTCATTCAAATAGGTTTGCACAACTTTACCTACCCGATGAGACTTTAAGAGATAGTTTATTGTCTGCCTCACCTCTGTTAGTTGAATCTATTAGAATATTAGTCGGGTAGTGTTGCATCTTTTTGATCAGTTCATCCAGTTCAAAGACAAAATCCCTTTCAAGACTGCTATGTACTATAGATCCAAAATAATTTAAAGTACCTTAAAGATAACAATATTCTCCAAATCCAAAGACTGTAAAGTACCATAAAGACAACAATATTCTCTATATCAAAAGAATGTAAAATACCTTAAAGTCAAGCAGGTGCTGTAGATAAAAAAGAATTTAAAGTACCTTCAAAAAACAATGTACGGTAGATGGCAAATGATATAAAGTACATTTCAAACAGGTACTTCCTAGACAGACTTTGCATCAATAATTTTGTTTAAGTTTTCCGTGTGAGATCTGAAGTATGAACTCATAATTTATAGATCATGATAATTTATTATTTATCATATTAGTCTTTTCTAACTTTTTTTAACATCTTTAAGAATCCATTTTTGCTACATTCCCGTCAAGCTAGAAAAATTGAATTTGGCTAACATCTTTAACAGTGACATCTTGAACAATGACATCTTTAACAATGAAATCTTTAACAATGACATCTTGAGCAATGACATCTTTAACAATGACATCTTGAACTATGGCATCTTTAACAATGACATCTTTAACACTGACATCTTTAACAATGACATCTTGAACCATGAGATCTTTAACAATGACATCTTTAACAATGAAATCTTTAACAATGACATCTTGAACAATGCCATCTTTACCAATGACATATTGAACCATGACATCTTGAACAATGACATCTTGAACCATGATATCTTGAACCATGTCATCTTGAACAATGACATCTTGAACAATGACATCTTTAACATTGACATCTTAACCAATGACAACTTTACCAATGACATCTTTAACAATCACATCTTAAACAATGATAATTTTAACAATGACATCTTGAACAATGACATCTTGAACAATGACATCTTTAACAATGACATCTTTAACAATGACATCTTTAACAATGACATCTTAACAATGATATCTTAAATAATGACATCTTAACAATGAATCTTGAAAAAATGACTTCTTTAACAATGACATTTTTAACAATAACATCTTTAACAATGACATCTTGAACCATGAGATCTTTAACAATGACATCTTAACAATGACATCTTTACAATGTCATCTTTAAAAATGAAATCTTTAACAATGACTTCTTTAACAATGACATTTTGAACCATGACATCTTTACCAATGACATCTTTAAAAATGACATCTTTAACAATGACATCTTTACCAATGACATTTCAAAACATGACATCTTGAACAATGACATCCTTAACAATGACATCTTTGCCAATGACATCTTTAACACCGACGGCCTTATTTGGATAGATTTAACTTTGACAATTGCTTTCCCTTGCCTCTGAACTCTATCTTCCCTACAAATGCTCTCATCTCTATCAACCCCCCTCATTCCCAAACATGTCATCTCTCTCTTGCCTCCAATACCTCCCCATTCTCTCATGCCTCACATACCTCCCCATTCTCTCATGCCTCACATACCTCCCCATTATCTCATGCCTCACAAACCTCCCCATTCTCTAATGCCTCACATACCTCCCCATTCTCTCATGCCTCCCATCCCTCCCCATTCTCTCATGCCTCCCATCCCTCCCCATTCTCTCATGCCTCCCATCCCTCCCCATTCTCTCATGCCTTTCATCCCTCCCCATTCTCTCATGCCTCCCATCCCTCCCCATTCTCTCATGCCTCCCATACCTCCCCATTCTCTCATGCCTTTCATACCTCCCCATTCTCTCATGCCTCCCATCCCTCCCCATTCTCTCATGCCTCCCATCCCTCCCCATTCTCTCATGCCTCTCATCCCTCCCCATTCTCTCATGCCTCCCATCCCTCCCCATTCTCTCATGCCTCCCATACCTCCCCATTCTCTCATGCCTTTCATCCCTCCCCATTCTCTCATGCCTCCCATCCCTCCCCATTCTCTCATGCCTTCCATCCCTCCCAATTCTCTCATGCCCCACATACCACCCCATTCTCTCATGCCTTCCATCCCTCCCCATTCTCTCATGCCTCCCATCCCTCCCCATTCTCTCATGCCTCCCATCCCTCCCCATTCTCTCATGCCTCCCATCCCTCCCCATTCTCTCATGCCTCCCATCCCTCCCCATTCTCTCATGCCTCCCATCCCTCCCCATTCTCTCATGCCTCCCATCCCTCCCCATTCTCTCATGCCTCCCATCCCTCCCCATTCTCTCATGCCTCCCATCCCTCCCCATTCTCTCATGCCTCCCATCCCTCCCCATTCTCTCATGCCTCCCATCCCTCCCCATTCTCTCATGCCTCCCATCCCTCCCCATTCTCTCATGCCTCCCATCCCTCCCCATTCTCTCATGCCTTCCATCCCTCCCCATTCTCTCATGCCTTCCATCCCTCCCCATTCTCTCATGCCTTCCATCCCTCCCCATTCTCTCATGCCTTCCATCCCTCCCCATTCTCTCATGCCTTCCATCCCTCCCCATTCTCTCATGCCTTCCATCCCTCCCCATTCTCTCATGCCTTCCATCCCTCCCCATTCTCTCATGCCTTCCATCCCTCCCCATTCTCTCATGCCTTCCATCCCTCCCCATTCTCTCATGCCTTCCATCCCTCCCCATTCTCTCATGCCTTCCATCCCTCCCCATTCTCTCATGCCTCCCATCCCTCCGCATTCTCTCATGCCTTCCATCCCTCCCCATTCTCTCATGCCTCCCATCCCTCCCCATTCTCTCATGCCTCCACCCCTCCCCATTCTCACATGCCTTCCATCCCTCCCCATTATCTCATGCCTTCCATCCCTTCCCATTCTCTCATGCCTTCCATCCCTCCCCATTCTCTAATGCCTCACATACCTCCCCATTCTCTAATGCCTCACATACCACCCCATTCTCCCATGCCCCACATACCACCCCATTCTCTCATGCCTTCCATCCCTCCCCATTCTCTCATGCCTCACATATCTCCCCATTCTCTCATGCCTCATATACCTCCCCATTCTCTAATGCCATACATACCTCCCCATTCTCTCATGCCTCACATACCTCCCAAACCTCTAATGCCTCATATCACTTCCCATTCTCTTATGCCTTCCACACCTCCCCATTCTCTCATGCCTTCCACCCATCCTCATTCTCTCATGCCTTCTACCCCTCCCCATTCTCTCATGCCTTCCATCCCATCCTCATTCTCTCATGCCTTCCACCCCTCCCCATTCTCTCATGCCTTCCACCCCTCCCCATTCTCTCATCCCTCCCCATTCTCTCATGCCTTCCATCCCTACCTATTCTCTCATGCCTTCCACCCCTCTCCATTCTCTCATGCCTTCCATCCCTCCCCATTCTCGCATGCCTTCCACCCCTCCCCATTCTCTCATGCCTTCCACCCCTCCCCCTTCTCTCATGCCTTCCACCCCTCCCCATTCTCTCATGCCTTCCACCCATCCCCATTCTCTCATGCCTCCCATCTCTCCCCATTCTCTCATGCCTCCCATCTCTCCCCATTCTCTAATGCCTCCCATACCTCCCCATTCTCTAATGCCTCCCATCTCTCCCCATTCTCTAATGCCTCCCATCCCTCCCCATTCTCTCATGCCTTCCACCACTGTCATGACCAACAAGTTACAGCGTTACGATAATTTTATTGATAATTCGGCTTTGTGATAGGATCGGCGTAAACAAACATGGGGTTTGCTATACCAGGACTCCAACAGTTGGTCTGAGAAAAACTTTCAGCTCTTTCGATAACACTTAACACATTAATACCTACACTAATGTGGAAGAGTTGGAGTAGGGATTCTAAACTGGGGAGAAGTCAGTCGTGGGTGACAGTGGTAAATGGTGGGCACATCAGTTGCAGCACATGTTGATTTTGGATGTATTGTTTTACATATCTATTTATTCATTTATATTATGTCAGAAAGCTAAGTGGTGTTGTCGTTGACCTTATCAAAGACCTGCATGCGCTCAGCCTGAAGCACCCCTCGGGGCTTAGTGGGTACGACCCCAGCAAAGATCTGAACATATGCGACACAGAAGTGATCGAGAAATGGCGGGCCATCAAATTCCTCTTCGACAGCTTAACTCAAACGTATGACTGCCGGCGATGCCCTGACTTTCGAGAACACGTATGTGATACATCTATCCACATTTCTTAACTTCCTGACCCTCGAGAACAAGCATGTGATGTCTACCCACAATTCTTAACTTTCTGACTGTCTAGAACACGTATGTGATATGTCTACCAGATTTCTTAACTCCCCGACTCTCGAGAACCCGTTCGAGATAAATCTACCAACATTTCTTAACTTTCGTGCTCTCAAGAACAAGTATGTGATGTCTACCCACATTTCTTAACTTTCTGACTCCCAAGAACAAGTATGTGACATGCCTACTAACATTTCTTAACGTCCTGACTCTCTAGAACATGTATGTAATATGTCTACCCACATTTCGTAACTTCCTGACTCTCTAGAACACGTAGAACACATTTCTCTTCTTTCTATTATTTATGTAATCCATTTTGTTCTCTATTGTTTGTGTTCAGTATGTTTAAATAATCCACACCTCCCTGGTGTCATTGTTTGTATAATTTTCTGTGTCCTGTATAACATTGGAACGTTTTATTTGTATAGTAGGTTTTTAATTGTATCAACTCTTTGTTCATCTTTGACTATTTGCTCCAAAACATTTTATAAAGACTATTAATCTTGGTCTAAAAAATGTTTGGTTTGATAGAATATAAAGTACATTAGCCTTTGGTCTATAACATTTTCCTTAGCTGGAGAAGCAACAGACCTGAAACTCACCATTCTACCCCCTCCACCCACTCCACCCATTCCATCCAGTCCACCAAATCCACCCACTCCTCTGAATCCACCCTTTCCACCCACCCCATAGTGCCCAAGTTCATTTGGAAAATTTAACAAAACTAGTTTTTATTTTTACTTCTTCAAAATTACATTTCAATGTGATCTCAAAGGAGGCCTTGACACAGCACTTTCGTCCCCAGGACGTCCGTTATCCAGATTCTCACATTGCATAAAGTTGCTTTTGAGAAAATAAAGAGAAAGAGACATATGCGTCAATTATCGACAATAAGCCACATAAATAATTACTAAATTATGGTCAGGATCAGAGACCTCTATCCCTCCTGTGTAGACGCCCCTGGTCAAAATTGTCTTGTCACCAGAACGTCTACAAACCACATATGCAGCTCTGATACAACCTTCATATCATTTAAGGATGAAATAGTTCTTCTACTGCTATGCTGTTAGGAAGGATGAAATAGTTCTTCTACTGCTATGCTGTTAGGAAGGATAAAATAGTTCTTCTACTGCTATGCTGTTAGGAAGGATGAAATAGTTCTTCTACTGCTATGCTGTAAGGAAGGATGAAATAGTTCTTCTACTGATATGCTGTTAGGAAGGATGAAATAGTTCTTCTACTGCTATGCTGTTAGGAAGGATGAAATAGTTCTTCTACTGCTATGCTGTTAGGAAGGATAAAATAGTTCTTCTGCTGCTATGCTGTTAGGAAGGATGAAATAGTTCTTCTACTGCTATGCTGTTAGGAAGGATGAAATAGTTCTTCTACTGCTTTGCTGTTAGGAAGGATAAAATAGTTCTTCTACTGCTATGCTGTTAGGAAGGATGAAATAGTTCTTCTACTGCTATGCTGTTAGGAAGGATGAAATAGTTCTTCTGCTGCAATGCTGTAAGGAAGGATAAAATAGTTCTTCTACTGCTATGCTGTTAGGAAAGATAAAATAGTTCTTCTACTGCTATGCTGTTAGGAACGATGAAATAGTTCTTCTACTGCTATGCTGTTATGCAGGATGAAATAGTTCTTCTACTGCTATGCTGTTAGGAAGGATGAAATAGTTCTTCTACTGCTATGCTGTAAGGAAGGATGAAATAGTTCTTCTACTGCTATGCTGTTAGGAAGGATGAAATAGTTCTTCTACTGCTATGCTGTTAGGAACGATGAAATAGTTCTTCTACTGCTATGCTGTTATGCAGGATGAAATAGTTCTTCTACTGCTATGCTGTAAGGAAGGATGAAATAGTTCTTCTACTGCTATGCTGTTAGGACGGATGAAATAGTTCTTTTACTGCTATGCTGTTAGGAAAAAAATCTATTTTAAAAGAATGATCTTTCAATAATCCTCTGTCTTATCCTTCTATAATCTTCTGGTCCTTCATTCAGTCTCTGATCTCTGACCACTCAATAATCCTCTCAATAATCCCCTGATCTCTCAATACTCCCGTGATCTCTTAATAATCCTTGGATCTCTCTAAAATCTTTGGAACTCTCAATAGTCCTCTGATCTCTTAATAATCCTCTACTCTCTCGATAATCCTCACATCACTCAATAATCCTCTGATCTTTCAATAATCTCCTGATCACTCAATAATACTATAATCCCTTTAGTTCTACGCCCACGACAGAAACGTAAGCATTCGCCAACAACACAAAGAACTCCAGTACCTCGCCTCCGATGATTACCTTGCACTTCTCCCAGAGTACCACCAGCGAGTTCAGGTAACTGTCCTCACAAACTTATGTCATGCCAAGAATGAACAATGCTCAATAGAACACACATTTCAAATGGACATTTTATTGGATCATGGAATGCATCAGTGTTTCCCGACCCTTTAGACTGTAGAGCGTTTTCATAAATAATTGTTCTATGATTTCTACCTCGGGCCAGCGACCCACAATCCCATGTTCTGTTATTTTCGTAATGGACACTATTATTAGCGTACCATCTAATCAAATATAAACGTTGAATGGGTACATACCAGAAGTTTGTGCTTACATACCAGAAGTTTGTGCTTACATACCAGAAGTTTGTGCTAACATACCAGAAGTTTGTGCTTACATATCAGAAGTTTGTGCTAACATACCAAAAGTTTGTGCTTACATACCAGAAATTTGTGTTTGCATACGAGGAGTTTATGCTTATATCTCAGGGGTCGTTACAATCTTCTTGAATCCTCCATTAAATACATATCAAGCATATCTTACAAACGAGTGGAAGAAGGTAAAATTTATCAGGTTGCTTCTGATGTCCCGCTATTAATGCGTTAGAAAGTCAATCAAGGGCCCACCAATGTTTAATAGATTAAAACACATTTTAGACAAAAGTGTGTACAATATTCCAGCTTTAGATCTCTTCGTCAATCCATGGGTAGGCCTATATAAACAGATGAACTATGGGTAGGCCTGTATAAACAGATGAACTATGGGTAGGCCTATATAAACAGATGAACTATGGGTAGGCCTATAAACAGATGAACTATGGGTAGGCCTGTATAAACAGATGAACTATGGGTAGGCCTATATAAACAGATGAACTATGGGTAGGCCTATATAAACAGATGAACTTTGGGTAGGCCTATATAAACAGATGAACTATGGGTAGGCCTATGTAAACAGATGAACTGTGGGTAGCCCTATATAAACAGATGAACTGTGGGTAGCCCTATATAAACAGATGAACAATGGGTAGGCCTATATAAACAGATGAACATTGGGTAGGCCTATATAAACAGATGAACATTGGGTAGGCCTATGTAAAAAGATACAAAATTTTACACCAACGAAAACCAAAAAAACACATATTTCCAGCAATACAATGTCAATAGAATGTTGTAGAGTTGTTTTTTTGTTTTTGTTTTTGGGGGTGGGGGTTATTGGGGGTCGCTTAGGGGTTGGGGGTTGGTAGTGTTAGATGAAATTGTACTAAAAATTATATTATTTTGATGGAATAAAAATCCAATACATATTTTTCCAAATCTTAAGGTATTAAAAGGGCTCAAGTATATCAGCGAAGACGACCTGGTCCAACTTAAGGGTCGAGTTGCCTGCCTTATGATGCAACACGAGGTCCTCATCACAGAGGTCATCATGGAGAACTTGCTCACTGACCTTGACCCTCCCGAAATCGCCGCCCTGCTCAGCTGCTTTGTGTTGGAGACGAGCAGATGCAAGCAGCCGTATCTGAAAGGCGCCTTACAAATCGTGAGTACTGCTGTTCAGACACTGATGTTGAAATTTCATTCGCTGAGCCGGTTGGTACCCTCGCTAAGTAGCCTGCGTGGGGCCGTGACTCTCTCGCTGCAGCTCTAACACGGTGTTGAATTGTGGGAAATCTTCTAAAAAAAATAGCTTGACGTTAATATAGCTACGATACGAGAAGGAATTTTTGTACACTTTTTTCCAGGGAAAACAACGCATTCTTGAAATTGTTGAAAAGGTTGGATCAGCTCAGGTAGAAGCCGGCATGAAGATTCCTGTGGACTTTTTGAAAAAACAGATGCATTTTGGCTTGACCCAAGTGGTACATGAATGGGCATTAGGAAAGGTACAGTTCTTTTGGGCCTCTTTTAAATTATTTACTCTGTAGGCTTGATCGTCAGAGCAGAGATTAAGGAACTCTTTTAGTTTTTTTCCGGTGGAAGTTCTTGTAATTCAAATCTATGCTTTCATATGTTATTTTGTACAAAAAATAATAATAAAGAGTCATTTTGCAATATTTATCTCTGATTAAGACAATTTTTAAAAAAAAAAATGTATTTTTTTAGTATAGCTCAAAAAAAAAATCAAAATACGTCACTAGATTATACTTCTAGTGTTTTAGGAGATGCGATTGAATGTATCATTGGAAAAGACGTCTTATATGGTGTTAACACTTAACTTCCAGGCCTTCTCAGAGGTCACTCAACTGACCGACGTCCAGGAAGGCGTTATTGTTAAGTGTATTCAAACACTTCATGACGTCTTAGCAAGGGTCAAGGCTGCCGGTGAGCTCATTGGGAACCAGACTCTGGTGGTGAAATGTCAGGCCGCCATGACATCCATCAGACGTGACATTGTGTTCGCTACAAGTCTCTACCTGCAGTGACCTTCGCGTTCGATGCAAACTGCCCACTAGAAGATACAAACTGCCTACCAGAAGATACAAACTGTCCACGAGAAGATACAACTTGTCCACTAGAAGTTACTAGAGTGGTACAAAATTTAATGAATGAATAGTGAATTATCTACGTCAATCTTTTCAAAATAGTGAACTTAAAAAATGTGCCAAGGATTTGATAAATTAAATTAAATATTTTATTTATTTATTTATACTTAATTTACTGCCATAATTACTTACACCCGGGATCAACGAGTGCTTAATAAAAATTATATTTATTTCAGTTTATTTACTGTAGAAAATATGTATTGATAATTATATTTATTTAATTTGATTTACTGTCGAAAATATGTATTGATAATTATTTTTTTTTTCACATAATTTACTGTAGAAAATATGCATTGATAATTATATTTATTTAATTTGATTTACTGTAGAAAATATGTATTGATAATTATATTTATTTCACTTGATTTACTGTAGAAATTAGGTATTGGTAATTATATTTATTTAATTTTATTTAATGTAGAAAATTTGTAGTGATAATTATATTTATTTCACCTGATTTACTGTAGAAAATATGTATTGCTAATTATATTTATTTCAATTGACTTGCTGTAAAAGTTATTTATTATTAATGTTGCTGTTCCATTCAATGTTAATGTGGTTTAAAAGCTTTTCTTTTAAATTTTATTTGTTATTCCCATCAGTCTGTGGTAATGTATTTTGTCTACGACAAAATGTGTTCTTAAGGTAATGGAACATTTTAGAGGTTTCACCATTGAAACAAAGACAGGATGAATGCAATATTGTGATTTCGGAAGGTTTTTGAAGTTTTCTTAGCTGTCTTTGCATTTAACATGTCACCAAATAATTAAATGAATATGAAAGAAGCCTAAGTATAACAGAAAGCGTTCTATTTGTTAAAAAAAATAATTAAATCATTTGCAAATAAATGACAATTCTTGTTTAGGGGCGTTACTCTGGTTTATGTCACTCGGCGTGGTAATCTCATGGACCTCACCATGGTTGTTATCACTCTGTGAGGTAAACTCATAGGCGTCACCCCCCCTCCGTATTTTAATTGTATGGCTCGTTCAAACAGTGCCTAACAAAGGACGATACCACAGAGAAATACAATAGCAAAAATACGACATTCAAAACAGTACCAATTACAACTAATAAGATTCATTTAAGTATTAATATATTTAAAACAAAAGGAATATAAATACAATCATAAACTTACAGATTATGAGAAGTCTTGTACTGGGACACAGTTAGTACACTGTGCCAATTAATAACGTACAACGATGAATGCGAATAAACACATATGAATACAGACAATAATATATTTGTCTCGTGAAGTGAAAAATATCTATCAATCAATCGCTCCCATTGATTTGCGTTTGTTTTAAATGTGGTAAACTATAGATTTGTTTTTTTTTGACTTTGTACCGCGCTTCGAGCCTTTGGGGATGAAGCGTGTTTTTGAAATGAACTTTATTATTATTTATTATTATTATCTTTCAATACCCCGGCTTTATATATGGGTATCGACTATTTCTAAGAAGATTCGGGGACAGAATATACATTGTAGTCGTGACTCGAATCTTCTCCAAATTTCTAAAATTTACCACAATTTTGTATCCCATTCGAGTCAAGACTAACAGGCGATAGATTGTTTTGTGGTAAAAAAAAGATCAAAAGAAATAGACCACGCCCAATACGAACGCATTCTAATTTGGGGTCAAACAGCGTTCACGGCATGGGGAAAGTGTGACGTAAACACGTCCTACATAGCAACATATTATAGAACCAATTGTAATATTCATTAATAAGACCAAAGGGAAATTGAAAACCAAGATTAAATATGATAAATAAGAGAAAATGTGAAATTAAGGCTAAAAGTAAAAAAAATAAAAAATAAAAAAAACACAAAAAAATCAGTTTACTTTTTTTATGAGGAATATCTCATTTAAATTTTAAAAATTATTTTAATAGCCTAATAGGAAACAAGTGGTCGGTTGGAAATGGGAAGAACGAACACATTGTTAAAACTATTGAAGAATCAGACGCATTTGTTTTTATTCCATTTTTGAATGTGTGTTTTATTTACGACTGACTAAATTGACTGAATACGAAATGGATTTACAGTCTGTTCACAAACGTAAACAGAGCCATGTTTGCTTGGTTGGTTGATCAGACTTTTTTTTTACTGTGCACAAAACTAACGTTTCTGTGAACCGAATCATCCAGGTACCGTTTCCATAACATAATAATAATAATAATAATAAGTGGTCTTATATAGCGCGGTACCCCGGCCTAGGGCTGGGCTCACCGCGCTGTACATATATAGCAAAGAGGCATAATCATAATATTAAAATAAAATACATAAATGAAATAAAAACAACATATAAGCAAAACAACACCATAGGTATATTCATCCACCCACACCAGACATTTTTACAAGGAAACCCATGTACGTTTATCGGTTTATAGGAGGAGAATCAGTCAGAGTAGTATAGTTTAAATAGATGTGTTTTGAGTGCAGTTTTGAAGGCCTGTGTGGTTGTTATATTGCGGATGTGTAGTGGCAAAGAATTCCATTGTTTGGGGGCGCAGAAAGAGAAAGATCGTTCACCATATAATTTAGTGCGTGTCTTGGGAACGGACAGAATACGCGAGTCTGCGGAGGAGCGAAGTTGTCGAAGGGGTGAATAGACAGAAAGAAGTTCAGTTAGATAGGAAGGGCAGGAATCCGAGAAAAAGTTGTGACAGAGAAGAGACAGCTTGTAGTCAATGCGTGCCTGTATAGGGAGCCAATGTAGTGAGTGGAGTAGTGGAGTGACGTGATCGCGTTTTTTTGCCTTAAGAACAAGCCTAGCAGCAGAGTTTTGAACTTTCTGCAGTTTTTCTATAAAATGTTTCGGTGAACCTGACAGAAGTGAGTTGCAATAGTCAAGACGAGAGAGAACAAGAGCACAGACTAGAGTTTTTGTTGCGCTAACTGTCAGGTAGTGGCGGATGGAGCTGATCTGACGGATGGCGGTGTATGCCGAACGACAAATGTGAGAGATATGTTTATCGAGAGACATGTTGTTAGAAAGAATATAACCAAGATTCCTAGCAGAGGGTGTAAACTGTATGTCGGAGTTACCTACTTGAAATGAGGTGGGAAGAGTTGAGGTAGAGGATGATTTGTGATTGTAAATGAGGAGTGCTTCTGTTTTGTCATCATTAAGCTTCAACTTGCTGAGTGTCATCCAAGACTTGACATCATCAATGCACCCCCGCAAAGTCTGGACAGCGGAATCGACAAGAGATGGATGGGTATGCATGTATAGCTGTGTATCATCTGCAAATGACTGGTTCTCAACAGCATGCCTCCCGAGCAAGAGGAGTAGTGGTCTGGTATACATTATGAATAGAACCGGACCCAAAACGGACCCCTGTGGCACTCCGTACACCAAATCAGCACTGCCGGAGAGACAGCCATCGACAGAGACCATTTGCGTTCTATCAGAGAGGTAGGACCTAAACCAAGCCAAAACCGAACCAGAAATTCCAAAGTAGTTTTCAAGGGTTTTGAAAAGGATTTCATGGTCAACAGTGTCAAAGGCCGCACTGAGGTCTAAGAGGATCAAAATGGAGACATTACCGCTGTCCATTGCGCGCAAGAGGTCATTACTGACTCTCAAGAGAGCTGTCTCCGTGCTATGGAAATGTCTATAGGCCGACTGATTAGAACTGAGAAGAGAGTGATCATTTAAGTAAGCAAAAAGTTGTTTTAGGACTAGTTTTTCAATAACTTTAGATAAAAATGATAAGTTAGATACAGGTCTATAGTTTTTTAAATTATTTTCATCCAGACCGGGCTTCTTAAGCAATGGTTTGATGACAGCTGATTTGCAAAGAGGCGGAACAGTGCCAGAATATAAGCTTTCATTTATTATGCGGGTTATTGTTGGGAGCAAGATATCTAATGACTCAACCAACAGGGGGGTTGGGATGGGATCCAAATAACATGACGTATGTTTAGATTTTAGGATTATATTTTTTACCTCAAGTTCTGAAACAGGTTTAAAAATATTAAAATGGGAAGTAAGACAAGGGAAAGGAGGCAATTCAAGGGGAGGGGCATCAAGACGATCAAGCTCAGCTCGAATGTCAGCTACTTTGCTTGTAAAGAAATTACAGAAAATATCTGGTTGCTTGGGCAGGGGAAACACCGAAGGAAGCGCAGTTCCTTTGTTACTCCCCCTAAGGTGACCACAAACATCAAACAACTGCCTGCTGGTTTTACCCATAGTTATCTTTTGGCTAAAATACGTAGTCTTTGCACGACAAACAATCTGATTGACACGCTTCTTGGCAGCGTAAAATATCTGCTTAAAAACCACAAGACCTGACCTTAACCACTTCTTTTCTGCACTACGGCGCTCTTTCTTGGCACTGCGTAGTTCCTCCTTGATGGTCGCATACCAGGGAGATGACCGCTTTAGACTAAAATTGCGGCGGGTGACAGGGGCGTGTCGGTCAAGCACAGCGCGCAATGCACGGTCTAGTGATTCCAATGTAGGGCAGAGGGCAGGGGACACTTCTACGCTTAGGTCATGCTTAAATGCATCCCTGTTTATAGCTCGCAGACTGCGCACCTCCCTAAACTGAGGGGGAGGGTTGGGGGCACTAACACTAAGTTCACAAATAACACAGAAGTGGTCAGAGGACAGCTCTTGTGTGATTGAAGTAGATCTAACTACACCATCTTGAGGCCTATGTAGTACCCAGTCAAGAATATGTCCACGATTATGAGTCGGTTGGTCGACCGATTGGTGAAGACTGAATAAATCCAAGAGATCCAACATCCTAGCAGTGGAGGGGTGCTGTGGTTGATCAAAATGGAAGTTCATGTCGCCTAGTACAATGTAAGTCCCGGTCAATGTGTTGCAGTGGTCAATCAAATCCGGGAATTCTCGATGAAACACTGAGTCGGTCAATTTATTTTTCTTACTAGGGAAGGTGCGATATATGCAGGTGTCGGTGTCGGCAATGAAAAGCCACCTATCCAAGTACCTACCATTATATTTTGTCCATTTGACATAGTTAGCTACTGTAGTATGGCCGGTAAGCCAAGGCCAATGCTACCCATCTAAGTACATACCATTATCCTGAGTCCTTTAGGCATACTTAGCTACTGTAGCAATGCCAGTAAGCACATGCCCATGCCATAAATATGTAAAATAAACATTTAAATAAAATAAATAAAAGATCAATAAATGGAGAGTAAGTTTGGGATTTTATCCACTGCACAATTCTTTTTTAAAACGTAACAGTGGAACTGAAAAATCAGGGGTAGAATTGGTGGGGTCGGGTAACTAGCTGTACATAGACTACATACTTCCCCACATATCATAAAAGGTAATAATAATGTTACATTGGCCTATGGCATAATAACCTATTCTGAGTCTTTTCGCAAAGATTTGAAAAGTGATCATGCAGGCCACGATATCAATATATACATATTGAAATACAAAATTTTTCAAATTTATCAAACTCTGCAAGTTGTTTTTGTTTGAAATGTCAAGTTGTATTGGTTTGAAATGTCAAGTTGTTTTTGTTTGAAATGTCAAGTTGTATTGGTTTGAAATTTCAAGCTGTATTGGTTTGAAATGTCACGTTGTATTGGTTTGAAATATCAAGTTGTATTGGTTTAAAATGTCAAGTTGTATTGTTTTGAAATGTCAAGTTGTATTGGTTTGAAATGTCACGTTGTATTGGTTTGAAATGTCAAGTTGTATTGGTTTGAAATGTCAAGTTGTATTGGTTTGAAATGTCAAGTTGTATTTGTTTGAAATGTCAAGTTGTATTGGTTTGAAATGTCAAGTTGTATTGGTTTGAAATGTCAAGTTGTATTGGTTTGAAATGTCAAGTTGTATTGGTTTGAAATATCAAGTTGTATTGGTTTGAAATGTCAAGTTGTATTGTTTTGAAATGTCAAGTTGTATTATTGGTTTGAAATGTCAAGTTGTTGTATTGGTTTGAAATGTCAAGTTGTATTTGTTTGAAATGTCAAGTTGTATTGGTTTGAAATGTCAAGTTGTATTGGTTTAAAATGTCAAGTTGTATTATTGGTTTGAAATATCAAGTTGTATTGGTTTGAAATGTCAAGTTGTATTGGTTTGAAATGTCAAGTTGTATTGGTTTGAAATGTCAAGTTGTATTATTGGTTTGAAATGTCAAGTTGTATTATTGGTTTGAAATTTCAAGTTGTATTTGTTTGAAATGTCAAGTTGTATTGGTTTGAAATGTCAAGTTGTATTGGTTTGAAATTTCAAGTTGTATTGGTTTGAAATGTCAAGTTTTTTTTGTTTGAAATGTCAAGTTGTATTGGTTTGAAATATCAAGTTGTATTGGTTTAAAATGTCAAGTTGTATTGGTTTGAAATGTCAAGTTGTTGTTGTTTGAAATGTCAAGTTGTTTTTGTTTGAAATGTCAATTTGTTTTTGTTTGAAATTTCAAGTTGTATTATGTCGAGCCTTTGAATCTGTTGTGTTGTACTTATCCACTCATGGCAATGCGTGTCTACTTGTCTGGCCAAGTCTCTCACTTGATCCCACGAACAGTATAGCTAATATCAACAGTTAATAATACAACCAACGTTAACAGGTTCGTAGCGAGATAGGAGTTTATTTCACACTACTCCATTAACTAGGGTTGATGTATAATTTCAGAATTGATAATCAAATTAATACAATCAAACACTACTCAGTATAGAAATTCAAACAATTCATCTAGTAGGTCCGCCATCAACCTTCCATCACAACATCGACAAAACTAACGCGTCATATCCCCTTACACAATTACGTCACAACACTCTCACACAAACGATACAGCTACACATACAATCTCTAACTAAACATCTTTTCCCTATCAAACATGAAAACAATGATATACACATAACAACAGTGATTCTCATACGCTTGACATATTGGTTTGAAATGTCAAGTTGTCAACAAGTGTCCCATGATAATAACTAAACTAGTGTCTCGTAGAGTTAGATCAACAAAAGTCATGTAGAGTAACACCAACATGTGTCCCCTGATGTTAACGATGTTTGCAAAAAATAAATTTGTATTTAAGCTTCAATGAACATTCTGGCTTCTACTGCTTTTTCGCCGGATATGATGTAATTCTGAACAATGTTTGGTAGTCCGAGAGTAGGTACACTTGATTTCAGAGGCACGTGACCCAGAGCGTGGAGTATCGTCAAACGGCAGAGCTGCTTCAGGGACAGAGATCCGGATACGTTCTTGAGCAACCTGTCAAAGATGCGGTGCATGTTCTCACGTTTGGTGGGATAGGAACAACTCCCTACTGTTGTATCTGTATCTGAATGCTGAAGAGGCTCAGGTAGTGGAGGTTGAGAATCGTTGGGAGCTTTATATTTTTCTTGTTTTCTTCCTTTTTTACTACTACTCTTTTTGTTCGTCCTTACATTTGTCACATTCATCACTGGTCGATCTGAGCTGATCCGTTTAGAAATCGATCTTGGCGGCAAGACGAATTCCAGCCCGACAAGTTCTTCAGCCAGACGGAGTCTAGCCTCGCTATGGAAGTCTTTAGCTTTCGTGACGGGTCCTAGCAGCTTCGCTAGGGGCGTGTCACCGAAATCGCTAACGGCGTTAAACTCCGCCCCTTTCTCCACTAACACGAGGACGGCATCCCGGTTACAGTAGGTGCACGCCACGTGCAGGGGCGTGCTGCCTTGAATCCCGTCTCTTGCCTCCAGGCGGCATCCTTGATCCACGAGAAGTTCCATGACGTCGCGGGAAGAGTGCGCAGACGCCACATGCAGAGCGGTCTTGCTGTTGACCTCATGGACGTTGACATCGGCGCCAAAATGTAAGAGGTCCTTTGTGAGCTCAGGATCGTCGGCGGTGACTGCTCTGATTAAGTGGGACTTGTTTCGGTAGGCCCCGCCAGGGTCGGCGCCGTTGTTCAACTGCAAAATTTGGCAAAATTGAAAAGGAAATCATGTCGATACTCAATAAAATGTCTTAACTAGTGGAAATGAAATAGAAACGCCTTTTAAGTACTAACCTGATGATTCAGTTAACTATACATGCCAACAACAAAAATATCTTTCTCGGTGCCTGGCTTTTAGCTCTGTTTGTTAAGATATTGTTGATTTTGTATATACAATGTGCTTTTTAGCCGAATTGGGATATTATAAAAACATAATTATTCAAATATTTAATAAATGTATTTAAATTTTAAAAAATTTCTTTTAAGACATATACCTAAAAGATCCTACCAAAGACGTCTAGCAAAAAGAGATTAATTCTTCTAGAATTATAATAAAGGCTATCCATTTTATCGAAGGATTCACCACTGACGTCCCTGGGGTATCTGTGGGGTTATAGAATCCCAACATGAATCCACCACTGACGTCCCTGGGGTATCTGTGGGGTTATAGAATCCCAACATGAATCCACCACTGACGTCCCTGGGGTATCTGTGGGGTTATAGAATCCCAACATGAATCCACCACTGAGATTTTGTGGTGTGAATGAATCTGAAGAGCCATTAATCTGATTTCATCACAATGGGAAATGTGTCAACCTCCCACATAAGGCAGCCGACGCTCCTGGTTCACCATATTTCTCTCACAAAACGAAACTTTCAAATAATTTTATAATAATAAAAATATCGTAGCTCTTTTGTCAAAAAATTCTATAATGTAATTAATCGTCCTTCTCTTTTAAAAGAATATAAAATAATACTATTTTAAAATCCTCTTTATTAACGTCGCTCTTGTTCGTGGTTGGCTGGCTGACTGACTGGCTGCTTGGCTGGCTGACTGACTGGCTGGTTGGCTGGCTGACTGACTGGCTGGCTGGCTGGCTGACTGACCGGCTGGCTGGCTGGCTGACTGACTGGCTGGCTGGCTGGCTGACTGGCTGGCTGGCTGGCCGACTGGCTGGCTGGCACTGGTTGGCTGGCTGACTGACCGGCTGGTTGGCTGGCTGACTGACCGGCTGGTTGGCTGGCTGACTGACCGGCTGGTTGGCTGGCTGACTGACTGGCTGGCTGGCTGACTGACCGGCTGGCTGACTGACCGGCTGGCTGACTGACTAACTGGCTGACTGACCGGCTGGCTGACTGACCAACTGGCTGACTGACCAGCTGGCTGACTGACCGGCTGGCTGACTGACCGGCTGGTTGGCTGGCTGACTGAACGGCTGATTGGCTGGCTGACTGACCAGCTGTTTGGCTGGCTGACTGACCGGCTGGTTGGCTGGCTGACTGACTGGCTGACTGACCGGCTAGCAGGCAAAATCTTCAGACTAATAAATCACTGACTTTCCGTCAATCTATCGAGTCCAAACTCAGACCATAGACTCTTTGCAGACGACAACACGCTTAATTACATCCAAAATACATTTTTATCTATTTTTCAAAGGGAACACAATATGACAATATAAAATTCACGATAACTGTGCCAAATAAGATCCGTAAATAAAATGATCGCACGTGCGTTGTTTGGTGCGTAATATTATATTTTGTTTTACAGAAATAGTTGCTGAAATAAATCTGCGGTAAAACTGTGGCTGGGTCATTAGAATACTGTCTTTGTTCAGGGGTCTGAAAAAGATGTGCTGTCGCGAGAGGGGGGGGGGGGGGGGGGGACTAATTGGGAGCGTTGAAGAACGATAAATGTATGAAAATAAAGTCAAATTTTCAGCCCCACCCCCACTACTCGATTTTAAATTTTATAAAAGATTTATACGAATTAATTTTTTTAATAGGGTTTGTTAAATTAGCTGTAGTCATTAGTGGATATTTAAAGTTAATTTTAGTGGTTCAGAATTCTATTAAATTTGTGATTCTCAGCATTTAATTCTCTTCAGGCTAAATAATATTTCTAAAGAGAGATTTTATAGACTTGCAATGCAGGAGGTGTTAATTATTATACATGACTTCGAAAAAAAAACTGTAGGTTTTTTAATCGCCCCCCCCCCCAAATCCATTTTAGTAATTATTATACATGACTTCGAAAAAAAAACTGTAGGTTTTTTAACCGGCCCCCCCCCCCAAATCCATTTGAGCAAATTCGTTCTTTTCATTTATGTGATGCCACTCACCAACAGCCTGAGAACCGCACACTGCCTCCGGTCAATGGCCTCGGCGACCAGCTCATCCATGTAGTCTCCAGCCCCAGTGACAGAGTCGTTTGTTGCAATGAGTTTCTTAACTAATGGTAGCAGGCTCGCTATCACATTGACAGCGCCGTTTCTGACTGCTTCCCGCGAAGCTGCTGCTATCGTGTGGACACTCCCTGGCTCTGTCCCGGGTAGGTCGGTCTCTGGGTGTATATCAAAACTTGCAGTGGCTCCTGTATCTGTGATGGTGTGTCCTGAAGGCAAAGTTTCCAAGTCAAACAACTCCGTGCCCATTCCTTTTTCAGCCACGCCCCAATTGGAATCTGCGCCCGAAATCGTTTCCCTTGAACGACCGTTTCCTGTTAGAGAAATTCTTAACAGTCTGGAAAGCGCAATTAGGTCGAGACCCGCGTCCATGGCAACATGGCTGCCACTCGGACGGGAAAGCACTTCAATCTGTTCCATGTTTGCTCTTAAAGTAAAATAGTCAATCTGTCATGGACGCCTTTGGGGTTACAAAATCTGTGGTAAAGATTTTTTATTGTTGACTGGATGTTAGCCTATGATGACTTTTGAATAGCGGACTTGTCTGAAGCACAAACTATGTCTTGATGGACTGGACTTGATTATGAGATTGTATTGACTTATTGCATGCCATTTACTATAACCTTTTATTTCCTGTCAAAGAAGCACTGACCATTGTCATTAATTAAACATACGTGTAAGCGACAAGTCATAAAATTATTTTTTTTTCTCCCCAATAAATCACTACACGTAACTAAATTTTATTCTAGTTGTAAAGCTCTGACACCTGTCACAAAAGACCACCATGATCATTGTAGTCTTTGTCTGAAAATAAATTTGAAGACATTGAACTGTGGGTCACAAGGAATAAACAACATAGACACTAAAGATTTATGTCAACAAAAATACTACATTTTTATGTCAGGCATAGACACTACAGTTTTATGTAGAATATAGACACAACAGTTGTATGTAAAACATAGACACTACAGATTTATGTCAAGTATAGAAATACCAGTTTTATGACCAACGTTGACACTACATTTTAGGTCAAACATAGACACACAATTTTATGTCAAACACAGACACTCCATTTTTATTTCAAACATAGACATTACAGTAATATGTGGAACATAGGCACTACATTTATTTGTCGAATATATACACTACAGTTTTATGTCGAACATAGACACTACAGTTGTATGTGGGAAAATAGTCACTACAGCAATATTTTGAACATAGGCACTACAGTTTTATGTCGAACATAGACACTGTAGCTAAATGTCGAACATAGACACAACAGTTTTATGTCGAAAAAGACACTACAATTTATGTCGAGCATAGTCATAGACACAAACATTTTATGTCGAACAAAGACACTAAAGTTTTAAGTCGAACATAGGCACTACAGTTATACGTGGAACATAGGCACTACAGGTTTTTTTTAAAAAGTAGATACGAAAGTTTTATTTTGAACATATCAGTTGTTGGCGATGAAATTAATTGTAACATATCATCACTTAGTGACGGTTGAGAAGCAAACAATAAAGAGATTAGTTTAAACTGACACCTAACAAATTCTTTTAAACTATTTTAAACCATCTTACCGGATATGGTTTACCACCACACTATAAATAGATCAAGTCACGTTTTTGCAAATTGAAAATAATTAGTCAATAAATATTGGTGTTTGGTAAACGACTTATCAAACTTGTACACTTTCGATTAGGTTAGGTTTGAAATGCAGTATCCCCAAGAACGTAACATTAATGTGTAATGTTGATACTGCAAAAATATCAATACGTGAGTTATTTTCCTTTTGACGAAACACAATTACCTCCCCTTACCCACAGTGACATAATCCATTCCACCAGTATGTCCTGACATAATCCATTCAACTGGGATGTCCCCCGTCCGCTTCACCCGTATGTTTGTTATTGCCTGCCTGGTTTAATTGAAATGTTGACTTAATCCGCCAGCACGCAATCTGTGCCTCTGTCCCAGGTCGAACTGCCAGCCACTGATCCGTTATAACACCTTTCTTATTGCCCAGAGTTGGCGTGGCTCCATTTTACGGCAAGGTTGGGTATTTTTTTTTTGGGTGTTGTGTCTTTACCTTTTGACCTTGATTAGGGATATTGGGAAATATTGCCTGAGAGAAAGCAAGCGAGTCTCAATGCCACTGCTTGGCGCCAAGTGGTTCTCAAACTCCGAGGAATGAAAGAAAAGTGAACCGTGACAGTGACGCTGCCCCGGATCAAGTCTTTCAGAAGGAGTCGCTAATCCAGATATATACAGGGAAAATTTTAGCATTAAAAATACATTAGTTCAATATTATCATCAAAGATAAATGATGGCGTACATCCCAAGGGTTGTGTTTTGTCTTTACACAACTGTCCTATTAAAGAAAAGTAGTCAAAATTGATAAAGACAATTGGACATGAAAGCGTCTTATGTATCGTAACTGTCGGTCTCATTGTATCGTAACTGTGCGTCTTATGGTATCGTAACTGTCGGTCTCATTGTATCGTAACTGTGCGTCTTATAGTATCGTAACTGTCGGTCTCATTGTATCGTAACTATGCATCTCATTGTATCGTAACTGTGCATCTCATTGTATCGTAACTGTGCAACTCATTGTATCATAACTGTGCATCTCATTGTATCGTAACTGTGCGTCTAATTGTATCGTAACTGTGCGACTCATTGTATCGTAACTGTGCATCTCATGGTATCGTAACTGTGCGTCTCATTGTATTGTAACTCTGCGTCTCATTGTATCGTAACTGTGCGTCTCATTGTATCGTAACAGCGCATCTCATTGTATCGTAACTGTGATTCTCATTGTATCGTAACTGTGCAGCTCATTGTATCGTAATTGTGCATCTCATTGTATCGTAACTTTGCGTCTCATTGTATCGTAACTGTGCGTCTCATTGTGTCGTAACTGTGCTTCTTATGATATCGTAGCTATGCATCTCATTGTATCGTAACTATGCATCTTATGGTATCGTAACTGTGCATCTCATTGTATCGGAACTGTGCGTCTAAATGTATCGTAACTGTGCGTTTCATTGTATCGTAACAGTGCGTCTAATTGTATCGTAACTGTGCGTCTCATTGTATCGTAATTGTGCATCTCATTGTATCGTAACTGTGCGTCTCATTGTGTCGTAACTGTAACTGTATACCTTTGTTTGCTATATTTATGTCATGTGGAATCAAGGGAGAGAATAAGAAGATATACATGAATCGGTGGAAGTTGCACAGGCATTTTGGAAAATGATGATATACGGCAGTTAAGTGAGGGATAATTGTGAAGACGGCCATCTTTTCAAGTCTTGGATATATAGTTATCGATAGTCTGCATTGTAAGATAAGTTCTGGTTTATCATGTGAATACGTTCTTGCTGTCATAGAGTGCCAGTTACTTCAAGTGACATGAAGATTTGTTATAATGACATTTGATGCCTTGTTGTGGCAGTGACAGTTACTTAGTTGTCATAGACTTAGGTAACCATCACCACTGTATCGCCAATGACAGGGTGAACGGTTGCCATAACAACAGCATCGTGAGAAAATGGTGTGACAAATGGGGGTGCGGACTGCATTGGATGACACCCTGACAGGCGGGTGACAACCAATGAGAATTGCTAATGGCTTGCTGGTCGCTTTCATAACAGATCCAATTTAATTACAAGAACAGAGTGCCAGTGGAGCAGGGTGCCAGTGGAGCAGGGTGCTGCCAGAGCAGGGTGCCGCCAGAGCAGGGTGCCGTCAGAGCAGGGTGCCGCCAGAGCAGGCTGCCAGTGGAGTAGCTGCCAATGAAGCAGGGTGCCAGTGGAGCAGGGTGCTGCCAGAGCAGGGTGCCAGTGGAGCAGGGTGCACCATAGCAGGGTGCCGCCAGAGCAGGGCGCCGCCAGAGCAGGGTGCCACCACACTGGCACACTCGCAGGAGCTGCATGGCAAAACCTGGACGTCCGACACCCAGAGTTAACCGCCCTCATTGGCCCCACCTCTAGTTACGCCACAGAACACATTGTTCTTAACGTGGCACACACCGAAACATTTATCCCTTAACAAAATATGGCATCACAAACATTGGTTACAAAAAAAATAAAATTCACATTTTTGCATAAAGAAATTGTATTAAATTTATTTCGTTACTGAGATGGTTCTATACACTTGTGTGTGTGAGATTGATGTCGCTATAGATTTTGTTCAACATCCAATCGACATTCACTATTCAATAACCCCCACTAACACTCACAACTGTGTTGCCATGTATCGGGCCAGTTCCGTTCTCAGTGAGAGGACCGCTGACTTGAAAAACCTTTCAAAATGCCGCGCACAGAAAGATTTATTTCCAATTAATTGATCAGAGTGACAGCTATTCATATTATGTAAACTTAGTTTTTTTTAATACTAAAGTCAATATCGATTTATACAATTACTGTGTTCAGGTAGACTGATCGAACACGTGCTGATTTCACTTAACAGAATTATGAAATTTAAGACGGTATCAATATAGTGCTGTTAGACTTTTACAGACTTATTTTTAGATTAAAGTTACCACAAAGTCTGGACATTTTATGTTATCGGCTTCTGCTTGGAGCTAATCTTTTGTCAGATTATTCAACACCTTTATGAATTCAAGCTGTTGCAACTGAATAAGAAACAATCTACCTATGATATGCCAAATATTGCGAATAATCTGATTCTAAATAATGTAGTGACACTTTACACTTGAACTGTATGGCAATATGTCACGTGATTTAAGATTTCTGTCAAGCTTCCTGTTCTTCTTTCCTAAATCGTACGTTACTAGCTGTGTTCTTCCTGATTGTCTCTCAAGTTTAAAGCACGTCCCGTCCATTACTTTGTATAGAACAGACTCAAGTTGTTTTGGGGACCGGAACTAGAACCCTACTATTTTGAATGCCGTTAAGCCCCTAGAATCCCCCATAAAGAAAATACATGGATATGTAAGTGTGCATACATGGATATGTAAGTGTGCATACCGGGAGATGTAAGCATGCATACCGGGAATGTAAGTGTGCATACCGGGAATGTAAGTGTGCATACATGGATTTGTAAGTGAGCATACCGGGATATGTAAGTGTCCCACTCCTTACCCAAATGTTCACTTTGTAACTTAGATTCACGCATTGTATCATTTTTTACACTATTTTATTTTCCTACAAATTTAGAACTTTGAGAATTCAGGAAAGAAAAAGTTACAACTTTGAGTTTAAAAAAAAAAAAAATTAAGTGCAGAAACAGACAAAAAAACAGGCAGACGCACTCACAAACACAGTCAGACGCACTCACAAACACAGGCAGACGCACTCACAAACACAGTCAGACGCACTCACAAACACAGTCAGACGCACTCACAAACACAGGCAGACGCACTCACAAACACAGGCAGACGCACTCACAAACACAGGCAGACGCACTCACAAACACAGGCAGACGCACTCACAAACACAGGCAGACGCACTCACAAACACAGGCAGACGCACTCACAAACACAGGCAGACGCACTCACAAACACAGGCAGACGCACTCACAAACACAGGCAGATGCACTCACAAACACAGGCAGACGCACTCAACAACACAGGCAGACGCACTCACAAACACAGGCAGACGCACTCACAAACACAGTCAGACGCACTCACAAACAAAGGCAGACACACTCACAAACACAGTCAGACGCACTCACAAACACAGTCAGATGCACTCACAAACACAGGCAGACACACTCACAAACACAGTCAGACGCACTCACAAACACAGTCAGACGCACTCACAAACACAGGCAGACACACTCACAAACACAGGCAGACGCACTCACAAACACAGGCAGATGCACTCACAAACACAGGCAGACGCACTCACAAACACAGGCAGACGCACTCACAAACACAGGCAGATGCACTCACAAACACAGTCAGACGCACTCACAAACACAGGCAGACGCACTCACAAACACAGGCAGACGCACTCACAAACACAGGCAGATGCACTCACAAACACAGGCAGATGCACTCACAAACACAGGCAGATGCACTCACAAACACAGGCAGATGCACTCACAAACACAGGCAGACGCACTCACAAACACAGGCAGATGCACTCACAAACACAGGCAGACGCACTCACAAACAAAGGCAGACACACTCACAAACACAGGCAGATGCACTCACAAACACAGGCAGATGCACTCACAAACACAGTCAGACGCACTCACAAACACAAGCAGACGCACTCACAAACACAGGCAGACGCACTCACAAACACAGGCAGACGCACTCACAAACACAGTCAGACGCACTCACAAACACAGGCAGACGCACTCACAAACAAAGGCAGACACACTCACAAACACAGGCAAATGCACTCACAAACACAGGCAGATGCACTCACAAACACAGTCAGACGCACTCACAAACACAGTCAGACGCACTCACAAACACAGTCAGACGCACTCACAAACACAAGAAGACGCACTCACAAACACAGGCAGACGCACTCACAAACACAGTCAGACGCACTCACAAACACAGTCAGACGCACTCACAAACACAAGAAGACGCACTCACAAACACAGTCAGACGCACTCACAAACACAGTCAGACGCACTCACAAACACAGTCAGACGCACTCACAAACACAAGAAGACGCACTCACAAACACAGGCAGACGCACTCACAAACACAGGCAGACGCACTCACAAACACAGGCAGACGCACTCACAAACACAGGCAGACGCACTCACAAACACAAGAAGACGCACTCACAAACACAGGCAGACGCACTCACAAACACAGGCAGACACACTCACAAACACAGGCAGACACACTCATAAACACAGGCAGACGCACTCACAAACACAGTCAGACGCACTCACACTCACAGACACGTACGCACACACGTTGTGGACCTTAACCGTTGTTTTACATTTTACATTTAAAATTGAAAATATAAAAAATAATCCTAATGAAATTAACATTTCCCAACTGTAATTTAAGTTGGTCTTGGTAAATTTCTAACATGTGCGTCCAACATGTTGCCAGAGTTTTCATTGTGTCAATGTTATCCGCCTACGGGACTCCATCTCCGGGTTTGAATTCAGAGTTTCCTTCTCTTAGATGAGATTCCATCCGAGGTTAACGGGTTGTCCATCTTTGTTGCTGATTGAACTACAGACCACCAAGCTTTTTGGATTGACTCAGTTAAGACCGCTCGGCCACATGGCAGATGGGTCTAACATGTGCCTAAAATATGTGGTTTTAACTTAGAGGATATAGCTGTCTAATCGTTTTGATAAATTAATAAAAAACCCATTGAATCTGTCCAATAAGCTGTGTATTAACATTAGAAAACTTTCTATGATACAACCTTCTACCAAAACTGCCCGACTCCAGACACATACTCTTAAGCCCGTTTACAAGGTTCGATTACGAATGACGTCATTACTGGCGACCTGCCCTTTCTACATTTCTTTTTATCCAATCGATTTTATTTGCCAAGTCAGCCATGGATTTATTTGTAAGACTTGCTTCGGATTACCAAACACTTGACACCTGACAATGAAAACCGGAAGTGCAAATCTTAAAAAAACTTGACGACCCTTGAGTTATTCAATACATGGCGCTAGAACACACCGACTTGCTGACTTCTTGAGTGATTCAATACATGGCGCTAGAACACGCCGTCTTTCTGACTTCTTGGGCGATTCATTTTATGGGCATTTTATGAACATGATCAGAGATACAGCAGATAATGTGGATCTTGTGTATTATTCATTCGATCAGAAATACGTGTCTCCATTTTATGGGGTTTAAACAACATATAAGATTAGCTTCAAAAATAATTAAAGTGATTTTAAGAAAATAAAAAAAAATTAATCAACTTAAAACTGAAAATTCGCTCTAAAATATTAAGATTCGTTCTCCGGCCAGAAACGGAGACATGCGATCGAAATAAACTCTAAGCCAGCGGTTCCCAAACTTTAAAGTTTGTTGGACCACGGGACAAGCTGCGAAAATGCAAAAGGGACCAGTGCCAGATTTATTGATTATATATTTTATTTTATTAACATCATAAATATTCATGTTGTGCGGACCATTAACGTAAGGCCCGCGAACTTTTACAGGTCCGCGGACCACAATTTTGGGAACGCTGATGCCAGACATTTTCAGACTCGCGTTGGGGAGGGGGGACGGGGGGTTTGAAAAAAGCGAAACATTGTTCGATATTTGTTACAAAATGCCTTTTTAAAAAAAATGTCTTTAATTTCATTCTGAGATGAAGTTTTAGTTAAAACTTACAATGTGGCTGATCTTAAAATATTTATAGAACCCTCCGCTAAATGGCTCGTCTTACCGCCCTCCCTCCCCCCACCCCCTTTTTTGCACACGTGATTCATCCAATAAGGAAAGTGATAACTGGATGAGACAACACAGAAACCCACGACATGTTGAAAGTACAATGGACGATAACGTGTCATCTTAAAAACTAATGTTAAACAAGATTACCAGTCATGTTACAGTTAACATTATTTACTAGATACGCCTCAGTGGGTCTTTCTTTGGTTGGTTATTGACTAGATACGCCTCAGTGGGTCTTTCTTTGGTTGGTTGTTGACTAGATAAGCCTTGTGGGTCTTTCTTTGGTTGGTTATTGACTAGATACGCCTCAGTGGGTCTTTCTTGGGTTGGTTATTGACTATAAAAGTTGCAGGAAATAACACGTTTATCTTTCAAATAAAATATTGATGGCTACAACATGATGGTGTGTCCTGTATGTGGAGGGGAACGTTGGTGTGTCCTGTATGTGGAGGAGAAAGGTGGTGTGTCCTGTATGTGGAGGGGAAAGGTGGTGTGTCCTGTATGTGGAGGGGAAGGGTGGTGTGTCCTGTATGTGGAGGGAAGGGTGGTGTGTCCTGTATGTGGAGGAAAGGATGGCGTGTCCTGTATGTGGAGGGGAAGGGTGAATCATCCTGTATGTGGAGGGGGACGATAGTGTCCTGTATGTGGGGGCGGTAGTGTGTCCTGCATGTGGAGGGGGCGATGGTGTGTCCTGTATGTGGAGAGGGATGACAGTGTGTCATGTATGAGGAGGGGAAGGGTGGGTTTTCCTTTAAAGGGTGTGGTGTCCTGTAAACATCTTGAGACTACAACCGACCTTTGTCACTCGACTTTATGATTTCGTGACTTTAAAGACTTGTCAGTTCGAAACCAATATTTAACGTATTCAACGAATCTCACTCGGCTGTGCCATGAAAGTCTGCAGACAATGCTTCCTTTCTATCGATCCTTTAATCTCTCCAATCGCCCTTCTATAACAGTCCTGATCCGTTTAATTATATTAAATGAGTTGTATGGCTTGAAGTAAGAGGACAACGCTTCAATTCAAAGATCAAGTTTCAACACTTGTTTCAATGGTTCTAAACTACTGGTCTCTTGGTACTCTTGGTAAAGATTATCACCAGCATTACATACAAGAGACCTATAATGTTTACTTTGACTTATTGATAACTGCACGCTATACAAGCTTAAAAATTGACAATGATTACAACTAGAAATGTAGCTTAGTGATATTCATTGTTTCAGACGCTCCAACTTGGAGCGATAGATCTTGTAAAAACTGTAAACAGATGTCCCGCTTATTGATGAATATAAAAGAGAATCTGTGATCACGGTAAGCTATATCCCCACTCTATTACAGTAAGCTGCCCCCACCCTATCACGGTATGCTGCCCCCACCCTATTACAGTAAGCTCCACCCCAACCGATCTCGGCTGCACACCACACTATCACAGTAAGCTGCATCCCCTATCACGGTAAGCAACACCCTACCCTATCTCGGCTGCACACCACCCTTTCACGATATGCTGCACCCCACCTTATCTTTTCTTACCTGAAAATGTCTTAAAATTAAAATGAAATAAAAACAATGAAGAAGATTGTAGGATTTTGATAGTTAAGTAGTCTTAACAAGACATGCGTCACCAAGACAAGCCTGGACAAGATATAATGACACCCAGACCAGCCAGGACAAGATCAAGTCACCAATACAAGACACGAAATCACATATAGACAAGCCAGGACAAGATTACGCAACCAAGACAAGACGCGATGTCATCAAAGCAAGACCTTTAAAGATCAAGACAAAACATAATGAGAAGACCGGAAGGCTCCAAGGGAAGACTCGAAGGCACCAAGACCAGACAGTAATGCGCGAAATCAAGACACGAAGTAAGTAAGACAAATCACACAGCGAAGACACGTTTTGAAAAAAAAAATAATAATTCATCGCAAAATTATATTTTTAAAGGAGTTTACGGAATAAAGTGTGATCTTTCTGTTGTATGCTGGAATAAATTGTCATCTTTCTGTGAGATGTTAATACTGCCATATTCTTATGAAGTTTCCCACTAACAATCACAACTGTTGTGCCATGTGTAGGATTACGTCAGGGTCATATTTGTCCTTCATAATGTTTAGGTTACTGTTACATTCGTCCTTCATATGGTTAGAGTTAGACTTGTCCTTCTTGGGGGTTAGGGTTGTCACAAACAATAATTCTCTAGTCCTGCATGTATGGCAGTAACGCTGTGTTTTTTGAGCACGCCAAATTAACGTTTCAGAATTAAGCTCCAATTACGATTCTTTTAATGCCCGTTATTTGAATGCATGGTTTGTCAGTTGACCTTGGTAGGCGGAAAGTTCACGCACTGCCGACGAAAGAATTGCCCAGAGTTCAGCCCTAGCTGTCACACAATCTGAATAATCCCTCTTGAAGTCAACACTATTACTAAGGCAGTAAAGTCAGCACTGTCACTGAGGCAGTGAAGTCAGCACTGTCACAGAGGCAGTGAAGTCAGCACTGTCACTGAAGTAGTAAGGTTCCATGGTATAAGACGGTTGATATTTGCGCTTAATTAAGAAATACTGTAGATCACTTGTGTTTAGATATATTTGTTAGAATGTTCTAGATTTGCAATAAAAATGTTTTTCTTGGTAAGAATATTGATCTATGTGCAAGAATTGAATATACATCTTGTCATTTATTGTTTAAATCCATTTATTTGGATTAATAAGAGAATGGCATATTTTCTTATCTCTTCTTCATGATTATGAGAAAATGATTAGTTTACTTCGTTTTAAAATTAACTAATCATGAAAAGCTGTTTTCTGAAGTTGTCTAGATTGATACAGTCCAATAAAAATACGAAGCCGTTAGACACCGTAGGCATTGGTGCGATTTGAAAAATGCCAACACAGATTTTGTTAAGTTAACCCGAGAACATAGTCCATCAATGAACTTGTTATTTCTAACTTTATTCAGAGTTTTGTATATAAGCTCTGATTTTAAGGAACAATTTCTACATAATAAGTTTAAAAAAATATTGGGTGTTTGCTACTGTCGGCCAGCTGGGTTAATGCGGCTGCTCGGCCATCTGTGAAGTTGTCACTGCCAGCCAGCTTGGGGGGGGGGGGGTTG